>VWZU01006587.1:1884659-2084068 GCA_013397095.1 Sterrhoptilus dennistouni | reverse complement strand
TTTCCTAAAAGTAACTCAGAACTCGGTGGAGTAAAAGGATCCGCGGTGGTTCCTGGCTGGAGCTGGGTTGGGATGGTCCCGCTCTCTCTCTCCATCCCTGGTTCCCATTGCCCGCCTGGAGCTTCCCCCCCGTGTTCCGCTCTTTGCTTTCTGCTCGCTGAGAAACGGGACTCGAGCGTGGTGTCTCGCCCCAGTTTAGAAACTGAACGATGTGTTGGCGCCTTTAAAGCTTTAGAGTGTTGGGACAGAGCCCCCAGGGCAGGGTGAGCTGTGTCACAGGTGGGACACTCGCTCCAAGCCGGGAGAGCACCCAGAGGGATGACAGCGTGACTCCCCTCGGGGTTTGGGGTGTGCTCAGGGCAATTTCCCCAAGTTTCATTCTAGGACAGCGTTGTCATTGTCTTTCTGTGTGATCCTCCTGTCTTGGTTTCTCCATCCGTGCAGAGCTCCTTGATTTCAGCAGGTACTTGTCTCCTGTAACTGAGGTGGCCTCGAAATTGTAATTAAAACAAAACTGCGTAACGAGTGTGGAGTTGACACTTGCAAAACAGCACCGAGGCATCTCGCTGACTTCAGCTGAAACTTTGCAGCATTGTTGCTGAGTCATCAGGACAGGAATACTCGGGGAAGAAATAAAGAATTCAGATTTTTAACCCTAATATGAACAGCCTGTTTCATCTCGGTTTATTTATTACTTGGTACATATTTCTTGCATTTACAGGCAAATTTGTTTGTTCAGTGGTTAGCATATGGAAAGCATTACATGACTGAAACTGTAATGATGCCAGTCCTATATATCAAGCAATACTGTATGTATTTTTAGAATTTTAATCTAAAGAGCTCTTGTATGAGTCCCAGTACATCCATAATGCAGCATTTATCTCTGCTATCATCAAAATACTAAAGAGTGTCTTCTGAATTTTGGTCATGGATCACATTCCTAGTAGATGTCTAAACTGTATAATAATCTACTATAAAGTTACTCACCTGAAACAGGCCAAAGAATGATTTGTTGTAGTTTACCTTTAGCAGTTTTTTTTTTTTAATCTGGAGTTTTTAAATTAAAAACTCTAGAGCTAGACACACATTTTCTTACAAAAAACAATAAGTTATCACAGGGAGACACACTTTTTTTCTAAGTTTCATCAGATTTTTTTTTAATTTTAGTATCTGTCTGAACTTAGTAGAGTTGTTATTTTTTTTTCACATCCTTAAAATTGAGAGATTTACATTACTGAAGATGCTGGCTGAAACTGTACTAGCAGGTCAAATTGTTTGATAATGAATTGTTTGATAATTTTTTTTGTGAGAATGGAAAAACTGGTGTTTTTTGTGTTGAAGAGTTGGGTCAAGGTTGTTTATCGGAAGCAGAAAATAAGGTTTAAATGGGAAGAAAGTCAGAATTGTCTAAGTTAGTAGAAGGATGCACATGGTTCACGTGCATGTCACAAGCTGCAGTTTTTGGTAGCAGCTCCCAAAGTCATGCTGGATCGTATGACTGCCCGCTCTGTTAATCTTCATAGCTGAAGTCTTTGATTGTCACTGCTGTGGTACATACCTGCATTATTTTTTTTTTCTCCTTTTTTAAATGACCTCAGGGTATGAATACAAACTAGACAAAAATAGACCTTCAAAGTGCTTTATCTCCCCGTTAATAAACAGATTTATTTCAGAAGTTCTTCGTGATTCACATGTAATCCTCTTCAGACTATTTCAGTGGCTCTGGATCTTCTACTCTAAACTTAATTTTGTTGGCCAGGGCAGCATTCCTTCAGTATAGAATTGCTTAAACGCAGCTTGAGCAGTATTAATTCTTTTTTGTTCTGTTCTTTTCTAATTCTCTCCTCCCCTGTGATGTTTGCTTTGGTGTTTAGACATGCATTATAGATACATTTATAAATGAGTTCATTAGGAGTATACAATGTAATATGAGGACGTCATTGATAGATGGCTCTAAATTAAAATTTAGTAGGACTGGGATCCTGTTTTGCGTTTTTGTGCAGCTCATGCTTTGGTTTGCAATTACTCCAACTATGAAATAGGCATTACCTCCAGCTGTGGGATACAGATAGTGGAAATTGCCTCCAGTAAGTAACTCAGTGTTCTGACTGAGAAAAGAGTTTCTAGCCAGGTGGGGTCAGTTTCTTCTCCTGAGTAACAAGTAAAAAGACAGGGGGAAACTGGTTCTGCTTGGGGGGATTAGATTGGATATTGGAAAAAAAAAAATCTTCACAGAAGAAGGCTGTAGAGCACTGGAACAATCTGCTTAGGAGAGTGATGGAGTTCTCATCCCTGGAGGGATTTAAAAGGTGTGTAAATGTGACACTTGGGGACACAGTTTAGTGCTGGGCTTGACAATGCTGGAGTTAATGGTTGAACTCGATGTCCTTAGAGGCCTTTTCCAACCTGGGAGGTTCTGTGGTTCTATCATCAGTTGAAAGCGGTGGATTGTGTTCTCAAAGACTTTCAACATGTGCATCACAGCACTTTGTTCTCCTGGTTGGGTCTGTCAGGTGTGTGTGCCTGGTTAACGCTGCTGTGCAGGGAAGCAGCAAAGGTCACTGTTCATCCTTCAGTACCTGTGTAGCCCCAAAAAACTGATAATCAAGTACACCTGTCACAGCCCAGGCTGAGTGCAGAAGAGCAGTTGTTTTCTCTCAGCCATCTTCTTGCCATGGGATCTGTTGGTCAGTTGGGATTTAGCAGGAAAGAAAATACCAGGACTGCGTGCATATCTGAAAACATGGTCAAGAAGTACTCAAATGAAGGTTCACCAACACTGCTTCTTCTGGTCTTCTGTACAAATGTGTTTGCAGTTCTTTATGGATATCTTAAGCACAGAATAGGTACAGGAACTGAATAAAAATGAGAGCATGCTGTTGTTTATTACTGATCTGTTACTTGTGTTGAAAATCGATTACGTGGGTTGTTGACCTCAGTAAGCTTTGACTTTGAATTCAGACTGGTTAACTCTGTACACTACTAAGCACAGCATTTTACCTTTATCCTGAACCAAAGGATTCAGCAGTCACACAGTTGTTCTGGGCCTTCTGCTTGAAAATCAGAGGGATGTGTCTCCCAAACATGCGTAGGGAGGGTGATACATGCAATGGACATCTGGGAAGTTGAATTGGTAGAATTGTTGTGTCTGTCCTTTAGTTTTCTCTTGATTGCTTGTTTTAGCTTCTTAGTTAACTGTTTTCCATGTAAATACAGATTAATTTGAGAGAACTTGCAGAAAAGCTTCAGTATGACCCAGTCTCTGTGTGACTGGGCAGGAAATGTATCGTGTCTTTGTGTTTGGCACTAATGAGATCCCTCCAAGAAGCTTCTGTCAAGTTTGGGTGTTCATACTTCAAGCAGGATGTTAGAGTCAAAGAGACTTCAGAGAAGAACTGTAAGAATGAATAAGGCTTGAAAATAGCTCCTGAGGGAGAAATTCCAAGTGCTCAATATGTTAAATATTATCAAAGAGAAAAGAGAGGAAGGACTTGATTGCAGTGTTAAAGTGTGCGCCTTGTGAACAGAAACTCTGTGATGAAGCAGAAAATGGTGGGATATCAAGATCCTGTGGCTAAAATATGAGCCAGACACATTTGCAGTAGAAATAAGAACTGCATCTTCAGCAAGAGGGTAATTTATTGCACATTATGGTAGGATATTCATCAAAGGAAAATTTTAATTCAAATACGGTACTCTTCCTTCAAGATGCACCTAAGTAAAACTTAATTGAGGACATGTGTCCATGTGCTACACAAGTCACAGCAGATGATCAAAGTATTTTTTTCTGTATCTAAATACCAGCATCTACATAAAAAGACAATAAAAAAATATGGTTAGCCCAGGAGACTGTGGAAATTAAAACAGAACTGATGCATAACTGGAGACTTTTAAATGTCTGAAATCCCTGGGAACAATGAATCACAGAATCAGAAAATAGTTAAGGTTGGAAGGGATGTCTGGAGATCATGTAGTCCAACCCCCAGAACAAAGAACTCTAAAACAAGAATTTGTTTTAACTGTACTGAAGATTGAAAAGTTGGGTTGGCGAGTAACTCTTTAGCAATGCAAAGATCTTATTACACTAAGTTTCTGCATTAGGAGGTCTTGGCCATCTTAAATACTAAATTAACATGCTACTTGCTAAGATTCCTAACAAGGTTCGATGTAAGTACTGTGGAAATTAAGGTGGTTGATGTTCAGAATCTGAAAGAAAGGTGAAATTTAAAAAAAAAATAAATCCTGCTGTCATTGAGTAACTTTCATAGGAGAGATCACTTGGGCTGCTGTAGAAAACTGCTGAATACAACAGGGTGGTAACAGAACATACTGTGTGTGTGTGGGGGAATTATTGGAGGTTTTGCAAGGAGGGATTTGTAGATCCTGCAGAGATTTGAGGGAAATCTGTGTTATAATGCATTATCTCCTGCCGTGAAGAGCCAGCAGGAATGTTCTGAGGTTTTCCCTGTGCTCAGTTTTACATGCCTTTAGCAGTCAATGCTTTCAGCTCTTAGGCTTAGTGGAATTGCAGGCAGCTGTGCTGGTTTTGCTGGGGATAGAGTTAATTTTCTTCCTAGTAGCTGGAAGGTGGCTGTGCTTTGGATTTGTGCTGGAAATGGTGTTGGTAGTAAAGGGATGTTTTGGTTAGCACTAAGTAGTGCTTGCACAGAGCCAAGGCCTTTTTTGCTCCTCACTCCACCAGTGAGGGGGCTGGGTGTGCACAAGGGGTTGGAAGGGTCAGAGTTGGGATAGCTGATCCCAGTGACCCAGGGAATATTCCTAATAAATGGTGTTGTGCTCAGCATAGAGCTGGGGAAGCAGAAAAGAGGGACATTTGGAGTGATGGCATTGATTTTCGCAAGTCGTTTTTAGGTGTGATGGATCCAGGCTTTGCTGGGGTTGTCTGAACACCTGCCTGCCCATGGGAGGTGGGGAACGAATTCCGTGTCTGGTTTTGCTTTCCTGCACTGCTTTTACTTCACCTCTTAAACTGGCTTTATCTCAGCCCACGGGTTTTCTCACTTTCCTGACTCTCTTCTCCTTCTTGCTGTGGGGAAGTGGCTGTGTGGAGCTGGGTTGGTGGATTGAACCCCCTTGCTGGGGGTTAAACCATGACAGCAGCATGAGGAGAAATTAAAGAATGGAACATCAAAATAGCAAACCCTCCCTTTGGCACAATTTTGACAGGATGAGCAGAAGTCAAGCTGAAGCACAAGTCAAATAAGATATGCCTGTCTTGTGTAAACTCTTCAGCTTTTTGGAGGACATGTCAGGAATCAGCCATCAATATGATGAGAGGTCATCGAAATAAATGGAAAGGGCCGAGCTAAGCACACATCACTCAGTGAAACCAGTCTTTTTTCTTAAATCCCAGAGGATACTGAAGCAATGACCAGGGGATTGATGAGGGAAGTGTGGTTTGGTGAACCACATCATGTATATTATGAGGACCAGCTGGTTATAAAACTGCAGCAATTACAGCAGGAAAAGTCTGCAGCTGGAAGGATTTTTGAGAGTCTGAAGGTGATTGTGCTTCTTGTCTCAAGGGATAATGTGCAAGTATCCAGAAAGTTTCATGATACATGCTGAAGGGAAAGCTGGGTATTTGTTGTATTGCTCAGTGTAGGTGTTGGAAATGGCTCAAAAAGTGAAGGTTTTTGGGGCTCAGTCCACTAATTCTAAGCCACTTATTTTGATTGCACACTTCCGTAGGAATATTTAACAGCTGAGAAACAGCTGGATGATGGATGATTCTGAATGCTGCAATTACAGGAAAACCTGCAGCAGAGAGTGTGCAAGACCGAGATGTCTGACTGTGCATTGTTTTTCTCATTACTAATAGCAGAAAGTAGGTGAATTCATACTTTCCTTCAGGACTATTTAAAAGTTATTATTCTTGTCTTAAGTTTTTATATTTAGACATTTATTTTTGTGTTTCAAGTAGGAAAAAGGTTCTGTGTTTTCTACTTTGTATTTCCGTTCATGTTGGAGATTCCCTAAATTTGTTTCAAGCTTTATCTTTGCCATGGTGGTAAAAATTTAACTTTCATAAAACATAAGCTTTTTTTTCTTTCTTTATGCACTGACTTGGGCTGTTAATATGTGTGACGTAAGGTGTCATGGGCCAAGTTTGTTGTTTAAAAAGATTAACTTTAGTAAAACCGTAATGTGAAGTATCTGTGTAGAGTGATGGGTGAAAAATTTTTAAAAACCCCTAATTATTTTCAGAAAATGGTGTGTATACTGACAATTTCCAAGTAGACTTGGGTGTATTTATCTACCCATTACAGTTCTTATTTTACGGATGAATATGCTAAGTGCTATTCAGAATTATTTGGCCATATGTTCCTGTTTTTATGGAACTTCATTTTGCGGGCTCTTTATATAAATAAAGTTTTCTCTTCGTGATGGAATGTACTAAGAGGGAGAGAAAAGAATGTTATTTCAAATGTTATACCTTTCACAAAAGAGCAGATGGTGTTTGTATGTGGGGCTTCGAGGAAGTTTTACACTTTGAAACTGCCGCTTTATTCCAGATTGTCCCAGAGACACGGGGGTTTTTAGCTCTTGTGGAGCGTCCCAGATTGTGTCACAGCTGATGTCAACGTGTCCTAAATCCAGCAGAGATGTGGAGTTACACTGACCCTTTGTCACTGTATTTGTATAACGTGGATTGTTCCCAAGTGCAAGAGTTAAAATAATAAAAGCAAGAGTTGCTTGCCTAAAGTTTGTTTTGTGCAGTACTTTGGCAAGGGTGGTCCTGAATGAGGTGACACTGAATGATCTCAAGTTTCTGCATCTTTATTTGGGCCTTTTAAGACTTGACTCTTCCAGTCTTCAGACCTCCAGCTTTGGCAGCTGTTGGGGAGCAGTCCCCTGGTGACACAAAGTCAGCTCCTTCAGCACCTTTGGACAGCTCACCACCACCAGATTTGGTTCTCTGCAGTCAATTTGATGCTTCATTGGCAGTAAATTTGATCCAAAATCCCCTGGGAAAACCAGTAGGCTGATGATTAATTTTCCTATTTGTCTTTTAATAAGAAATTTGAAATCCACTGGTCATGCCAATCATGAGAAAAAATGAACTTGTTAGTAAAGTCTCAGAGGAACTTTTAGGTGGGTGCTGCAGGCTGCATTGACACATTGAATTATTAAACATAATTTTTTACAAATGTGTTCCAAGACATTTACATCTATGAATCACAAACATCATGCTGGGTGAGACTAAAGGCAGGGATTAACATTGTTTTGCTGTCCACATTAGTTAATTTTCACTGTTCCTTTCCTTAGTTGTTGGGGGCTTTTATGACAATATTTGGGCATGTTAAAAAGTGTATTTTCCTCATGGTGATTTGCTTCAAATAATTTTGTTTTAGTACTGTTTTGGTAGAAACAAATCCATATGAGCTCTGGCACAGAAATAATGTCTTGCCTGAATATTTGAAATGTAATTAGAGAGCAGCAAAAAAATACTGAGCTGCTGTAGATACACACCTTTTATCTACAACAAATAAAGCATTATGGTGGGGACTTAGAGAATTTTGTAATCTTCCTGTTGATGCTGCTGTTGTTGTGGGAGCCACTGCAGAGCATCTGCTGCCTGGCGGAGGAAACTGGAACCTTGGGGGTCACCTGTGTGTAAAAATGGAATGTACTGTGCCTCTGGCTCTAGCCTCTGTCTGAGGCTGAACTATGGAAGCCTAATAAAATATTAGTGGTTTATTATTTAGAGGACTCTGACAATGCCTGTGGAAGAAAATAATGGCTTAATCAGTCTGTTGCTTCCTTTAACTATTAAAGGAAGTTGTGCCCTCATCTCCTTTCTGTAAGGGGAGCTATAGTGGCATTAAGGGGGAAAAACGAAAAAGTTTGGATTTACCAGGGAAGATAGTGATGACAGAAACATGCCTCTGGAATTTTTCTGTCAGTAGTGAGATGTTGCTTTACTGTGTATTTTTACTGTATCAACTGAGAATAAAGCCTATCCAGTATTATTTATGTAAGTGCTTCCACAAGAGAGGCAGATGCTGGGATACTCAGAGAAGCCTGGTTTTGTTTTCAGGCCAGAGATGATGTGTGAGCATATGCTCAACATGCTCAACCAGTGGGTATTCAGCCTCTCTGAGTTGCAGATAAGTATGCAGAAGTATCCAGTGTTCTCCTGGGATGGAATTGAGAACAAATGCAAAAATATTTTTAAGTCAAATTGAATTCTTGTTTTCCTAATCACATGTATTAGATGCTTGGTGAGTGTCTGCTGTCTGAAAAACAGATTCAACATGGGCAAATGTCTGGCACGAGTCAGATGGTTTGATTTCTGTCTTCATGGAAAGAGTAGGAAAAAATACATGTAGTGAGCAAAGAGGCTGTGGAAAATGTGGTACTTCCAGGGAAAAATAAAAATTACTTCTCTATCCTGATCAATTACTAGACTATGCAGTTTTAATAAAGAGCTTTTCTTGACTGCCAAGTTGTGGCTTCTTTTCACTTGATTCATCCACCTACTTGTAATGCTTTGAAAATGACTGTTTTGGGACATGTTCTCTTGCTTTCATCCTCACTCAAAAAAGGGTTTTTTTCCCTCATGTTTTCTAACAGCTGGTTTTCATAAGTGTATTTGTGGATAAATCCTAATTTCCCCTGTGGTTTAGCTGGCTTTTCTGCATTGTTAATACTCCACCATAGTAAAAAGTGATTCTGTACACACACTTCATTCTTGGTGCGCTTTGTGTGCCAGCAATTAAGTGTAGATTTTGAAGCTGAGTGAGTGATTAACTCTGAAAGTGTAAATTCACTAACTTTGCATGTGTGTTTTATATGGGTTTCAGTATCTAACCAGTTCTTAAGAACAGTTCAGTTTTTCTTGAGCAAAACGTGTCTGCTCTGTAGGAAAAAAAACCCCATAGAATAGATTTCAAGTAATTTTTTTTAAAATTTAATAATATGAATAGTTAAAGATACATCAGTTCAAAACCAGAAATACCCAGGAGCAAAAATATTCCTGGAATATGTGTTCCAAGGTAGGATACTTTTGTGGCACAAGTATGGAGTTTGTTTTGTTTGTTTGGGTTTTTTTTTTTTTGTAAAGTTACTGATTTGCTTTTCCTTTTTGTTTGTGAAATGGAGCATCTTGCTGTTTTATTCTTTTGAGTAATGTAAGGATGGTTTTTTCATTGATAATAAGAATTATCAATGTATTTCTAAGTACAGGGAACTGAAATGAAATACACATTGTCACATATGTAGCAGTTACACACTGATGTATGAAGACAATAAAGAGTTTATTTATATATGTGCAATCTTGATCAGTTAGGCTTGTGGCTTCTGAGTTTGTAATTAGTTTCCAGAAAGGCTATAGAAAATATTTATAGGATTTTTTTTTTTCTGAATAAATATTCTAAGAGGGATCTGAGGTGTATTAAAGGAAATGTGCATTTCTTAGGAAATAGCAAGTTTGAAGAATTACGGAATTGTTATTTCAAGTTATGTGCAAGTAACCTGAGATGGTGTCCCTTGTGAAAGAGGTTTTAGTTTTTTCTTCCACGCTCTAGGATTGAAATGTGCTTGTTTCCTGGCTGCTGATGGATCAGGGCTTGGTGGAGTTGTCTGTGTGTGTTGTGTGTCAGGGCAGAGGGATTGACAGCCTTTGGAAGGGTGGGGTGAAATTCTCTGCTGTTCTCCAGCCTTCCTTCCAGCCAAGGAAAAGACTTGTGTTCCAATACTTGAAAGGAATGGAAAAAGCATTAGCAAATATCAAATTATAGTTGACTGGTTGTAAGTAAAATACTTGCTGCTTCCTAATGCAGAATTTTTTGTTCGCTGTTTTTTGCTCATCCAAGCGTAGTTGAGAAACTTGAAAAAACTTCATCTTGTGAGAAACACAGGAGTGTGTTTTTGAAAAAAAGTACTGATGTATAAGGACTAATTTCTGCTCTTTGTTTTTCTTACTTGTTTTTTTTTCTTTATAGAATAAAATATCTTTCTAGATCTATAATCTCCTTTAAGTGGCAAAGCCTAAGTAATTCTTTCCTTTTTCTAGCAGATACTCTGCGTGATTCAGTTTTGAAGTCAAATTCCTTCTATGATTAATGGAGACATTTCTTTTATTTTGTTTTGGTTGAAAGGAGTTAAGTAATGACACTTCCTAGAAACATGAGATAGAAGAGTTACCAAAAAAAAAACGGCAGAGGGGGAAATTTTCTTGACCTTTAGCGCATTTTTTTTTAAGTACCAGTTCAAAAGTCTGAATATCCCTGATGTCCTGAGAAGGCATAAAAGTGTCAGTGTAAGAGACAGATCAAAGTTATTTGGTTTTTCAGAATTGAAATAAATGCGATTTAAAGGGAAACTGTCAAGATACTTAGATCTTCAACTACTTTAGTGGGAATTTGATTTTTATTCTGTTCGAGGCTTGCATTTACACTGTTGCTTCTAGAATAAATTAACTAAAAGCTGTAGAAAAACTTCAAAGATCATTATTACAGTGCTCTGTAGGGAATATTAATCCATTTATTGTTTATCTCTTGCCTTGGAGGAATTCCACGTAGAATCTTCTATTCAATTATCTTGTGCAGTGTGCAGTGCTCTTACCTGCTTTTTGAATGTATCTCTGCTTAAATGATTGACTGCAGAGTGACACAAAGTTAGACTGGTTTGTGAGGAAAAATGGTGTGGCAAAAGAACAGAATTTTCTTTGAAACTATATAGAGGAAATTGCCTTGCAGTGATATGAGATGTGCCTCACAAACTGCCGTGAAATGCACACTGACCCTTTTCCTGATATTGAGTGGAAACTTGGGTAGATACTTCTCAAATAAAAAGCAATCTGGAAATGGATTAAACCTGAATAATTATTCACTGATGGAAATCTAGATATAGGAGCCTCCTGGGGATATTCTGTATGCACCCAGAAGTTCCTGAATGTACAGAAGCTAATATAAATATTACCTCAGCCTTGCCTGGTAATCTTTTCTCAATCTGGGCTTTGCTTAAAACCCAATTTCTGATAGTCTATAGGCACTGACTGTAATAACATGCAGGACAATGGGTGTGATTTCTGTTTCAGAACATTTTTTTTTAACCCCAGCATACTAATCAGATTTTGCAGAGCTCTCTGCTGTATTTTGTTAGTTATTGCAGCAGGTTAAAAATTAAAAGGAAGGGCCAATGAAAAATAATTTAATCAGGAGTACTTTGTGCGGACTCAGTACTGAGTGTGGTTTGTCAGGGCTTTGTATTAAGAACACCAATATAAAGCAAAGAGGGATTCAGTGTTTATCTAAGATCCTGTTAAGATGAGAGATTTCTAGACCTTTTCCAGGGGACATTTTTGAAGACTTGGCATTTTTGTAGTACTTGTGTTTATGTTCTCACTTGGCTGTGTGAGGTGGACTGGACAGCAGGTTAGATTTGAGCAAAATAAATATACACAGCCTAAAATATGCAAGATTTTGCAATCAATGTGATGAAGTTAAATTGCTGGAAAATGTGGGGGGTTTATTTTCTAAGATTGGTCTTACCTCCATGAACTTTAGATTAATATTGGATTTTTTTAAAATACCCTACTATTAAAATGCAAGCTAAAATTGTTTTCATTAATAGCTTAGTGTCTTTCTAGGCAATATTTATTCCTCATTCCGGGCCACTAAACTTTGTTTCTTTTATTTAGGCTTCTTCTGACATTGTTTTAAGCCCCATTTTCCAGGGTGGGGATGTGTGGGTGTATTAGGCAAAATAAAAGACTTTATCAGGAGCATGTACTGATCCAAAAAGCACCTGAGGTGCTTGGCTTTTGTAGTGACTGCTTTAATCAAGCTAATTTGGGAATGATGAAACTTGGATTTCTGGATTTACAGGTGACCACCCAGTGCTTAAGTCAGGGCTGTTGCTCAGCAAAGCATTAATATTTGTGATTATATGCTTTCTTCTGCTAATTCAACAAATTAATGAAGAATGTTTGCTGAAATCTCAAAGCCTTCACTTCCCTTGTGAGGAGATAATTACTTTTTGTCATGAATAAAGATCTGCAGTCACTGGCAAACTCAGATGACTGTAAATACTACACAAATGGCTGAAACAAAGTATGGAATAGTCAGGGCTATCCATTTAGTGCTTTAGCAGTCTGGGCTGACTTTTCCTGGTTGAACATCAAGAGCTTATGGGCACAGCCCCAACTCTCACATGTGCTGGACCCCTTCCAGGTATTCCTTATGCATTTAGGGTGACCTGAGAGCTGCATTTGGGTTCCTGCAGTGAGTCTGCCACACCGATGTGACAGCACAAAACTTGTGTTGTCCTGCATCAGCAGACATCAAAAAAAGCTTTTTATTCCATAGTAAAAGATGCTCTGAGGAGAAGAAAGTGGGTTCTTTGTTGTCTCGTTGCACAGATAGAATATCATATGTAGAATAGATTGTTGTACAATAATGAGCATCTAAGAAAAGTCTGAGTTATTGAAACGTGATGCCACAGGGCAAAGCAGGGGTGGGATATGGTTAAAAAAACATCCAGCAAAGGAAGCTGGAACACATTTATATTGCATTCTTTGCTTCCAGAGTAGCTTTTTTTATTGGATTCCTTATGTATAAGTAACAAAGATTCATGAATAGTTTATTTGAATTTGATTTTTCCTGATCTATGCATGAGTTTATTAGCTTTAGGCAGGTGCATAAAGATTCAAGGCTGTTTTATTCTAAAATTCAGCTCCTAGTACTACATCAAATTTTGTTTCCTTTTAACTAGCTGAGGTTGTTAGAGAGCTGTAGCTGCTCACATCTGTAATTCATGTCTGTTCCAGACGTGTCAGCTGTTGGACTTCAGTGGACCTGAGGTCAGACTTGATGCAAATTTGCTGCTTCTTTAAGAGAATTATTTTGGTGGAAAGAAATGCATGCAAGAAGGACTTGAGCATTTTGCAGTGTTGTGTTGAGAAATTCAGCCTTGACTAATACAACTCAGTTGTGTCCTTTTTTGTTTTGTGTTGTCCCTCCATCACATGATATGCTTTGACTGGCACGAGTGGTCACTAATGGAGCTGAATTAGTGTTAATCAGCTTATGGAACAAGGCCAGTTTGAGAGGTGAGTAAAAAAATGTAAAACCCAAAGCCCCAAATAACCCTGCTTAAAACGTAACTTATAATAGTATATTTATATATCACTGGAATATGTATTCTTCAACCTAGTTTCAAGTTGATTGAGAAAAAATATTTCATTAGGATCAGAATTTTATCTCAGTGGAAGCTCTGCAAACTCTGTATGGTGAGACTGGCATTGCATCTCCGTGTAGTGCAGCGGGATGGATGCTCTGCAGCCAGATTCCTTACCTGCTCCAGCTTCCCAGGAGGCTGCTGGATGCCCTGAGGATGGAGTTCCCTGTGCTCTCTGCTGATTTCATGGTGTTACTGGATGTGTTAATGGAGCAGCAGATGTTAAAAGCAACTTTCCATGGGTTGTAAGCCAGGAATCACAAAACTAGGAGCTCTGTCAAGGCTGGGAATAGGCTCTTGGGGAGCTCCTGAGCATTAACTGTTGTTCTCTGGACTGTGTGGCTGCTGGAAATGTAGCCATGAACTGAAGGGAAATTGTCTCACTTGAAGAACTGTATTTACGGTTTGTTTTTTAATTGTGGTTTTGTTGTTTTGATTGTTAATTTTTACTTAAATATTTTCTGTTCACAGGGAAAATGTCTAGAATATGAATATCTGAACACAAGTGGGGCTTGGTCACTATTAAAATACAGCCACACTTTTCCCCTGTTTTTCCTTGGCCAATGCTGCTTTTCTCTTGTGTGCTTTCAGTTTCCTGCCTATAAAATGAGTGATGTTATGCTGTCTTTCTAAAGATGTTTCAGAAAATGCAATAAAAAGCAGTGGATTAGATCCGAGTTAATAGTTTTGTACAGTCATATGACTTAGAAACCTTCCTGTGTCACTCAAGTTACCAGCCAAAATTTTGATCTCCTTGACTGAACGATGAAGCTTATTTTCAGTGGCAATCTTGCCATGTATTTCATTCTTCACACAGTTGCTAGGATAATAAATACTCAAAAATACAATTAAAAAAGAGAAAGGCAAGATAAATAAATCTGAGCTTATTTCTCTGTTCACTCAGGTCAGTGATTGCTTCTTCCATGCTGAATGTGCATGGCTTGAGTAGGAAGGCTAAAAATGGATAATTAGGAAGGCAATGGCATGTTTTGTCAGACTGTTTGAAATACCTTTTGGGCTGTATCCAGTAGTAAAAACCTCATAATGTCTCCAGCTTTGTTTGAGCTGTGGTTTCTGATGGATGATGGTGCCTTGTGTGGTGACTGATGCTTCTGGTGTGCAGCCTTTAATCTATCTGCTCTTCGACTTCCCCTCGCCGTTCCCTCCTTGCACAAACTCTGACTAGGAGAGTAGTAATAGGAAAATCTTTTCTGATAATGAGGGAAGCGCTGCAAATATTCACAGCATGTCATATACAATTCCTTGATCAGAGTTGCTGGGGGGACAGGTATTTTTAGTCAGAGAACTGTCACAAAATGGATCTCCTGGCAGGAGGATGCGTTTGGTTCACCACCAAAGGCAGAACAACTTAATTGATGGTGCGGTTTTGGTTCTGTTTATGTTCACTCAGATATTTGTATTCTGGACGTTTTCCTTGTGAATAGATGATATTTGGAGTGAAAAAAGAAAAAACCACACACACTTAAGCAATAGGAAGTGTTGTTCCAGGATGCTCACTGGGAGGAGCTGTTCATTACAGTTTTTATGCATTAAATCAGTGGCAAGGAAATGATGAAAGAGTGGGAAGGTGATGTGGAGGCAAAGAAACTTAGTCATGAGTGGGGAATACTCTTACTAGAAAGGGATCAGTGGTTTTTTTAAAGAAATGAAACTGAAAGAGCAGTGACCTCAAGGAAAAATACTAATTCACCAAGATTTTTAACTTCTACTGTATATTAACTATTAAAACAGAAGTGTAGTTGGGCCACATCATTCCTGATGGGAATGCACTGAACAGGTAACAGTTGCCCAGCTCTCCATTAATGCACTGGAGAGCCCATGAGTTCCAAATGAGGGGAGAACTGTTCCTGCCATTAGAATACTGACAGTATTTGTCAGTAATCCTGTTACAGAGGTAACCCACCTCACAGAGACAATTTGTGTTGGAATCCTGACATGATTGAATGAAAGGGGAAAAATCTTTGTAAAAATTCTCCACCACTATCTCCATAATCTCTACTTGAGTGAGCATCAGCCAAGTGAGAAAATGAAAAATTATAACCTGCCAAGCATCACTGGCAGACTGAAATGAAAAAATTGCAAGTTAATGACAGTGATGCCTCCAAAAAATTTGCTGGCCAATTTAACATTGCTTTATCCAAGGTCACATCTTGCAACTGATTATTGTTAGCAATTTGCAGATGAAGATTTTCTACCTTTCTTATGGGGAGTGAAGATCAGGGAAACACCAGGTGCAGTTTTAAAATTCAAAGTTATCCATCTCTTCATATCAAAAGTAAGTCATGTTCTCTGCTTGTTTGCTTAAGACTGGGCACAGAAATTTTTTCCACTGTAAGGAAATGGGACATTTATACTATACTCTGTGACAGTGATGCAGTCACTCATGAAAACTCACAGTGGAGTGAAGTTGGTGAAAGAATTGAAAACAGGAAAAATTAGAACTTGCCTGAATTTGTTCTGGAGGACTCTTGCTAATGTTCATATGATAATTTTTATATAATAGTGTTAAAAGAGGTTATGTTGCTGTTTTTGAGGTTTAAACAGGGAAGCAAGTACACAGAACTTTATGTAAGCTGTGTCCTGTGAAATGAACAAGGCATGTTACTGCAGTCTAAGGTGTGAAAACCATTAGTGAACTGTAGCAGCATTTCATTTCCTCCAGTACAACCTGCACAGTCATCTTAATATTGCGGGGTAAACCTTGGTGCAACATTTACAGAGCATTGTCACACTGTCACTCATTTAAAACAGACCATTCTTCAACAACTGGAATGTACCATTGGTGTGTGGAAACTCCTGCCCTAGGCTGCAGTGCAAGGGGAAACCCTCTGTTGTTTTCATGTGGTTCTGTGGTCCTTTTAATGCAGGATATGCAAAATCCTGATCTGCTGAGTGTACACAGCAGTTCTAGGAGATTTTGTGGTCTGGTGGTTGAGAAATCTTGGCTGTGGGTAATTGTTTATCAGCCACTTGGTGGTTGCAGTGCAGAAAAGGCTGCAGCACTTCTGGCCACTATGGAAAGTGAAGGGCATTTCTTGCTGGAAGATTGATGGACCACCCTCTTTTTAACTGCCCTGGTTTTTAACCAAAAAAGGTCTTACCTGTCATTAAAATAATAAAATTACTGGAGCAGCTCCACTCAAGGGCTCCCCAAAAGCATTTGTTTTTGTTCTGGCTGTGTGAGCTGTGTAAGCTGGAGCTGTTCTGTGTTGAGAGAGGATTAACATGCAGAAGGTGCCACTGGCGTTTGTTAATGATCCCCATGGTCAGAAGCCTGGGTGAAGCCTGAGCCTCCAGAGGCAAGTTTGCTGAGCATATGCTGGAGCTGAATTCCCAGCTGTATTTCCCAGCTCTCTGTGGAAGTTCCCTATTAGATCACTCATGTCCTGCCAGCCTTCTGAGATCTGACAAGATCGCAGCTTGAGCTGTTTAATTTTTCTTGCTGTCATGCGATGCATCACAGTGAGTTAGCTCAATAGCCCTAATCTAATGCTTGCTTCAATGAAGCTGGGAATGTATCTATCAATACTTATTTCAGTAAGCAAAGCAAAATGAAGTATTTTTTTGACAACTTCTGTCCATTTCATTATCTCCTTTTTAATCACAAAACTGTCTCATGAAGTTTTTATCCTTCCTTAAACTTTGTAGCCTGTCTGCTTTCATATACATCAGGCTGATGCCAGCATCTCTCTCCTCGCCCAAGCAAGGTTCCATCCCTGCATTAGGTTAATCTGCTGCATTCCTGCAGAAGAGAGAAGCTGGTTCTTTCCTGATGTGTCCAGGCAGCTCTTGAATTAGGAGCAAAAATTTCAGAGTAGAAGATTTCACACTTGATGTTTTATTGCCTAGCTTTTTTTTTTTCCCAAAGTAGTCTTTATGATATTTGCAGTGCAAGCAAAATTGAGAAGCTTTAGTATTGCTATTCTCTAGCATCATTCAGATCACTCAGTTTTACCAGACTCTAACAGGGTGTATACTCCGTCCCAGGCCAGACAGAAAGACAGAAAAACTGCAGTTTCTGGATTGTGCTCATGTTCTAAGTGGAATTTCCTCACTGAACTCTGTGATATTTCCCCACTTATATTAAGGCTACTTTATGTTTCTGCTCGAAAGTGTGTCTGTGTGTAATCTCTAAGTATACATGCCCTTTCCACCATTTTTAGAGCAGTACAGTGGAGGTTAAATTCCTCCCCTTTTTCTCTAAAACACTCAATATTCTAGGTAATAGTTTTCTTTTAATGTTGCAAACATTGAGAGAGAAACAGATAAGAAGAAGAAGCAAAGAATAGAGAGGATGAATACACACAGCTAGGCTTGAATTTTTCTTCACACCTTCTGGGACAGAACCAGATGAGTGTCCCTTTATTTACAACAGCAGTGTTGGTTTAGATGCTCTGTTCTGCATCTGCTCCACGGGAATGAAATGTCAGGGCACAACTTTTTTTTTTACTTGCATACAACCAGCCCTAGGGATGCGTGGTCCTCTGGATGGAGGAGAGAACATCCAAAGCTTATGATATAGAGTTGTCAAATTGCAGTTGTTTGCCAGCTAAGAGGGGTGCAGGAAACTCTTCTCAAAATCAGGCCATTTTTCCCTTGCTCTTGTGAAAAGCCAGAGCTTGACTCTCTCATTTTTGCTTTTCAGCTTAATGCTTTTGGGCTGTCTCCAGCCAGATGCTGATAATAGGCTCTATAAGGGAACTTCTGTGCAATGATTCTTTCAGCAAAGAAATAGCACGTAGCAAAAGTGGAACTGACCATGAGAAAGGTAAGGTTAAAGTGAGCATTTAGACTTTTTCTTTCTAAAAGAGCTAGTGAGAGTAGATTAAAGCCACTTGAATACACATTAACTATTTAAAATAGAATGACAAAGCTGCACTTCTTTCTTGCAAAAATCCTCTAGTAGATCTATTAATGAACACTTCTTTTAAAGTCTTTTTCCTGTGGCAGGTATTTATGGATGAGCTTGACTTGTAATTTTGCAAGAAATGAAAACTGTTCATTTTAATTGATCTTCTTGACCTTAAAAGAAATGTAAATACTGGCAGACCACTGCATTTTGTTTTCTTCTGAGAACATTTTAAGGTAGTGCACTTTGTTTTCATACTTTGGGAAGTATTCTTCTGGTGGGCCTGTTTCTTTCAGAGGCTGTCCGTGAAATAATGGCAGAGATTTAAAATAGATACCCCCCTTTGAAACTTGTGTGCTGATTATTAAAGCGTGTGGAAAGGAGTTCTCTGACCTATTACTAAACAATTCTTTTGCCAGCACAGAGCATCATGCATTCTGATGACACTCATAATTGCAGTACTTCCAGAGTAATTACCCTGGTAGTTCATTTTCACGTTGTTGGAATTCATATTTGCATGTTACGTTTAATTGAAAGCTGCATGCTTTGATCTGTGCACGTGTGGAAATGCTCATTGGGTTTACCTTGACAGCAAATGTGTATTTACTTTGCAGGTAAGCAAACATTTGGGTGTCTTACAGGGAAATGCATTTTTATCTCACTTGTGTGTGATACTTCATCCCTGTGCAGCTGCATTTTTCCACATTACAGCCAGCCCACGTAGTGGTGGATACTGGATGCTCAGGTGTCTATCCAACGTATCAGGTTCCAGAGTTTTGAATCGAATTTTGAATCTTCTGGTGCCAGAAACCCATTTGTCGTCACATTTTGACCTCATATTCATTTGCTGATGTTGCCTCTCTTTAGTTACATGTTACCTGTTTTTACCAGCTATGGTTTTTCCAGAGAAAAAGGAAATTAGTCTCCCAACTTTGAGTTTTTGCTGCTCCTCACTCTGAGCTATGATGGAACTCGCTCTTGGCAAAGAGATGCTTGAACTTTTTGTATGTAACTGAAAGCACCTGGTGATGAAAGTTTTAAAGCCTAAAGAAGGAAGGACATCTCTGGACAGGATGCAGAGTAAAGATAATGTGGTAGTGCTTTGACACAGAATGGGAAGGCAGATTTGGGAGTAGAAATAAATAAAACAGACAAAAAAGTTCAAACAGTGATGTCTGTGTGGGTGTGTGATTTGCCTGAGTTAAAGTCAGGCTTGTAAGTTAAAACTAAACTCAACACAGCTTTCCCTGTAGTGGACTAGAAAGTCTTTTTAATAGAGTTCATATTGTATTTTGAGGTTAAATTACCCCAATAAAAATAATTCCTCCGTGTGCTTTCTGGATATGAAGTTTAATCAGACTGTCTTGGAAAGAAGCCTGGGACTAAAATGAGCATTTTCTTGATGCGATGCCTGCGCATTTTCATGAGAGGAGTAAAGGTCATTCCCCTGTTGGATGGGATAGAGCTTCCTAAAGCATGTTGGCAACACTAGATTTTTCTGCATTTTCTTTACAGTGGTGATGTTAAAGTTTAAATTTAAACTCACAGCTAAAAATAGTATCTGGAGTGTAAAAAAAGAGCTAAATTAGCAGTTGTTCTTACTCAGTGATTGTAAGTCAAAACTGGGCTGGTTGTGGAAGAATTCATAGTGGAAAGACTTCGGGTTTTCCCTATTTTTTTTCAATCTTCTAAAAATCTTCTGCTTTACAGCTCTTGTAATTGTATAAAGGAGGGAAGGTTTTCTTGTATGAGCAGATCTGGGGACTGGAGTGAACCTGCAGCTTGTATATCCAGTGGTGGTCACTGGCTGGGAGCTCATTTGGTTATTGCCAAGCTGGGTGGCAATCATTGACCAGGTGGGGCACTGAACTACCCAGTCATCCAAACCTGTTAATGTCCGTCTTTTTAGGGTGTAAATATTTTAAAGGCAGTGTTTCTTACAACAGTGCATTCTGGGGGCTTTTTGTGTGTTCAGGATAAAAGTGTATGTGACCTTGGTTTAGTAGAAGTACATGAGCAAATTCCGTTGAATAAAAGCACATCTGAAAAGTTAAACAAAAAAATCCTTTTCTACAGATTAAGCCTGGTGCCTTTCTCCTCCCTTTTAAACATTTAAACACACTCTTTACATGATGCTTAAGCTTTTAAGTCAAAGTTATGAGGTGCTTTAGCCCGGCTTGAGCCTGAGAACAAGACCCAAACCAGGACAATAACAAAATGACACAAAGATTGACTCCGCCGTGCTTGCTGGATGAAGTGAAAACTGCTGAAATATAAATCCCATATCCTGGGATTTCACTGCCTGCTGGAACTAATCTCATTAATTTAAAACCACCTGAGGCTTAAGAGACATATACACTGCTGTGAGAAATTATATTTATCTCATCCTAGGGGGAAATCCTTTCCCTCCCCCAGCTTACCTTACTTTTGACTTTGTCATTCTTGAATTACCAGGTCATTTCTCCCCCATGGGAAAGTCGTCATAGCTCACAGCTATGCAATTACTGTATCTGAAGTTCATGGCTGTATGAATGCTGAGATCACTGTTCGAGGGTTTTCTTCTTAAATAATTTCCTAGAGAAAACAAAGACTGGAAAAATAATAGGTTAGCAGTTTACTTAAATGAAGTTCCTCCAGAGCTACAGGAAAGGATTCCAGGACTAAAAACACAGTGTAAGGCAAACAGCTTACTGAAAGCATTAAGGTGTTTATTGCCTTGGTAAACCAAACACTGAGTTGTCTTTAACCATTAAAGTTTAAGAGATTGCTGGCCTCTGATAAGTGGTAATTGGATGCAGAAATTTCCAAGGCGAGGTTGCAGTTCGAAATCCCATGAGTGTCGCCAGGGAGAGTTCTGGAGTTGAGTGGTTGATTGCTGCACTCTGATTTGGATTGAGACTAGATCCCAAATCTGCATTCAGAATTAAACCCAGCCAGTAGAAATATTCTGTTCGACAGAATGGGAGGATTTTGCATAAGGCCTTTACTGATAATCTTTACTGTTGGATTTTGCAACAAGGCAAAACGACCTTGTTCAAGCATCTTTCAATGTGTGTCTACTTCTGAAAAAAATGAATAAATCAATTTTGGGTTATCCCATTTAAAAACTCAAATAGAAAATGATATTAAGAGAAAAAAAAAAGTAATGTAAAACCAGAGTGGGCTCTGAAAACCAAATCCTGCAGACCTGGTCTCTGGGATGGAATGCAGAAAGCTTTATGCAGTGGGAACTTTTTGTGGTGAGCCTGGCCCTTGGTGCTGCTCCCAGAAGGGAGCCCCTGGAGTTTGTGTTGTGGATGGGGAAATGTCGGTGAAATGTCAGTGAAATGGAGGTGCCAGCCTCTGTGACTAAGAGAAATGACCGCTGAGCCAAACTACACCTCATTTTTGTAAAACCCAGCTCAAAAGGTGATTTGTGGATTTGAATGATGGGTCTGACAAAGGTCACTGTTTACAGTGGTTTATTGGCCCTAAGTGACCATTTCCCAACCAGCGATTTGAATTGTTCTGTGTTGATAGTGTGTGTATAGGGACAACAATAGATGCGGTTGCAATTGCAGACCAATTACAGTAATTAAAAATGATAATATAAGCTTCTGTTTCTCTTTCATCTGCATGGGATGAAAGTGGTCTGGTCTGTTGATGGAAATGCCCCATTAATCCTCTGTTAATGCCCCATATTTAAGGGCCTACAATGAAGTGTGTATGAGCAAACAGTGAAGTTCATTAGTGTCCCTGCATTAGGAGTCCATGTAATTATGGTGCTAATTATGTGTTGTTGTGATCTTGTCTAGATGTAAGTGAATTTGGTCAAGTGTTTTTTGTTTAATTTTGTCGAGTAATGAATAAATCAGTGAAGTTACAAATGGCTGCTGCTATTGTGTTGTTAAGAATAGAGTCTGTAGGGGTGAATAGTTACTGAACTCTAGTGTACATTCCCTTTCCAGTCCTGCATAAATGAGTACAGCATATTCCAGTTTATTTAGTGATGGACAGGCTGTTAGTTCTTAAAATAGCTAAGGAATAGGAGCCTGACACCTTGAATGATTTATGTGTTTTCTTTGTAAGCTTGTTTCTGTTTTGTAACCTTTAAAATGTGGGTTTTATGAGTGATATCATTAAAATTTATACTCCCTCTAGTATGTGATGTTAGTCATTATTGCTCTGCTGTGCCTCCAGATCACCTGTCTGAATTATAAAGCAACCTTCCTTGGAGCTAAATAGTAATTTTTTTTCCAAATGCGTGCTGACTTCATTATTTTTCATTGGTACTCCCTTTTCAGAGCAGAGGCCAGAATCTGGCCTTTCCTGCTTTCCATCCAAGTGGGAAAGGTTACCAGGAGTAACTGTTTATTTCTAGGAATGAAATATGAGGGGTTATTTAACTTGAAAGATCTGGTATCAATCAGAAGAAACTTCCAGAGGATTTGTTTTGAAGTGTACTCTATTTTTTCATCTTTGTTAACTGAGATTGATATGCTTGGGAGGTGATTTAATGTTGTGCTAGGCTTTGTTACGCTAATTTAAAAGAGTTTCAGCAAAGAGTGAATCTCGGAGGAAAAAATGCTGATACTGAAAGTGAATCACAGTCCTTGATTCCATCAGTTGAGACTCTTAAAGATATTATACACCAGGAAAGATGTTGTAAAAGGTTTCAAAGTTACACCTTCAGTCTGCATCCTCAAATTGAAAGTGGCAGAAAGGTTTCTTCTGGAAACCTCCACAATACTCTCAAAAAGTTTTGGGCTTTTTTTTTTTTTAAACACATTAAACCAATGAAAAATGGAAGTTTTGCTGAGCCACAGATTACTCCCCTCGTTCTCTGAAGGCTGTCAAACAAACTTCTCTGTAACACATAAAGATCAGCCATCTCTCTTCTTTCAGGAAATAAATGATCTTTATTCAATATTTATGTTGTATATTGTCTAGGAGATTGTGGTATAGAGTAATTAATTGCGAACTTCCCAACATGACTTACTAGGCAGCTTTCATCCAGAGGTGAGATGGAATTGTTTTCTGATCAGTATTGACTGCAGATGTTTCAGTTTTTACAAATCAAGCCTGTTTGCCTAGAATCAAGTCGAGTCCAAGTGTTAACCCAGCACTCCCCAGTCCTCCAGCAGCCCCTGTCCCTCAGTGCCACAACTTGTAAATACCTCTGGCCATGGGGATTCAGCCCCTTCCCTGGGCACCCCTGCCAGGCTGTGACACACCTTTCCATGAAGAGATTTATCTTAATAGTCAGTCTAAAACTTGTCCTGGCACAGCTTGTGGCAGTTTCCTCTTGTCCTTTAGCTTGTTACTTGGGACACCAACCCCACCTGGCCCCAGCTTCTTTCAGGTGGTTGTAGAGAGTGATGAGGTTCTTTTCCTCCTGGCTGAACACCCTCAACTTCCTCAGCTCCTCATTAAGAGACTTGTTGTCTTGTGCCTTCACCAGCTTCATCTTCCAGAAAATGCTAGAGCATGCAAGAGTTGGGATTCAGGCTTCCTGTAGCAATGCCTGTATGGTGGGTTTTTTTGTGTGTGTTTATGTTTTTCTTACATAACCTTATCATTGTAATACAAATGATTTACTGATGTTAACAGAGGATAAAATACTAATTTCAGTGCAGCCTGAGGCTCCCTTGAGATATTCAGTGTTGTCATCTAGTTTCATTGAAAGATATGTGATATAGCACTGGAAAATGAGTTTGAACAACAAAAAAATGTGTTATTGTTGGAAAACATAAGGACTGAATATGTCAGATAAGAGTTATGTCAGAATAAGTGCACTCAAGCACTGGATCCTCAAGCCAGTAGCCTTTTCCTGAAAAAGGTGGTATCATGTTGCCTGTTGTTACAGTTATTAAAATTCTTTGCCTGCTTCTGTTCCCAGAATGATTATTCTCTTGATATTTGCAAGGCAAGTTCCCTGTCATGTTACAGATTTCCCTATTTATTTTTGTTATAAAGAAAATGTGAGCATCAGAGGTTCCTGCATTGAACACTTCCAGCAGCATAATTGTTAGAGGTGGAAGGAAGGCTCTGAGTTTGAAATCCTAATATTAACTGAGGTCTGTTTCAAGATTCTTGTCCTCACCACACACACTGCAACTAGACTTTGATTAAAGTAATGCTATCAGGTTGAAGTTTAATTTGCTGTATGCTACTTATGTGTATTTTAAATTGTGAGTGGACTCCGTACATAAATGTCAGTGAGGTGGTGAAGGAGGTAGCAAGAAGAGCTATGATGGTGATTAGAGGAGGCTGAGTTGAGTTTTTCGTGGGATTAATGCTTTCCAAATTGGAGGATATAAGATTGAAAGTGAAGGGCACAGTCCTTGTTGAGGGAAAGTGGTGGAGTGATCCTAATTCAGAATCTCATTAAAGCAACTGTCAGGATTCCTCTATTTTACCATCACCTCCCCTATTCTATAAGAGTCAGCTGTCGTTTGGAGTGAGCATACTGCCAAAGAGGCATTTACAAATAAATGAAAAATGTCACAATTGATTTTGCTCCTTTCAGAGGACTCCGTGTCAGCTTTGTCACAAACCCTTTGTTATTCTCTCTTTCAGATCTCTTCTCTGGACTTTGGAAATAACTTTGGCTCTTGGATTCCTTCTGTTGACCCGGGGTAAGCTCCCTGGACTCTGACTTTTTATTAACATTTGTGCAACAGTTAAATAACATTGACTTTTCGGTGCCTATGAAGGATGAAATGCTAGAAGTTCATACCAATTACCTTATGAGTGTGTATAGAAGCTGCATAATAC
This sequence comes from Sterrhoptilus dennistouni, assembly GCA_013397095.1. Lineage (NCBI taxonomy): Eukaryota > Metazoa > Chordata > Aves > Passeriformes > Zosteropidae > Sterrhoptilus > Sterrhoptilus dennistouni. The sequence goes on along the minus strand of VWZU01006587.1, from coordinate 2,059,236 downwards.
AATCCACGCTTGCAAATACCACTAAAAACCAGATTTATTTTGTAGTTTCTCTTATAGAAGTATTTGCACATTATGGTAATTACTTTGCAAAGTGTTGTGTGCCGTGGTAGTAGCCACATAAAATATGAATAACTGTGATTATATTTGTTTCTAAAGAATATGTACTTCTAAGGTTGATAGTGCTCTTTTCTTCCATATTTATAATTTCTCACTCTTTCACTGTATGTTAAATGGTTATAGTGCATTTTCCTGCTTGTGAGGAGATCAGAAGGTTGTTTTTCTTATGTATTTGCTTGGCTGGATAAGTGAACTTGATGTGCAATATCAGTCTACCCTTTTAATGCAAAAGTGTTACCATAAGATTGTATATCTCTTGAAATGTCATTATAAGAAATAGTTGAGATGATTTAGCTATGAAGTATCTGAACTACAATTACATCTAACAAAACTGCTTTAGTTATTTTTTCTTTGAGCTTCAGTTTTTGAGATTGCAATCAAAAATACAGTGTTTTAGTAAAATTGCTGTGAAGGAAACTTAAATTAACATCCAGAAAAATACCTGTGACCCTTTAAATAGGAGTTGAAGATTTCTGAAGACAGACCTAGTGCTACATTTAAGAGTAATTTTTGTCCTTGCTGCATTTTCTGTGATGTCCAGGAAGTGTAACCTACAAATAGTGGTAGGACAAGAGATTACCACTTTCCACTAACTTCAACAAAAAAAAACCCCTCAGACCGTATAGAAAGAATTGGTTTGTGATGGTTTTGTATTTCTAAAGGGATTCTTCAGCAGCAGTTCACGCATATTTTGCAATCTGGCAAACAGCCAGAAATCCCTCTTTCAATGCATGCTTTTTCATAGTATTTGGAAAAAAAAAAAAAAAAGCTGCATTTTATCACTATTGCTATTACCAGATTTTTAAAAACAAGAGAACTGAAGAAAATCACTTTGCTGTCACTTTTGTACTCTGGAAACTCTAGAAGATGGAGAAGAATTGGATTCTGTAAGGAAAACAAGAACAATTTATGGTGTCACCTGCCCTGTGTGCAGGTTTTGCTTGTTTTCCTCTTTCACCTGGGATTTTAATGGAGCTTGATGAGCTCTACTTGAGCAATGCAGGAATCTGCTTGCATTGGTGTATGCACATTTGTCAGCTGTTTAAGCATTTTGAATGCATTGTATTTCATACCTGGTTTTTGCTGCTCTGATACACATTTTCCTTAATTAAAACAAAATGTGTTGAATTTGTTCTAAAAGAAAAATATAAACGAATACTTGAAATCAACTGTTGAATTTCCTGAAAGTTCAGACTTTTTATTTTTCTTCTTTTAACTAGAAATCGAAAGTTGTTAACTAGAATTTCCAAAGAACACCTTTAATTTGTACTTTGGACAATTTTGTTTACATGGTGGTACAAAGTTTGTGGCAAAGCTCTCTAGGGCAATCTCTAAAACTGTTTTCAGCAGCGTACTGCCCAACCTTGCTGTTCTTCTTCTATTCTTCTATTCTATTCTTCTTCTATTTTCTATTCTTCTTTGTATTAGGAAAAAAAAAATAAATCTAAGATATGAATCTAGAAGGACAGAAAATTAGCTCTGGCAGTGTGGAAGATGAATGAAAGAGACAGTTCAAGGCTGTTATATTTTTGTAATTAATTAATATTACTGTAAACAGAGATGGAAGGAAGGAAAACTAGGAGGAAAATAAAGAACTCATCATTATCAGCTTTATTCATTCCCCAAACTCCACCCTCCCTTTTGACTTAGTAAATTGTTTTGAGGTAAATCTAAATGGAAATCTGTAGCATTTCACATCTAAATGAGGCATGCACTTAAGAGTAAGGCAGTGCTGCAAAGGCAAATCCAGAACACTCCCAAAACGCCTTGGAACAAAAATGCTTAAATATGACTTGGCAGATCTGCAGAAGCGCAGACTTTCACTCACCAAATTTTCACTCAGCCACATTTGATCATGTTACTGATGTTGATGTGTCCCAGCTTCTAAGAGCTGAGCATATACTCTGATCCGTGGTTGTGCAGATGCAAATATCTGTGCCCCGGCTGTTGGCATGTATGGGAATTAATTCCATATATTAGTCTGAATCATGAGATTGCTCTCGAGTGCTGGGTGTCACTACGAGCAGTGGATGAAATGTCACGGCTGGCAGCACTGCCATGAGTTAGAAAATAACTTCAGTGGGAGAATGTCTAAGATCTCCACCCAGCAAATAAAAAAAAAGATTAATAAAATAAAGGAGAAATGTGTGAACACCACAATGGCTTATTCAGTTCACTAAGGAACTTGCAGGTTGGGAATGAGCCTAGGAAGAGCCAAAGGGATAGACAGAGTATTTGCTCCAATGAGAACCCTTCAGGGAAGTGAACCAAGGGAAGTCCTGTGCTGCTAATACAGATTTCCTCTAAGCTTATTTTCAGTCAGGAGGAAGGCAATAGGGAAGTGCAGAGACCTGTATCTTTCTGTACCAGTTTCTGCTCTTAAACTGCGAGTGAAGCTGTTAAATTAAAATTTAATTTCAACTGATGACAACCATCCTGTTCCCCAGTGCCCCCCAAAATAATTAGACTTTGCTGTGCAGGCTGACAGTTGTTCAGCTCCTGGACCCAGAATATTCTTTCACCCTGTTTTCATACACAAATGTCTCTTTTCCTTTTTGACCTAATAAAGGTGCTGTATTTCTAAGTCATGGGGATGCTGGTCTCATTGCAGTGGGATGAAATCACAGACCCTGCCCAGTGTCCAAATACATGACTTTTTGTGCAATAAGACAGCTTTTCTGTATATGAAGAAAAAATGACTGATTAATCGGATGGGAGAATTAAGGATGATAACCTGGTTAAATAGGGAAAGATAAGATTTGGAGGAGTTATTATTCACGAGTTTGTCAATGAAATTATTACGATTTAACTTTTAGAAGATCTTCTTAAAAAATCCTGAAGGTCATTCTTAGTTGAAAGCAGTCCAGTTTTTAGCACCTCCTCTGTTTTGCCCCATGTTATTTCTTAAATTATATTCCATATTATCCCATTTAGAGAGGTCACTCATGGAATAAACAAATCGTTCCTCACCTCTGTGTGTCTGAGGCTCTGCTCTGTGCTGCTGTCCCCTTTTACCTGTCACAAAACACTTGTTATCCATCTGGTGTCCTCCGAAGTGTTTTGTGTTGTTGCTTTATAAATTGCAGGTGATATAATAGAACTCCCAGCAGAAAGGACATGTGGAGAAGACAATGCTAGCAAACAGTTTGCAGCTCCTCATTGCCTGGCTGAATGAGTTGGTTTTAGGTAATTTGCTATTCAAACAGGAATAATGAGGTTAAATGTGTTTTACTCCTTTTCATTGTGGCACAATGGTCAAGCCTGAACCACTTAATTTGAGGGGGTTGGACAGGGCAAAGAAAATTGCTAATCATGGGCTTAATTGATCATTCTCTCATGATTGCCTCTAGTTGTAACATGTTAACGATGGTCTGAGATAAATCATCAGAAAACCATTGAGACCATACAGGAACATACCATGGAGCAGCTTAATGGTGAAATGGTTCAATTGCTGCCAATTCAGCAGAGCAAAGGCAGAGGCTTTTCCTGCTGAACCCTGGAAACCTGAGTTTTTGGTCAAAGCCTGACGTGAAATGCATATGGTGTGATCATCTCTGCATAGTCTGTGTGGAGGGGTAGGGAAGTTCCTTTGGCTACATTTCCCGGGGTCATTATTTTAGCAAGAGCATCTTGGGAATGTTTCCAGCACAGAAAAGTATTAGCAGGACCTAGTGCATTTTGAGCTTTCTCTATGAAATTGTAGTATTTGCTTAAGCAACAAATAATGATAATTACAGCTGGGGTTGGTGGTTTCTTTTGTGGGTTTTTTTTTTTACGTTTCCTAGAACAAAAGTGTTTGAAATCCTATTCAGAATTGGTTTCCAAGTTCATATGCCCGTGTATAGATTGGAATTACTGTAAGGAAAACCAATGAATTTCCATTATGTTAATACTATTGGCTCTGTTGTTAAGTATGTTTTTGGGCATTTTTTGGAATTGCAGCTAGAATTTATGGGTGCTGATTACAGTTCTTATGTGTCTTCTGTAGCTCCAGAAACAGGTTATGCAAACTTGTCAGCAATAACAGTGGTCTCCAGTAGAGTGATGGTTTTGCATAATGTCTTCATATAAAGGAAACAAATACAGCTTTCAGTATCCCACCATCTGTTGTTAGGGGTATTCCCTTATTTTCTATTGTTTTGGGGAAGATTTTGGCTTAATGTTCTTGAATTAAATACAATAATTAAGATTTTTAACATTTGTAAGAGCTCAACTTGCATGCAGGAGGTAGATTGTGACAGCCTGACATGCTGTACTAAAATGATACATAAGTGGAGCAATGTTTTCATCAACAGAAATGTGTTGCTGTTCAAAGTTGATTCTCTCTGTAGGGTGCCATAAAGTAATTAGAAGACCATAACATGATCCTTCAATATTGCATTAATTCCTTAGAGGGATAAATTCATCTTTTCTGACTGCAGTAGTGCATGACTGGCCATGGAAATGCCACTGAACTATAAAATCATCTGTAAAACGAAGAACAGTTTTTCTAGAGCAGCATGTTTGTTTTACAAAACTCGTAAAAGGCTCATACTTTTAGTGATTTTTGCTTCCAGCAAACTGGAAGTGAAAGTATTTATCTTAAAATTAAAAATCGACATGGAATGCTGTGTACTTTGCCTTAAAGAAAATTGCATGTGAAATATTTGTCTTCTGTGAGGACTGAAGACTATTAGAAGGTCTGTGCCAACACAAGAAGAATCTCTTGTTTCAGAGGATGAGTTTTTGCAGCTGGTGTAAACTAATCTGGTCATGGCTCATACTGTAAATTTAAAGGCTGAGAATTTTGGGCAATTTTCTTTTTCCCAGCAGTGGGTGGAGAGCTGGGTTTTTATAGTGAGACAGCGTTAGAAGTTAGAAATTATCTTTGATTGGGCTTTTCTTGGGTTTTTATTTTTGTTTGTTAACTGACCAGTGCTCTAAGCATGAGTTTGTGATAGAAGCTTTTGTTGGCTGGAAGGGGAGGTACACTGGCCATGCCCTGCTCAGATGGGGCAAGACTGGAAACACTCAATGGGTTTGATCAGAAAAGATTCTGTGTGCCCTGCTTACAGCAGGAATTCCAAAACCCACGAGGACATTTTTTAACCATCTTTTTATTGTTCCCCTGTAGAACATCTTTCTGATTGTGCTGTGAAGTGTGTTGCAATTGAGAGTTTCTTTCCAGCCCACCAGACTGGTCTGTTACTGCTGTGTTTCAGTTTGTACTCAGCATTAATCTTTCCTGTACTTACATTTTCAGGTGCAGTGCTGGAAGTGGCCCTTGCTGCCATATCCCAAAATAAAGCCCTTTTCTTGAAATGAGACATCGAGGTCTAGTTTGCTGTGGCAGAGGCTTTGGGAATGTGCAACAGAAATTCAGAAGTCTAATTAAGGAAGCATTGGATTTAAGGCCTGCCTTGACTGCTTCACTCAGGTCAATAATTCTGTGATTTTGAGAGGCTGCATGCCTTAGCACAAAGAAAGGCATGAGTGGTTCCATATGTGCAAATTAGAACTAATGACTCTTTTGTATGACACATGAAGGGAGCCTTTAGTTTCAAGCAAGGGAGGATAATCACTATTTGTTGATTGCTAAATATCCAGTGTGCAAAATCAAATTTTCAGTGAAGGTATAGATCATTATTTCTCATATGGCTATTGAAAAATGAAAGAAAATATAGAAGCTGAAATATATGCTTCACACCCTGTTGTGGTTCAGGGCAGAGATGCAATATTTAGCATCCTTGTGGTATTCTCAGTATACTTAGTAATTCTTTAGGACTGTGCTGTTCTAATTATAGCACATCTGAGTTCAAAAAGAGTGTTTCATATAGCCTTAAGGCCTATGAAGGAGATAATCTTCTTGGGAGTTCTGACATTTGTTTTAATGGAGGCAGGATCAAGCACAAATGCTAGGCTGGAGTGACATTTGAATGTGATCAGCAATACTGATCAGCGATCAGGAAATCGAACTGTTCCAGCTGTTTATTTAAGAGACTCCTTTATGTAATATATTGTCAATTGTAAAGGTTTTTTTAATATTTTCTTAGAAAGAATACAGCTCTCCCCCTATGAATAAACCATCCCTATCCTGGTGATGTGGATGACAAGGCTCTGATGGATTTCAGCAACATTATGAATCTCACCTGCTGGAGATCCAGTTTATATGCATGGATACAGAACTGCTCAAAGCAAAATGTTTCACCATCCTCGGATGAACACTTTTGGTGCTCCAAGGCATCTCAGTGTGTTAGGGAAGAGAGCTCATTTCCACACAGATAAATGTTTTGCAGTGGTTTTATTCTGACAAAAAGCTGAAGCCGAGAAATGAAACCATTTTTTATCAAAAAAATCATGCCAGCTCCCCTCCCTGAACTAAACACCTGCACGGGAAATAAATGATATTGTAATTAAAGTAACAGGTTTCAGCTTTGACAAGGAGACTGTCCAATAGCGAGGCTTGCAGAAAATGGAACTGGCAAGCCTCAGCTTTCAGGGCATTGTTTAGAGAAAGGATTGAGGGGTTTGAAGGTAGACAGGTCCAGCTTTTTGGGAAGCTTCTCTCTGAGGGTTACATATTCCTGTTGTTGTCACCTTGGCTCCTCCAAGTCCACCTGTGCCTGATGTCCTGAAACACTGCCCTGGGAGTGGCTTTGTCACTGCAGACCTTCTGAATATGTTGTGAGTCCACCAAGTAATATTTATTACAAGCTGTGTATTAGCTGCTGTTTTTACGAAATATGACTCTTTTGGATAACGGTCTTTTATCCTAGATAGAGCTATCACCATTTTAGTCAACAGTTATCTGGTGGCTGTCATTCAGAAAATGATAGATTGTGTTTTGGAAATATAATTTCATGAGTGCAATTTGCCTCATGTGAAAGACAGTTTTGTTGGTGAATCACTATAGAACTTTTCCTTTAAAGCGTAAGTTGACACTTCTCCACATTCCCTCGTTTAAAAATGTGTCAAAAAACCAAAATGTCCTGTAATTTTTTCCCCCTTTACAGTGAAAGCAGTAAACACCTTCCATTCCTTTTTGGACTTCCTAAATTTATTTTTTTTTTTTTTAATTTTCTATGTCTGTGCTCCCATCTTCATTTATCCATTAGTTGTCTTGCTGTTAATACACAGAACAGTCTGTCTCACAGGTACATGTTAAGACATGAGTAGAAATAAAACAAAGGCCGGGGCAGAACTGAAGCCTCTGGCAGAGACACGGCAGCTGACAGGGGAATGTGGCACTTTTGCATTTTAGTTTTGAATAGTTTGGTGGTTCTGCAATGTCTGTAGGAATACATTTGCAATAAGAAGTGAGAGCACCTTGTTTGATAGCTTTTATAGTGATATTAGTTCCTTCAACCCAGCAGAAGCAGCCTGACATCTTTCTTTTTCCTGTTGTTTTTCATTTGGTTTTCCCTATACTGAATGGATATATTCAGAATCAGCTGAAGCTTGACAAATGCAGCTGTGAAGACTTGTCTTCAAGCTATACTGCAGATTTTTCTCTTGCCTTTCTTTGCTCCAAGAAATACCTGTTCAACTGTTTTTATAGTATTTTTATGATAGGCATTTCAGATACCTACTGCTGGATAAATAAAACTGCCTTCCTAGCTTCAGGAGGCAGGGTTGTTTTTTCATTTGTTTCTCAGAATTTGTTGCAGTGCAGAATGTAGTTGGATGTCATAGTAAAAGAAGATGGCCTGGCATGGAAATGAGAACATAATTAAAATAATTTTTACTTTTCTCAGGATTTGGAACAAACTGTTGCTTAAACCTTTTTCTTAGAGGTATTACACCTATATTACACCTAACAAGCTCTCTTGAGAGAGATGGGGGTAGAGCAGCAAAGCTATCAACAAAAATACGGAACGGCTGCGTTCCCTGGGGTTTGCTTAAATTTGAAAGTAGATAGGAACTGGGAAGAAATATAATGCAATCTGGTAAAGAAACTGCAGTATTAACTCCAGTGGCCTGAGACACAGTAATGTACCAATGTAAAGATCTCGTATTAACCTGAAAAATAGGTAACAGCATAAAACACTCTAAAGTTGCTTAGTTTACATTTGTCCTTGATGCATCATCTTCAGTGTCTTGTGGTGTGGAGATCAATTTATGCTGTATTTGCTGTGGAATGGAAATCAGGAATAGTCTTATTTCCTGCTGTGGGAAAGGCCCTGTGAACCTTTTCTGGGCTGCCTGTGTTAGAGTTTGACGTGCAAAGTTCAAAATGACCACTGAGCTAAAACAGCAGTCAAATGGTGCTGCATTCTTGGTCTTCATTTAATGGCAGGTTGAGGTTTGCTAAGCCACTGAAGCCACTTGTGGTGTGAGATTTTCTGTCCTTGCCCTCATGAATGTACCTGATGGAGTCATAACAGTGGTGGTCTAGGATTTGAAGCAAAGGAAGTAATTATTGAGTGTTTTGAATTTATTTTTTTTTAAATATAATCTGGAATGCTTGTTAATCTAGGCAATATTTGTTTTGTTATAATCCTTACTCAGAATTTGTGAATGCCTTCCATACAGGATCAGCAGTAATGGTTTTGCAGAGCTTCTCTTTTTACCTCTGAAATTCTGATTGAGAAGTAGCAGTTCTTTTTGTCTGTTGTTTCGAGGGGCTTGGTACAGGGTCATAGTGAAAAGAATGCTTGAATTTGGGCAAGTCGATGCTTTCCAAGTCTGACATAGATTTTTTTTTTTTTTGAGAAATCCCATCGAGTTACAGTCTCCATTGTTCTCCATTTACACACACACTTGAAAATCTGGAATAAGGTTATTGGTATCTGACGTGTTGGGCAGTTAGGAGAACTGTACCTTGCAAGAATAGATCTGCATTTACATAAGGGTCTCTGAAGTCTTGGAGCCTACAGTTCAATCTAAACATAAAAATTCCTTCAGAAAACTGATTGTGTTTCATAGTTTTTATTATTTTTAAGGATTTATTATAATTAGATTTTTTTTTTAGAGTGTTGAGCCGTTTTCTTGTACCTTCTAATCTTGGTGGTATTTTCCTTGGAGAAGAAATGGACTGGTGTGAAGGGGGTTACAGTACATCTCCTATTGCCATTCTGGTCACATTGTTTTGTGTGCACGTACCTGCAGCAGGGATCCTACTACAAACAGTTCTGGCTTGTCAGAAAAGGTGTATCTACAACTTGGCTTGAAATGTCTCTGTGGTTCTGGGCCCCAGGCTGGTGTGAGGGATGTGTTCTGTCGCTCTGTACTTGTGTGTATGCAAGAAGGGGATGTTGCCAGATTGTTTAACTCTGTTAAATCCTATCAGATATGGCTTTTAAAAAGAGTGCATTATTTGGCTTGGCTCAAGAAATTAGAACTAATGTTACAAAGCTGTCTTAACATACTGTTATCTCCTTGAAAATAGGAGTTGGTAGTTATTTAGTGTGTGTGTGCCTGTGACCTGTTAATAATGTTTAAAAAGAAACAAAAATACAAACACACAAATCAACAATAATGAAGCAGTTTTAACATTTAAATAAAATACAGAGGACAGTGGGTATCACTGCACTGCTAGGGCTGTTGGTTTCTCCTTGTGTCTGGTGTTTAAAGGGAAGTAAACCAGGCTCAGTAGCACCATTAGTGGGGACAGAGCCCTGTGGCATTCTGCAGTCCAGGTGGGCACGCTCAGCCAGTAACCCCCAAGCTGCAGCCTGAATCTGCAGCTGCTCTATTGCACCACCCAAAATGTAGGTTTAACCTTCAGTGAAAGATGGGAAATGTGGATCAGGTTTCATATGGTGCCCTATCATTCCTCCCCTAATGGAAAACGAATGGAATGAAGTTACTGTCTTGCTGCTTTGTAAGGAAAATTGGTGCCCGAGTGAAGAAGAAACCATTAACAACTCCTATAAATATGGATGACTTTATTGAGGAGGGCAATGTGTATAAATGTGTATACTCAGGAGTTTGTATGTTTATACAATGTGTATAAACAGGAGTATTTTTCATGTTCCTGTAGGCAGAAAATGCTTTTTTCTTTACAGGTGAATTTGGGATGATTAATTTAGGAAAGAAATCTGGTTTCAGTATTACATACTGAAACACTGAAGCTTAATAGTCCATTGGTTTTGCATGTAAGACTCCTGTAGTTGTCATGACTGTATTAAAATGTCATTAATGTCATTAGTGTGCTTAGTAACTACTGTTCTATCATCCTTTAATTATGAGAGATAAACTTAGATGTGTTTGGAACTTAGGTTCTGAATTCTAAAACACTGATTTTTTTTTGAAATAACTGTGTATAAGCCTCAGTTGATAATGTAACAAAGTTCATGAATCTCATGTCTTAAAATATTAGGATCAGTAAAGTTCAATGTGTGTTTGATTGTAAGGATTTTATTTCAGAATAACCCCCTTTGCTGGTGCAATGTTGCATTAGTGTGCTGTGCTGAACAATTAAATCTGAACTTCCCTCTTGCACAGAGCTACATGAGGATACAGACAGAAGTTTCTTTCTCATTTTTTCTGTTGTATTTCATTAATATTAGAGCAATTTAGTTGATGCTACAGTTTACAGTTTTACAGTGGTAAGCTGCATTAGAATCAGGTTCATTTTTGATTTGTTTCTAAGTTTTGTTTGGCTTGATTTTTTAGTTTTATGGTTCTACTGAAGCTTGAAAAGGTCATCTCAGTAGAAGATACATGGAAGGTAGGAATAGAAAAACTGAAATTTTGTGTCAAAGCTCTTGTGGCTTTGAAGTTCAACAGACATGAACTGCAGAAGCAAACTGTTACTAAATAGGATTTCTTGCATCTTAAACTTTCACATTAAGGTGTCGGTTTTCATCTTCCACAAAACTCCAGATAGCAAAGGTGCTGATGTTACTGCTCTGAGTGTTCATTAAGTTATGATTCTTACGTAATGGGAGTTGCACAGTTGATTTGAATGAAGCTGTTGCTTTATTTGATGCTGCTTTCCAGTGACAGAACTCTGGGAGATTTCTGTGGGAATGCAGCTGGTGTGTGATGAACCTGGTGAGATTGTGCTGCAGGAAGGTGCCCTGATGGCCAGTGCCCCACCTGGGGTTTCCTGTGAGCACTGGAGCTGTACACACTTGGTTCTGCCAACTGCACCTTCCTGGCTTTTCTGGGAGTGTTACTCTGGATGCTTTGCTCTGGCAGGTTTCTCTTTTTCTCACAATCAGCACATTAACTTTTTTTTTTTTCCCCACTACACTCTCATATCCCTCGTGTTTCTAATTAACATTTCAGAATCACTGCCTGTCCTTCATTCTGCATAATCTGTGCTTGTTTGCATTCCAGCAGCACACCTGTATTGTGAATGCAACACCAATTAATACTCTTTTCAGTAGTTTAAAATAAATAGTGTCCATGTATGGGCTTATTCTCAAACCATAACATATTCAGTCTTTTTTATCTGACAGGCCTTGAGTTCTAAGAGCTGGATTTAGCAAAAGTTTTAAACTCTATTTAGGCTGAGTAAGCAGATATCTCTGTCTAATCAGTTAAACACACCATGCTTCTTTATAGCTCTCTACAGGAGTAAGGAATTAAAAAAGTTAAGCAGTGAATAAATATCTCAAAATATATCTATTTTTCCTTGAAGTGTGCTTCACCTAGGAAAATATTCCTAATCTGCAGTTTTCCTGTTTGCTCTTATGTTACCAAATCATATGTGAATACGAATTTCAAAAGCAGAGTTTAAATCACTGAAAATATTTTGCTGCCTTTTGCTTTCAGTTTTACTGTACTGCTTTTTTTTCTCTTAAATTTGATCATCTAAAATAATGGCAGTAATGAAGTAAGGGATAAAGTAAAGGCAAATTATAGCTAAATGCTTTATAATAATAAAAGCTTTATGGCTCGAAATTTGCTTTTGAAGTTTTTGTAGCCATCTAATTTCCTCAATAAAATGTCTTTGCAGTGTATAATCACCTTTATTAAAAAATAATAATCAGAACTATTGATCTTTTCTGAGGAGGAGTAAAGTATGACTTAACCCAAGAATTCATGCAGAGAATAGCATATAGAAATGTGTTGATGCCTATAACATAGTGAAAAAGAGGAGCCTTTTAAAACATAATTGAAAAAGAGCAGACATCAGGCTAACAGCAGCAAAATAAAGGACATATTTTCAGGTCAATTCTTTTGACTGTTTGTTAAGGATTTCCTTTGAATATTAACTTAGGTTTTCTGATCCAAGAAAGACTTTTGGTAATACGATTTAAGTTTTGTCTTGGCTTCTTGCTCTCATGGTTGGTAAGATCATCTCTGACCTTGAGAAAGAAGATGAGGATTTACAGAGAGGTGTGGGTCTCCCTGAGAGCCTTGACCCAGGGAATTGTCCAGAGCTACTGTGCTGGGAGTTAATGAATATAACCCTGTAAATAATTCTCATTCTACGAGGGCTGTGTCACCTTGATTCTAAACACTGGTCGGTCTTCAAGCACCTCTGGTGTCCCAGCTGTGTGCTCGTGTGACCCAAGTCCAGTGTCTGTAGTTTTATTTCAGAACATGCAACTGGTTTTGTAACTTCAGACCAACCCAGACCCTGCACTTGGAATTTTACAAATTTATCAGTGGTTTTTAAATTTTTTTTCTTTTTTAAGAAAAAAAATGAATTTCAGTATTTAGTGTAGCTGATCTCTGAAAAAAGTACTTCACAGCCCCTCCTTCATGAAGATCTTGACAAGACTCTTGAAATTGTATCTTCTTTGTCATCACTCAGAAGTGATGCATGAGATGAAATGTTATGACTTGACAAGCTTAAGTACAAAATTATTGATCTCTGAGCTGCAGCGGAACTCCTAAGGATAATCTCCCAGTATATATTTGGCATTGAGTAGCATTCAACACTTGTTGATCTTGCTGGACATTATTTCTTTGTGGATAATTTAGCCAGTTTTCAGAACTTCTTTGACAGCTCTGTCTCACTGAGTTTCCTTCTGCATGGAAGAAAATTTGGGGCCATTTTTTCCCCTCATAACTGACATGAAGTAATAATTGTCTTTTGGAATTGAGAGGATTTACCAAATACTTGAACTTAGGGATAAGTTGGAAATTGAACCTATGTACTAAGTGCATGGAATAAATGAGTTCACTAGTTTTTTGAATCTGAAGGTCACAGCTATAGACAGGGAGACCCAAACCAGTAATTAACCAATGTATAATTTGCTGTTGGTTTGAATATTGAAATCAAGGTTGTACTTCACTGTCAGAGATGGGATCTAGCTCAGTCTGATGCATGTGGGTTCAATGCAGAAATTGCTGAGTTAAATTCTTTGGCCTGTGTAATGAAGAAGGTCAGTCTGGGTGATCACAGTTGCCCTCTAAAAATGCTGGTTGTCAAAAACGAAGAGGGATGCATTTGAAAAAGCATGAAACAGGGTTTGTTAGAATGAAATGTCAATAGATAATGTGGATTAAGCAGATAATTGTCAATTTATGCAATTAGAATGTGTTTAGAAAAACTAATGAAAAAATTGCTGGTTTCATGAAAACATAAAGTAACATTGGTTTATCTTATTGAACAAAAACCCCAACCTTTTTTAACTTCAACACATCTATACAGTTGGCTGCTGCAGTTCTATGAGCTTTGAAGAACTGAAGGACTGTCTCTGTCCTTCCATACATATTTGATATAATATATTAAATATATAATATACGTTAAATAATGTACATAATATACAAACTGGACTCCATGTATACAGTTTTAGTTTGAGCTCCAATGTGTTTAAATAATCTGGTTGCCTGGGGAAGAGGAAAATTGATGGGATAGAAAAAGGTTGAGGAATCTGAAAACAGCCTCCCAAACACAAACACCACAATGCCTGAATGTGCCTGTGTGCACACGCACCTGTGCTTGGTGTGCTTTATGCATTGTTGCACCTGAGTGGAGCCAAGTGGCAACAAAAGGAACCTTTCTTTATATTGGCTACTTATTTTCCAAAGAGTTTCAAATACCTGTGAATTCAGGACCTATGTGGGAAGTAGCCTTAGCTAAGAAAAACTTAATTAGATCCTTAGCAATGTAAGAGTTACACGAAAAAATGCTGAAATCAAGAAAATTGTCAGTGTCTCAGTTGTCTTGATCAGGAAGAAATAATTTCAAATAAGTGTAAATGTAAATGCCTTTAAATTAAATGGATATTCTTTAACACAGGGAATACTTGTCTTACTCTCTGGATGTTTTCCCTATTCCCTTTCATTGATGCAGGAGAAAGGTACTGCTTGTCTGATAGGACATTGCTTCTTCTTTTCTCCCTCAAAATATCCATACACAGAACAGGGAGCAACCAAGGAAAATGTGATTTTGTGCATTGGTTAGTAATTCTGAATAACACAATTTAACCTTAGATAGCCTGGGATTAGATTACGTTTTAAGAATATTTTAACTTTTTTATTAATGGCATAGTTCTGCTGTTTGGCTTAAAAACTGCTGGTCTTTGTCTTGTTCCTTTCCATGGAGCTCCATGTGGGAATCAGTCACTTGCTCAAAAACAAGCTCACAGAAGTAATGCCTTGATTTGTGTAGGAAATAAACTGAGTTACCTGTCCTGAGCCCTAATCCACTTAAAATACATCACAATTTAGTGGTGACTCTTCCCATACACCTGGAAATATTTAAACAGAGGCCCATAGGAAAATTGAACAGAGTAAAGCAAATTGAATTTGGTTTAAGAATTCATCCCTTTTTGTCCTACATATCTAATTCATTTTTCTCAAATGCTGTTCATATTATGTTGCATATTAATTGCATATTCTGTGTTCTTTTTTCATAATATACCTCTGATAATAACAGAAAATTAAATTTTTAATTCCCAGTGATACCTTAATTTAATGTTCCAGCTACTTCCCTTCTTTAACTAATCTTCTGTCCTCTGAACAAATTTGATTAAAATCATTACATTTATTAAGAAGAAATGGGCTAAAATGTATCACTTTGGTCCCACAGGGTATTAAAAATTCCTTTCCTAAAGCATGTCTTTCGGTGGATGGCAAATTTTAGGCAAGGAAATGACTGATTAAAGTTCAGAAATCACTAGGATATTGAAAAGTGGAAGAAATTACTTGCTTTAGTTACTGCTTTCTCATTTTACAGGTAAGCTGTTCTTTCCTGCTCTTGTCTCCTGATGCTCTAGTAATTATGAATTGGTGAGGTTTGGGATAGGATGTGGGACACAGAGGGGTGATTTCAGAGCAGTGCTGTTTGGGGGGGACCTTGCAGGCAGGTGCTGAGGAAAGCTCACCCTGAGCTTTGTTCCCTTCTGTGCTGGGCTGAGCAGAGTCAGTGACAGGATCTTCAGGGTGCAGTGCAGCCTTTTGTGTTTGCACCAGACAAAAATCTGTGGTCTTTGTTTACATTTAGATGTCCTGTAATTTGTTACTTCGTGCTGATTTTGTTACTTTGGTTTGGATTAAGCTGTTAGTGGTTTAACCTTCTTATTTTTCTATTGAATGTTGTGATTATCGTGGCCCATTTGATGTTATGCATATCTGTGTAATTAGGATGTTGTAATCTTCTTTCTTGGTCTCTGATATTGAGTTAATACCTCCTTAGGAAGTCTGGTACAATATTGTTAACTGGTTGGATAGGGAGGAGTTCACTTATCAGTGAACAGAATTTAAGCCTAAGTCCTTTCCAAACCAGCATTATAACAAAATACTTTTGAAATACTTGCATTTATTTTTGTGGTTGTCCCTCTCAGTTCTCACTGTATGGCTGATTAACTGCATTCAAAACACGATTTGCTGCCTGTATAGTGACAGAACTTTTTTGAAAATGTGAGTTAATGAAATTTAATGCTGTCTGTGCTGGCTTTTTTGAGCACCCATTAAGTAGGTTAGCTGCTCACTTGTAAAGCTCTTTCAGCTGTGAATTAGAAAGCATCTGCCTTTACTGTATGCACTGTCTCACAGTCATTCTAATTTTCTCATACTCATTTTTAATTTTATCTCCTTCTGCTCCCTGGGCCTTAATTCTGAAAATTCATGATACTAATTTTATGATTCCACCACTTGGTACACCCTCCATTATCCCAGGTTGCTCCAAGCCCTGTCAAAGCTGGCCTTGGACACATCCAGGGACGGGAAGTGTCCATGGTTTCCCCCACCCTCACAGAAAGGAATTTTTTCCTAATGTCTAATCTAATCTAATTCTAATCTAATTCTCTTTCAATTTGAAGATGAAATATTGCAAACCAATAACATTTCTAGGTACTTCATTATCTTCCATATCAGACAATGAATTGATTGCAATGTTCCTTCATAATTATAGATTTATAGCCTGCTTACAAACATTCTGAAGAACACTCCTTGACACTATGTGCTTTCATAATAAAAGCTTAGATATTTTTAGGTAGTGGGAAAACCAAGAGTACTTGGCTTAGTCCAGTGTAGGCCCCTATTTTTACAAGGTGTTATATAAACAGAAGAGAAATTCCATCATCCATAGAGCTGATTTTATAAGTGCACCAGGCAGGCAAAGGCTCTGAGCAGGAGCACAGAGGATACAGACCCACCTATGTTTTTCTGGCAGGCCCTTGCAAAGCCCCAGATGTCTGAATGGGAATTCATTGGGCAGTGATATGAATTAGTGAGGCTGCTATTGCATTATGTTAACATCAGGAGGCCTTTATTGAGAACTTGATCTCTACTGTGCTTTATTGCCAAGAATCATTCCATAAAAAGATACTTGTCCAAAATAACTCACATATTAGATTTGATAAGCTGCAGCGGGCTGATGAAAATGATGTTTTGAAGTGTTTTGTAGTGCAATGCAGTAGTAAGTTTATATAAACTAAATAAATTTATTTGAGGTTGCATAATAGATTTTAGGACTAGATCAACACCTGTGCCTGGCTTTTGTCCAAAGTAGTTTGTTTTGTAGTTCTTGACTGATGATTTTGAACAAATTTTTTGTTTCGGGTAATTGATGAGTTTGTAATGGAATCTGCACCTTTGAGGTTATAGCTGTTCAGTGTTAATGTGGTTTTGCAGGATAAATGTTGATAAGTGAAAAACATTGTTTTCTAGTATGAGGAATAGTGGAATTTTAAGGTCCCATTCTCATGTTTAGGAGAATCCTATAAACCCTTAAGAAGCAGACTACATGCACCCAGTGCTCTGGAAAATGAGAATTGTGGTGTGTAAACACCAGCCAGGAAAGAATTGGCTTTCTGGAGATCTTTGTTAATGAGTGCACATGTGTGAAAGATAATAAATGATTGTGTTTTTGATAGAGTTAGAAGAACCATCCAGATAAAGCTTTTATATTGTGGAACAGATGCATCAGGTTAGTTTTTTAGCTGGTTAATATGACATATTGATGTCATGAATTATGGTAGTTAATGACCTGGAGATTTTTCAGGGGCTTGCATTCTGTCTTTTTCAGAAAATCTGAAGGGAAAGCCAGAGGCTGTGTAATTAAAAGAGGCAAAACACTGATCTAAAAGGAAGGATGGAGTAGTTACATACAAGAATAACATTTTAGCAACACTGCCTTTGGAAAGATTCCATTCTGCTGCCAGTGGACTGGGGGAAGCACATGGCTGCAGAGTGGGACTGGAGTGTGCAGATGTAAGGGAATCTCATCTTACACCATCCTCTGCTCTCTTATCTGGGCAAGTGAGACAAATAATTCTGTGCACTCCTCAGCGCTGACAGCTGAGACTTTTTGCTCAGATGCCTTGACAGGGCTTATATTAAGCACCCAGGGCCATACACTCCATTAAGTTTTTGTGAAATGAACTGTCTGTTCTTGCTGTCTGGCTGATCCTGGCAGTGTTTGGGAGCTGGAATCCTCTCCAGTGAGCCCCTTCAGGCACCTGACAGGTCGGGTTGGGATGGTTTTAGTTGGAGTCTTCAGGGCACAGAAGACTTGGAAAGACAAGATGGGGATGTTTTAAACAGTGGTCAAAGTGTAATGAGGAAGAAAACCAAGTTCTCTGAAATGAAAATAGGCAAAAAGGTAATTTTTTTTTTTTTTTGGATACACCATCAGTGGCCATGTGGAAGGTGCTGTGTGGAGATGTGGTGTGTGTACCACTCACATCTGATGGTGTTGCTCTGTGTACCACCCATGTCACACCAGCTAAGTTTGAAAGCACCATGATTTTTAAAGTTGGGATTTTCATTTTTTTATTGAAGAGAAATACTGATGGAGTTGAACTATACCTATAATTTCAAATGTAGCCATTTATAGCCAAATGATAAATAGAATTGGAGCTTGATTATTGAATACATTCATTAAATACATGGAAGAAATTGCAGAATGAGGTTCCCTTCCTTGGTGTCTCTGCTGTGTCAGGGTGTTGTGGTTGAGCTCCTGCCTGTGGTGGATTCTACAGCATTACAGATTCTCCAGGGATGCAGTGGCTTACCTTGGCCTCTGGGTACATCATCAGGGTCTCTCACTGACATTGTTGGACACTTTTTAATTTCTGCTCACTTCCAAAAGGTGAAACATGAATAACACCTAACGTATTTAATTGTAAAACATCGATTTTTCTATGATTTTTAGGAAAATGTTTTTAAAGTCTGGATTTAAAGGCATTTTCTACATGTATATATACACTCGTGCAAGCACACCAGTTAGATATACTAGAGAGTTTACTGAATATTATACTAAAATCAATATACTTCTGAAATCTGGATTTGGTTTTAAAGCAATTTCCCCATACAGTGTAAATTACAAAAACAGAAATAAGGGTTTGGAAACTTTAGAAATTCAACTTGAAATGTCTGCGTTGCACATATGACTTAAATCAATATTTCTTATTCACTGCATCATGTCTAGGCTATTCTGCTTGGGCATTGCAAGAATTTGAAATTAGAGCTTGGTGCATATTAGCAGAAAAGCAGAAACACAGAGGTGAAACAAAAGTTGGAGTTTTAATGGAAATTCTGAGTTCTTTCAGTTTCCTTATAAATCTGTCTGGTGCTACGTTCATTCTTACATAATTAAGTAGCTTGTAGTGATATATGTATGAATTAATTATATATATAATATGTTTTAATATAAGATATGATTTACATTAGAGTGATACTCTTTTAAGCTGTGGTTCACACGAATCAGCCTTGAGGATGTGAAGACAATCAGTGTTTCACAATTTTCACCAGGAAAAAAAGTTGCTTTCACAGCTTTGTTAACATAACTATAAAGCTTTGTGCACCCTGTGCTAGATTTTGACATGAAACTTCTCACCATAGGAGAATATACAAATTTTTAACACCTGATTTAACACTTTCCCTCCCTATGCTTCAGAGGTTGAAAAATAGAATTTGGCAGACTTAGAGTCTAATATGTGGGTTAGAACATGCATCTCAGGCCATGTGTATGTGTTTGTCTGTTTAAAACGTTGGGGGTGATGGAAACAATATATTTATGTATGGAAAACCCACATACTGGATATTAAAAGAGGCGAGTCTTGGGAAAGTCTGAAAGAATAGGGAGCCACAGGCAAATAACTGGCTTAACACAAGGAAATGTGCACTGAAGAGGAGGGATTTAGCAACTGAAGATGGGATTATCACATGAGGAATTGCAGCTGGTTCGGGAGAAGGGCTGACACTGAAGCTGAGCCTGATTGTTCAGAGCCTGCCAGAGGGCAGAGGAACAGGAGCAGAACTTCTTGGCTGAAGTTATGGATGAGTTTTGGTACAGCCCAGGTTTGCAATTGGGATGCCCTGTGTTTGGGGGCAGGCTGTGGTTTGTTTCCAGGATGTTACTGCAGCTCCCAGACTGGATTTATTTGCAGTGTAGCTCTGTCTGATGTGAGAGAGGCTCCAGCTGCACCCGTGTGCCACCCAGGGGCTGCTGTGGCAGTGCTGGTGTGACAGTGGTGACACCTGAGCCAGCAAAGGCGTTGCTCTGGGTGAGGGTAAATCAGGTGTGAGTTGGAGCCATAATTCACTGCAGATGCAGGTCCCAGTTCTGCACTGAAATCCGAGTGGGAGGAACCTCCCTCCACCCACGGCCATTTAGCCAAAATCCCATTTTAGGGACACTCCTGGGATGGAGAGGGAACAAAGAGGGGTCTGTGTGGGTCCCTGCATCCCCCTGAGCATTAATTTATCCATTACATGCTTCATGCCCTTTTTCTTTCATTTCTACTTCAAAACTATCTCTTTGGATGAGTGTGGGTGTGCAGATGAGGTTTTGATCTCCTTTGCTGTCTTCAGTAGTAACTTTTGATGCCAGATTTTGTAAAACTTGTTTTTATTCATGCTGAGATACCTACCTGCCAATACCCTTCTTGAAAGAATATTTTCTTAACAATCCCTGATAAAGGAAATACCTGTAAAAGGTATCAGCTTACATCAGTGTAATTAAAGCTTGGGTTAAGGGTGGAAAAAAATACAAACCACTTTTAAACTTAGATTTCAAACCATGAAATGAAAAGACTTGAATTTCTTACTTTTGGCAGGGAGGGAGTTTTAACAGTAGTATAATATTCTGATCTTGAGGACAGAGATGCTTCATTCTAAATTGGAACCAGTGCTTCCCTGTTGAGTGTATAATTGGACTGTTTCAAAATAATTTTTTTTTTTTGCTATATTCCTAAATTGCACTATTCAGGCTCAGTTTTTTGTTCTTCATAGGATTATGTTAATTTTTATTTTTGAAAGCAAGAGTCACATCACCTTTTTATACAGCCTCGTGGATTTTGATGATAATTTTCATATGAAAATGGAGGCTGACTATTAAAACTCTGTTAATGAGTAAAAATTAGTTCATATTCCTAAACCATTGCTGAATTGCCAAGTGGTTTGTGATTTTTGGTAATGAGGGCTGGGTGCCACTGTGTGATCAAAGTTCAGGTGTTCAAAGTAAAGAAACCAGTGCATGGGACCAAGTGCTGCCTGCCTCTCATTCATCCTCAGAAATATCCCAAAGAAATCTTGAGATTGCCTTAAGTTTTGGTGTTTAAGAAGAGGGTCATGTATATTGCATGCGATACAGTTTGTTTGTGCTTCTCTTACTTATTTTTTAACCTTCCAGGTTCATATTTTAAACCTTGCAAGCATGAATCTGAGATATGAAAATATAAAATCCTATCACTCCATAAATTGGCGTCCAAGGAAAAATGTCCTGTTATTCTGACAAAGCTGCTGAAATATTGAGGAGTTGATGGCTCTTTCCCTTTGGCATACCTTGCATTTAAAAATGAGGAAAAAAAAAAAGAAGACAATGGGGATACTTGACAGACAAGGTTTGAATTAGAGAGAAGTGTGATTCTTTTGTCAGTCTCTGTAACCTCGTAGTCTCATAAATTAACTGCTCTTAAGTCCTAATGACTTAGGAAAGGCAGATGTTGTATCCAGCTGTTAAATGTTTTTTTAATGCTTCCCTTTTTTATAGAGACAGTTAATTCCGGGGTAAAGCCTAAAACCATTTCAGGGAAGAAATTTCTAATGTAGTCCTCAGATGACTAACAAGAGCAATAGTAGTATGTAAAAGCAGTATGAATATCTGATGTTAACTACTGATTTTGAGCCATCCCCCTGTCCAGAGGTGACAGAGGTGACTCTGTGTTTGTGTGGGGGAACGAGGAAAGGAAAGTTGGGGCTGGGGACACTCAGAGCTTGGCTGCCTTAGGCTCTCCAGGAGGAGAATTGAGCATTGTGTCATCTGGGCACCACAAAATAAGAGGTGCAGAGTTATCAGAGAGTGTCCAAATGAGCCTGTGAAGATGGTGAACGGTTTGGAGGAGGAGCCATACCAGGAGTGGCTGAGGTCACTTGGTCTCTTCATCCTGGAGACCCAGGTCAGACCTCATCGGGGTCTGGAGCTTCCTCATGAGGGGAAGAGGAGGGGCAGACACTGATCCCTTTGCCCTGGGGATTGGTGACAGGACCTGAGGGAATGGCTGGAGCTGAGGCAGGGAAGGTTTAGGCTGGATATTAGGAAAAGGTTTCTCACCCAGAGGGTGGTTGGACACTGGACAGGCTGCCCAGGGAGGTGGTCACGGCCCCAAGCCTGACAGAGTTCAAGGAGTGTTTGGACAAGGCTCTCAGGCACAGGGTGTGTGGTTCCTGCAGGGCCAGGAATTGGGCTCTGTGGTCCTTGAGGGTCCCTTCCAACTCAGCACATTCCATGATTCTGTAATTGACTCAATTTCTCAGCTTGCAAGGGGGCTGAATGCTCTTTCCCTGTCTCACCAGTGTCTCATCCTCACCATGCTCACAACTCTAAGCTCTTCCTGTTGCATCTGTTTCCTTTTACAGGTTGAAAGTGCTTGGATGGAGCTGTGAACAGTGGAAGATGTCCCTGCCCATGGCAGGGGGCTTGGAATGAGATGAGCTTTAAAGTCTTTTCCATCCCAAACCATTCTGTGATTCTCTGACTGAAAGCATGGAAATGTATTATATTCAACTACAATGGTGTTATTACTGTAAAGAAATTATGCTTTTTTTCCCACTTAGACATTTTTATTCTTTGGGCTGTTACTAATGGGCCGACAAAGAGAAAAATGCTGCAAATCTTTGGTCTTAAGTTTAGCCTGTGACAGATTGCAGGCCCAGCAGATTGGAAATCTTTATTTCAGTACCACGTAATTTTGTAACTAGTTTTGAGTACACTGCACAAACTTTGTCACTAATAAAAACAAAGGTATGTTTTTACACTACTTTCGTCTCATACTGGCTTCTTCCCATCCTAGTGTCACATCATCCACTTGACATATTTTCACAATACCCCTGTTATTTTTTAGTCTATGTCTTCTTTTATATTCCTCCTAATTGTGCTGGAAAGCAATCATAAAAATGAGTTATTTTTAGTTCATATGGAAGTTTGTGGGTATTCAGAAAGATTATATGAGGGTTTTAGTGCTCAGAATTAGCTGTGATCCTGTTCTTACTCAAATCCTCGCTGAGAGAACCAGTAAAATAACGTCAGAGGATTTTTATTTGTGTGGAATTACGTAATTTGTTTTGTAATTAAAATGAATACGGAAGCAGGGAACAAAAACCAAAACCCTTTTCATTAATTATTACACAGGAAAACAAAACATTTAATCTTTTAAAAACTTTCAGGCTGTGGGGGAGCATTGGGAATGATGCCATGTCAAATATTTATCCATCCCTTCCGGACAAAATGTTGTGTGAGGTAAGAAAGAAAATGCAGTTAGAACAGCAGAAAACATTTCTGGCCACATTACACATCGATCATTCTTACAGGGAGGAAAAAAAAATGTGCCCTGCATTACTTAAAGGTGCTGGGAAGTAGGATGGAGCCTAATTCTGTTATGGGAACAAATCATTTTGCCCTTCCTGTAGCAGGTCAGTGTTTTTGCAGCTGCTTTTTGTCCCTGAATATACTGGGCTTATGTGGCTGTCACTGGAAACTCAGTGGTTACCAAAAGTTCAGTTTTGCATTTGTCATTCCTGAGAAAATGTGGAGCAGAGCTGAGCACAGGTTTCCTCTGCTGAGAAGGGACCTCTGAAAGATCCTCATGGGTGGAGGTGTTCTTGGATCGGAGGAGAAGTGTGTTTCTGCCCTGCTGAATGGAATAAATGGAATCGTTCAGTGTTTGAAAATAAAAATAATGGGTTTGAATGATCAAGGCCTTGGTCTTGTGTATTTACCAGCAGCATGATTGAAATGTCATTGCAAGTGATTTCTGTCATCAAATTCTACATTTCTGCTACTGTCCCGTGTTCCTGGTAGTCTGAAGAGAGGAGTTAGGAATGTTTAGCATGCAGTGATGAGCTTACCTGAGCTGTGCAAGTGTTCATTTTGGCTTGTGTCCTGTATTGCAGAGCTGGTGTGAAGGCTGCTGTGCTGTCCCCAAGGACAGGTCTCATGGTCCTCCTGTCCATGGCAGTCCAAGTGTCTCAGCCTCCTCCTGACCTGGGATTTTAGCCTGCAACTTGCTTCAAGGAATAAAGGAATGAATACAAATGCAGCTTGGTTCTCCCTTGCCATAAATACACTGGGCTGATTAATTCTCTTGACAGTTTCCTTATGCCACTGACCAAAATAACATTGCTCTTATCTGTGTCGGTTGTTTCATCAAGTTTATCTCACATCAGGCAGTTCAACTCTCCCTAAATGAAATATTCTTGGTGCTTATGGTTGCGCTCAGAATTACTTTTGTAAATCAGTTAGAAACAATGATCTGTTTACCCAGGGGTAAGGTGAATATCTCCTGTACTTCTTTACATTTAAAAAAGGAAAAGTCAGATAAAATGGAGTATGCATTAACAAGTGACTTATAGCAAAAGCTGTCAGTCAGACTTCTGAGCTGTGTCTCCCTCTGTTATCAACTGCAGTAAAAGATTTGTGGATCAAAAGGAAGGTGTTTTATTCACCAGGTAAGTCAGGTTCACTTCTGATTTACACTGGGGATCTGCTCGAGACCACCTGCCTGGGAATGCTGAGTGGGTTGAGACCTTCTATAGACAGAGACGAGCAGCCTCAAATCCCAAACCCTGGTCCTCATGGAATCCTGGTCTGCTGGGAGACATCCCTGCCCATGGTGGTGGAACTCAGTGAGCTCTAAGGACCCTTCCAACCAAACCGTGAAGTTGTGCAGTGGCACACTTTCATTTAGAGGCAAACACTTCTGAAATGATGTTATAGTAAATGTTACTGTGTGAATTATTTGCTTTGTGATTTTTTCCCCCCAGTGATGTTTATCCAGTTTAAAGCATGTGAAACTTCTGTTAAATTGCAGCAGTTTTTACTTAGTTTGCTGTAAAAAAGTCTCATATCGGGAGGAAAGCAGGAGGCTGTGGAGGCTTTTTGGTCATGATAGTAACTCTTATTTAGCTGTAATGAGAAAAGCTCTTAAGCAGTGCTTAATTTTGAGCACAATAATCCTCGTGGTTGTCAGTGAAACTAAATACAAGTTATTCACCTGCTTAATGTTTAGTATACCTGGAGTGGTGTTTGTAAAGGATTGTGTAATTCCCAGGTCCATACAGTTCTGTCAGACCATACTTTTTTTTGTCACACCATCTATAATTGAGTATTAAAAATAGAATTTCTGCTACGCAGCAGGCTGGAAAAAATAGGCAAAGAAGTCATTGTCTAGGTCTGAGGAAACTTCTGTGAAAGCTCATGTTAAAAGTTGGAATATCAGAAAGGTTCTCTCTTGATGTCCTAAACCCTTTTCTATTTTGCTAGAACATGTTTCTCTGGGTGGGATCTGTTCTTCTATATGCAGTAGACTTCTGTGCCAGAATTTCTTTGTCTTGCTGAAGTGAAATCTTTCACTGTGGTGGGACTGTGCTGCACTGCTTGGGTTGACTGCTTTTGTTAGCAGTGTTCCTGGTATGATGCCTCTATTTCAACTGAAGAACGATGGTATTTGTGAGTATTTATGCTGCTTTTTGGTGTCAAAACCACGACCATCACCAGGACCACCCTTCCCTTCTGACAGGGAGAGTGAGTTGTGTCCCGTTCTAGAAACAGACAAAAATGGTTCTGGAATGTGGTTTGAGCCCCTTGTTACTTGCTAGCAAGTAGCTGAAATAAAATATGTGAAAAAAAACCAAAACCAAACAACAACAACACAAAACAAACCCCCAAAACCCAGAAAAAATAGTTCTGGTAATGTGGAATTCACACCATCTCTCAAAGCTTAGATCTTATCTGGTTGACTGCTGCAGATGTACTGGTATGTACAAGATGTGCTTTATTCAGCTGTTGAATAATTAAGAACTTGCTGTAGGATGAGTTAAACGTTTTAAATTGCTCTGTGTCAAGGGAAATTCAAAGAACTGACCTATATGAAAGGGATTTGTGCAAAAGCCAAAACTTTGATAGAAATCTCTCAAAACACTCTCAAAATCTGCAAGTGTTCTCTGAATTGACTAGTTTCCTTAAAAACACTGCTGAGTATTCACATGCTGTGAAGATGCAACAAAATGACTTTAGTTGTTCCTGAGTCTAAATTTTAAAGCAATTATAACATAAAGAACAAACTCAACACTCAAAAGAAAAAAAACCAACCTTTTTAAAGAAAAAAGTATGTAAATCCAAGCAATTCTGAGAAGGCTCAAAGAGTACAGCTGGTTATTCTTCAAGCCATGACCATAAACTTTGGCCTTTCAGTGTAACATTGCATCCTCATAAAAACAATTTACCTTGACAGTGCCTCATTAAGTCTGTTTAGACCATCAAGGAACTTTTAATTCTCTTGTGGTTATGGTGCTAAAGCCACTGTGCTTCTTTCTGCTGCTCTGCAGTTCTATGGAGAACTATTTAAATTAAAGGCATAATACTCATTTCACTGAGGAGTTGCATTAAAAATGCAGAAATGAAAGCACTGCCATGCTGAGGGAGGGCTATATTGAAAGGCATCAAATAAAATTTGTATTGGAGGAACTGTCAGTGAAAAGGGTAATTAATCAAGATCCTTGCACAGCCTGGTTTCGATTTTTGTCTCTATTAGAATCCAATGAACATGACAATAGGTGTATTCGTCTGATTAATGACCAATCTGTGCAATTGATCCAGCAGATTCAGTTACTGTGTATGATTGGCTTTCTGTCTATTAAGGTACTGCTATTCATTTTCTATTCAAAGACCCAAATATTTGAGAACTTCTAAGATTTTAAAGGCTTTGGAGAGGTAAGTGGTTTTGTATGTTTTCGTGACCAAAGAACAACTAAAAAAAATGAGGAAAATAATCCAAGTGATTGTAGCCCCATGCAGGAAAACTTTTCCTTTTAGTGCTGCTAATATTTGAGTGAGCTTCCAACTTTCCTGGTTCTCAGCAGAGTATTAGGCCAAAAGGTTGATTTCTACTCCCATAAACCACTCAGAGTATGCAGTTTTTTAAAATTTGAGGTCTCCTTATCTCCTTTCATCTCATAGGAAACAAATGGAATGTAATCCATTACACCTACAACTTTTTTTTTGCCAGTTTCCTGCTTAAATTACTTTTTCTGTTTTAATTTTCACATTAGCCTTCTCTTTGATATAATAATTGAGTCTTCTTCAGATTAAAAGGAAAAAAAATCATTGAGAAACATGTTTCAGAGATTTAAAAAAGAGGTAACTTGTAAAATTGCATTATTTAATAAAACTCTGGATGATTTCTGGTAGGGTTTTGGCTCTTTAACATAGATAAAGATATCATAAAGATAGCTGTCAAAGAGGTGACAATGCCTGGAAGGTTTTATTGGGTAAAGGGTCAAAACTCAGGCCTGTCCTCACAGAAGGACTGATCTGTTCTAGCTGCAATACTGATCATGCTGGAGTTCTGTAACTCATCTCCTTGAATGTAATTCACGTTTGTTAATGACCTGTAATCAGCCTGAACATAACTCCTTAGTGTCTGATTAGCAAAACATTTAAACTTAAGAGAACATGGCATTAAGTGTGTTCTGCAGAGGGGCACAGGTGGGCCATGCTTTTTTGGATGGGGATGACTGGGAAGATTTCAAAGCAGATAAGGGGATGCTCTTGGTGAGGATCTTCACCTGTGCTTGTGCAAAAAGAGTGATCAGTCTAGGGGGTGGCACAGGAGAGGATCAAAACTGTTCATACTCCAGGTAATTAGAAAGTAATTTGTTTAATTTAGGCTTAGTAATGAAGTCATGGTCATAAATAAAATCATTGCAGGGTGCTACAAGCCACCAGTGACTGGTTGGGTTATTTTCTAATTCTAATTTTCTATTGTACAAGAACTCAATATCAGACTTGGTCAGTGTGCTTGTGCTCCTTGGTTTGTAGGTGTGGCATGTGAATATAGCAACCCCCTGCAAAGACTGGTGGGGGAGGTTGGATTGGATGACATCCAGAGGTCCCTTCCAACCTAAATGATTCTGTGATTCAAATCTATAAAAAGCCTGCATATAGGAACACTGAAGTGGTTTTTTGTTTGTTTTGGGGGAATTTTTATTTTTTTTATTTGTTTATGGTTGGTTTGGTTTTGCTTCTTTAATAATTAGGTGAAGGAAATTATTTTTCTCTAGAGCTGCCTGTATAATAACCCTTGTGGTTAAATAAAGTGTAATTGGTCTATGCATCTGTAGATAGTAGTAATCATTGTAACTTAGCCTAAGGAAGATGCATTTAGCCTTATGAGTGTTTTATTAATAGGGCAGCATTATTTAGGGTTGTTGGGAAAATCAGTACTGAAATACAGTTGCCCTGGACATTAATATCATTAGAACAAAGTACTGCTTTCTGGTTGGTAGTGGAAGATGATCTGTGACAAAGGAAAACTTGACTTGCAGAGAAGAGAGTGCTGTAGGGTACAGTGTGCCTCTGCTGAAAGGCTGGGCAATGGGAATGAACAAAACCCTGTGAATAATTGACTCCTGTATCCAGGGATACAGGAGCAGGGAAAGGAACAATGAAAGAGACATTTTGCAATGACACTCTGACACTGATTTTCATAAATCTCCAGGTGTAGTTTGGTGAAATGTTTTATTTTGCACACTGGGAGTGCTGCTCTGTGTGCTCTGGCAGCACTGGATGTTTGTTGTGCTTGGTGATAAGGGAATGAATGCTGAGAGCTCAGGATTTAGCAAGGGAAGTGGGTACCACACAAGGGACAGTGTTGATTCTGGTCCTGCTTTAGAGTTTTAGAGTAGCATCAATTTACTGTCTCATTGGGCTGAATCTTCCTGGTGTGTTACACTAATGCAACTTGTAGCTGCCTGATGGATAGATGGAACCAGATATATCTCCCAAGTCTCCATTCTGCCACTTGAAAGCTTAAGGTGTAAAAATTTATGGCTGACTTGCCCAACTGGTGCCATTGTGGGGCATTCAATTACGGATCTATGAGGCTGGCTGGGTATTTTTCATTTTCTAAACTTCCATCCAATTATTCATTCCGGCACAGATTCAAAGTGTGGTGTTCTGGAAATTGTGTGTCCCTGCTCTCTTAAACCCTGTTGAACTGCTGCTAAGAAGCCTCAAGGGGAATAAAAAAAATAACTGAGCTGAGTCAGATAGCTCAGGCAGTGTTACCTGCTGCCACCTGCTCACAGGATGATGAGAACTTTGGGTAATGCCTGCTGATTTAATGATGATCGTTTTCTATATGGTCATCAAAACAACTGGTAAATTTTGTGTTACAGTACTGCCAGGTTTTCTGCATGTATTAAAGTTACCTGAATTTGTGGTGATTTGTTGGAAATTTCAACAACAAAACATTGGGTTTCTAGTTTGGGAGTGTTTCAGTGGCTGCTTGGCTTTTCTCTGCTTCTTGCACAGGGCTGTGAAATCCAGGTGTGCTGGTTGGGCAGTGGCCGGGGGGACAGGAGCAGCACTGAAAGGGAATGGAGCCATTGGGGTCTGCAGGGCTGAGTGCCAGTACAGTGCTTTTCAAGTCTAAACAGGTTAAAACTGTTGTTAGGTTTAGCATTATGGCTTCCTTTAACCCCACATGTTATTTCTAAACGTTTAAGATCTTCTTTTTATGTCATAGGATATAAACATCCTCCTTTTCTTCCTGCTGGTGCTGCTGAAACTGTAACTTTTTTGCCAGGATAGGGAATGATTAACTTGCATGCTATTTGCAGACAGGGAAGGAAACACCTGACACACTGCCAGCTTTGCTTTGGCTGCCCAGGAAAATCAGGCAAAATCTTGGGAGAGAAAACCAGTTGGTCACTGACAGGAGCCAGTGTCTGAGGATTCACCCAAATTTAAAAGAAAGCCCCTGCTGCTGTGCTGAGGGGACCTACCTTCAGGCAGAGGGTGAGGAGAGAGTGTCAGAGCACTTGTTTGGCATCTGGCAGGCAGATGTGTGACCCTGGTGGGAAAAGCTCTTTGAGGAGGCAGCAGGAGGGACTTTTCCTGCTTGCTACATAGAACTGAGTCTTAGTTTGTATTTTAATTGACTCAGTATCCTCTGAAATATTTAGAAAGGGTATTGCATGGCCATACTGGTCAGTCTGCAGGTGTGATGTTTGCAAAGGTTTATCTGAAGGCTCCTTTATCCAGTGTCCCATCTGTATGTCTCTCTCAGTATTTTGTAGAGAGGACATGCAATTACAAAGCCAGCTGTGGGCTGGGAATTCTCAAACCTTGTCACCACTCCTGGGGGTAAGACCTGTGTTCTCCAGGGGCAGGGACAGCAGCTCAGGGCTCTGTGCTACACCTGGCCAGATTTTTGGGAGGTGTGCAAGTCCCCAGCAGAGCTCCCTGCCCATACTCAGGGTGGTGCATGGGGCTGCCAGGCTGGGCCATGAACAGGTCCTGCAGGGCCATTCCAGACTCCCATTTGTCCCACATTGCTAAATAGTGGTTTCTGTGTCGCCAGATGCATGAGGAACCTCACAGGGGTTGCTGGTGAGGGTTGTGAGCCTCTCTAGGGGCTCTAATGAAGGCATATTATTTTCTAGCTGAAACTTGGTTATTTTTTCCTTCAGTATCTCTGCTATTAAGTAATACTGGTGTGAGGTGGTGTAGATGGATGTACCCTGTGTCTCTCTAAATCTGTCTCTAATCTTGTCTAAAACCATATGCTTGGCAGCTTAAGAGCCATAAGTAGAGGATGCAAATGTGAAACATCAGGGATGTTTATGTGGAGTGCTAAGGCGTGATTCATACTGAAATAATTTTATGTTGTGTATTCCTAGCTAAATATTAGCAGAATTCATATGACTACCAGAACTTCATAATGTGTGAAAACTGTGACAAAACCACTTGAGATGCACTCTAAAGAAAAAGGTTAGAGAAGACTCATACCTCACTGTAAGAAATAAAATGCATAATTCAGTAAATGTATTTTAAGGATGTAAAGAGAATAAGCAAAAGCAAACAAATAAAACGCATTAGAAGTAGTTGAAAAAATGTTTTGTACTTGTTTATTGTGTGGATGTTCTTTGTTTAGAATTATCTACATTTATTTCCTCATTTAGTCCCTTAATTTTGCCCTTTCAGAAGTTTTCTTCTAGGATGGCCTAGAAAACTTTCTTGCAAGGCTTTTCTTTTTCCTTGAAAGCCAAGCACTTGCCATTCTTCCCCTTAAGCAGATTTTTGCTTAGTTGCAATGTAACTTAGAGCAGCACTGGAGCATAGTTTATGGCAGGGAAAACAAGTACAGAGCAGTTACTGGGGAAGCCATCTATGGCAGGCAAAATTAATGGGCTTCACTTCAGTCATGGCTTAATTAATATGCAGATTACTTCTTCTTCTTGTACTCCTCTCAAAGCAAGTGGGCATTGTGCAGACAGCCATCAGTTATTCCATTTTTCTCTTTTTTTAAACCAATTTCATGTTCTTCCTTAATCCATGTTGCCTTGCATTCCTTTAAAAATACAGTACATATATGCATAAATTAATATAAAAACATATTAGTTAACAAAAGCCAAATTTTTCTACTTACCTTGCTTGGTGTGGCACTCTGGGATGTTTTATAGTGGGTGGACAAAGCAAGCCTGGCACTGCTTCCCTCAGTGTGAGGATTTGGCTGCACTTGGAGCTGTGTTTTATGTCGCTTCAAAGTGATATTACTTAATTATTTCTATGGGTTTTTTTTTTTCCCAAATGGTAAAATAATGTCAGTGCTGTTCCCAAATAGCAACAAACTCGGTAATTAAAAAAGAAAAGAAAAGAAAAAAAAATATATATATAAGGGGGGGGGAGAGTGACAAATTTGTTTCTGAGAGAGAGGAAAAGTCATGTCAAGCGATATAGAGTGTGTCAGACAGATGTGTAATTACAGGCACGGAAAGACAAAAAATATTTGCAATAAATTTATTTGTATTTATGGGCTATCTGAAATTCAGAAGTTAATGAGAAGCTTTTCTTACTTTGTAAAAGGAAGAGTGAGTTGCATCAGCTGTCTCTATCTCCTGTGTTATTTTTCCTAGTGTTGCCATTCCTGCTAATCTTTTTTGTCAATGCTTTCCCAGCTCCCATAAATCTCTTTTTTTTTTTTTGTGTGCTTGCTTGAAGCTGAGAGAGGTAGACTAATATCCTTCTCCCAGAGGTTTACTTCTGGCTGCTTCTGCTGCAGGGTAGAGGTTAGAGATGGAGCCTGCTTGATATATCTGTAGGTTTTTTTGAGATGCTTAGTGCTTGAGTTGGCTGAAAGTATGAATCCCAAACTTCCTTTAAAGTAAAGCCGGGGCTAAATGGTGGTTGACGACTTAAGGCTGTTTTTGTTCCGTAGCTGGTGGAAACCTGAAAGAATTGATGTTTATGACTTGAATTTCCTTTCTTTTCCGTGTGAGCTTTCTGTACAAGCAGCAGATTATGAAAACATACATTTTAAAAAGCGGTGAAATGGTTTTAAATGGCTCCTACAGCGTTTCTTTTTTAAAGACAAACTATCTTTGTATGTTTATAAAGTCTTTTGCAAGCGGAGAGCGAAGTGTGGTTCTTTGGGTTTTTTCTCTGCAAGAGAGCTAAGCAAGCTTTTGTTCAAATGAAAAGATTGCTCTTGAAATCTGTTTAAAGATAAAATCAGAAGTAACTCTAACATGCTAGCTAAATTTTGTAGGACTGTTTGCCACTCTTAAAAGTGTGCTACAGAGACACACACATATAAATAGAAGAAAGTAGTAAAGAAATGGAGAATGTAAAGCTGCAGGCTTTCTTATTAGCTAAAGTGGAAAAATAGAAGTCCCAATTTTTGTCCTTTTTCTTCAGATTTTTATCTTCTCCCCCAAAAACCAGAATTTCTAAACAAGAAGCCACACTGAGCAGCTGACAGACAGCAGCCTGGGAAGTTTGCACTGGAGCAAACAAATCCTTTCCTATATCATACACTGCTGTGATGTCTGTGTTAAAAAAGAAAAAAATCTCATTCTTTGAACATTCATGTGATAATCTGGAATATAATATGCTCAGGTTCATTGGTTTGTGTTTTGTGGGTTTTATTTCTGGGTTGGTTTTTGTGGGTTTTTTTTGTTTTGTTTTCATTTTGGCTTTTTTTTTTTTTCTCCCTCAGTACCCAGTACTTTCCAGTTTGTGTATTCAGCACGAGCTTTCAAAGCAGTGTAAGTAGAAACAGAACTTCAGGGGATTTACAAGTGCACACAGTATTTGCTTTACGGATGGACAAAGAAGAATTTGCTACGTTGACGAATGAATCTCGAATTTCCTGAGTTAGCTGTAAAGATGTGTATGGCGTGACTCGGACTAAGGATGTTCTAACAAGTTGGACTGACTGGTGTGAATGTTTTTTGTGATGGCTCCACTAAGTTCAGCATCTTTGCATTATTTATAGCCATCTGCTTGATGTGTTGAAGGCTCTGGCTCAATTAGATTACCTTTTAGCAGGAACAGCTCTCAGGAGCAGTGCAAACAGGCATGTGTCTGGCTGCTGCACAATAAATAAGAAAGTAAATAAAGTCCAGCAGTGTCTTCCTGCAGGGCTCTTTAACTGCTTTACTTATGGAGTAAAAAGGACACGTAATAGAAATATTTCAGGATAAAATATGTGATGACCTTCATTCCTTCAGTGAGAAAAAAGGGTGTTAAGGAGTGGAATTATCTGTGCATTTACAATGGATTGCAGAAAAGCCCAAAACCAATCCAACAAACCAGTGAGTAACAAATGCCTCTGAGCTGCTGAACTTCCAAAAATCTGAATTTCTGCTTTTTAGGATGGAGTTATTTATAAAACTTAACTGGGGGGAGATGTAGAAGTGATATCTAAAAAAGTATTTTAAAAGACCAGCCAAGAATGATGGGAAATCTCAACATACTGTGACCACAGGAAGTCCTTCAGTCCTATTTCAGTCTGTTTCTAACAGCAGCACTGGGAGAACAGTATTCCTCTTCTGCATGATCTGGTTTGGAGAAAAATTCTGCTCTCAAATGAGTCATTTCACTGTGGAAATATGGGAGGAGTGGGGGATATTGCATTGACTCCCTCTTAATTGTGGGTGGAGAACGGAAAAGAACGTCCCAGATGCTTTTAGAGAACTGTGAGCTGTAAACAAGGCTGTGCAGCCCTAGAATTTTCCTGTGTGCTCAGTAATCAGGGTGAGATTGAGAGGCAAAACAATCTTTGAGCTTTTCTGCTTTACATAGCAGGAGTGAAAGTGAAAAGATGACCAGGATCTTCTGGAGGTCAGCAGGGATGTAAGATCAAGGAGAACTCAAGCATTCATTCACTCATCCTTGCTAAATAAACCTGTATCAGTAATGCACAATGAGAATGTTAATTAAGAGACGTGAATGGATGGTGACAGTGTTGGTATGGAGGAGAAGTGCTGAGGAGTGGGCTTGTAAGCTTTTTGTTGTGTTCCCACCAAAAACCTGCTCTTGGATATAGGAATGTCTGTGTCAGCCATTCCTGAGAGCCAGCACCTCAAGGGTGATGTGAAAATTTTGAGTTCCATGGTCAGAGGTGAAAATTGCTCTGGGAAAACTGTGGAACCTTAGTGGAAATGCACAAGTCAGTATAGTCCTAATTTTTAATTTTTTTTTTTTCTGTTGAATTTAACTTTTCTTAACTGCTCAAGAGAATTGTATACTAGGAGTCAGCATCATTAACATTGAGACAGTGGAGTGATTTCAGTCGTTGGGAGCTTTTTTGCATCTTGATTAGTGTTTGTTGATGGGGAAAATGTTAGAAGGATGTGGAATTCTGCCTCCATGGAAGTGAGGAGTAGCTGTCCACTGTAAGGACCATGACTGACTGGAGAACACACATCAGTAACACTTGTAATTATGTAATTTGGGTTTTAGCATCTGCCTCTTCCTTAATTGGACAAATTGCAACCAATACAAATTATTATGACAATGGCAGTAATTACAGATTGATAAATTAGAGGAACAAAGATGGTGCAAATAATTTGTTCTCTCCCCTAAATCATCTGGTCTGCAGTCGTATGGCAACGCTGCCATTTCTTCATCCTCTGGAAGTTGTTTTTCACTTTCAAGCTGCTTCTTGATATTTTTAAATCAACCAGTTATTATCTTAGCATGACATTTGGCCTGCAGTTCCCAGCTAGGGATGGAAAAGGCTATCATTGGGACTCTCTGCACAAAATAGCTGGGCAGAACATTTCTGTACACAGAGACTGTCATTCTCACCTTTTGAAGAGCA
Source organism: Sterrhoptilus dennistouni (assembly GCA_013397095.1). NCBI lineage: Eukaryota > Metazoa > Chordata > Aves > Passeriformes > Zosteropidae > Sterrhoptilus > Sterrhoptilus dennistouni. Next base: position 2,024,179 of record VWZU01006587.1, on the reverse strand, counting down.
ATTTCTTTGATGACTTGGAGAATATTTGACCTTCAAAGTAAAAGCTGCAGGCAGGACAATGTGCCTTTGTAGTAGTTGTGTAGAGGGTTGAATTCTGTGTGCGTGTCTTCCTTGTTAGTTTGGAGAATAATCTCTTCACTTTTCTGTAAATTGCGGTGATCGTTGTTGAACTGGTTGGTCCCATTCAGGCTGAGAACTGAATTACCAATAGTTGAGAACAGGTAATATTTAAGAAAACATCTTTTCTTGAAAAGCTCATGGAATTCTTAAAAGCCTCTCCAGATATGAGAAAATCAGGTTTTTCTATGTAAGTGATTTTCTGTTTTCCGTGTAAGTGGTTTTCTTTTTACTCTGAGAAAAAACCCTCTCTTGTTACCTCTCTACTTCAGGCTAAAGGACAAAAGCATGTGATGTTTGGATAGAAAACCTGTCCCCAAAGTACCTGCACCCCAAACACCTGCAGGCCTTTGCACACTTGTCAACTGGCAAAGACATGTAACCTTTCCTGGGTTTGAGGATGACTTGGGAGGCTGCTCAGTAGAGAGGTCAAAGCAGATCTTGAGCTCTTTTAGAACTGTTCTCTTTTATTTTTATACCATCAGAGGAGCTTCAAGAATGACGTCAAGGGAATATACACACACACATTTTTTAAGTTTAATCTGGAACTTATGCTTCTAACTTCTTGTGCAAATTTAAAAAAATATTTGCACTAATTTTTAAAAACTTGCATGTGTTCTGGAATGCCGTAGCACAAATAAGCATTGCCAGCAATTGAAGATCTCACAGTTAGCAAAAAAGGAATTGTTTTCCTGTTGAAAAGATTTTTGCACTAACATTCAAAGATTTTGCTGAAAGAATAAATATTTAAACTTTGCTCTGGCCACTGTTCTGTCGACTGTTGAGATTATTGATGTGTTCTCTAATTTTGACCAGAAAAATCCAATACATGGGACTGACAGAACTCAAATGTTGGTTGTACACACCAAGGGGAGGGTCTGATTACATAGTGAGGCAATAACTGGTTTCTTATTCGGGACCATAGTATTTTCTAAAAAGAGCTATTTCTGTTGAGGCTTGAGAATATTGATTACAAAATGTGAGGGCAGAACGTCCATGCTAAATAGTGATTGGTTATTGTGAAGCACTTGTCTGTATTAATATCTACTGTGTTCAGGTAATATCTCCAGTTTAATACTAAGGCTTAAATTTCAAATTTAATCAAAATTATTCAGTTCATCTTAGCATTGCCTTTTCTGACTGAATACTGTGTACTAGCAAATAATGTAGATTTAGTTAGTGATTATTCCAAAATCAGTGAAGTTTTGCTAGATTTGTATCATCATAAATAAACCTATTTCCCACTCCATTCTATTGGTCTCTTTCATTCATCATAATGTACTTTTTCGCCTTTCCCTTTCTGTTTTCCCAACTTGATATATCTGTAGGAGACTGGGACAAGAGGCTCAAAGCTGCATTTTATGGGCCTGTGTCTGGCTTGCTGTGACACGTGGATACTCCATGGACAAGGAGCTGAATTAGTTCTGTGTGTTATTTGTATTGCTTTATGGAGCACTGCTGCACTCTGTGGACAAACAGAGTGGATAATCTGGTGTCTGTTAATGCTCTGTGGGTTTTGATGTGCTGCTCACTTAATGCAGAAAACCCTTCAGCTCTGCTTTTCATTGTGGGGAATAAATGGATCAAGCTAATCAACAGGTTAGAGGAGCTGACCTTTGTAGCAGCTAGGCAAGGAATTCCTGAAAAGCACTGCTGGCTTTACCCAGTCCCTCATGAATCATTTCATGATTTATTTTTACTTCCAGTAAATTAGGTATAACCAGAGGACCACAAACACTTGTTAAAGAGTGCTGGGATCATTCTCTTCTGCTCACATACGGACTTGATGAGAGCCCAATATTCCAAAGTATTGTATGTGCTCCTTTCTTTGGATGGGGGGAATTCTTGTTAGCTTCTATAGGATCAGGGACTGTAGGAGCAGGTAACCACACACAGTTGTTTCTTGCTAAATAAAAACATGTGTGAATTCTTCCCTAGTACAGAAAAATCCATTTTCCTGTGGCCTTGTCTTTGAAAATGACACTTCACAGAGGATTAGGAAGGGACTTTGCTGGGTAGATACTCCATGCTGTAAACTCAGCTTAAAAACCTGAGCAATAGTGTCTTTCACAGGCACTAAGTTAGCAGGTGAATTTGTGGATGCCAGAGTGCAGGGGAAAGAAGATGAGCTTCTGAGAAAAGGGGACTATTTATTTATTTAGGACTATTTGAGTTGTTTACAGAATCATAGAATGTCCTGAGTTGGAAAGGCCCCACAAGGATCACAGAGTCCAGCTCCTGGCCCTGCACAGACACCCCAACAGTCCCACCCTGTGCCTGGGAGAATTTGCCAAACACTCCTTGAGCTCTGTCAGGCTTGGGGCTGTGACCCCTTCTCTGGGAGCCTGTCCCAGTGTCCAACCACCCTCTGGGGAAAGAACCTTTTCTCAAAATCCACCCTGAACCTCCCCTGCCTCAGCTCTATGCCATTCCCTTGGGTTCTGTCACCTTTTACCAGAGAGCAGAGATCAGTGTCTGCTCCTCTGCTTCCCCTTGTGAGGAAGCTGCAGACTGTGTTTACTTAGAGAAGACACAATTCACAAATAAGACAATACTAAAATTTCCTGGAGATTACTTGCTTAGAATAATTTTTAAGGCTTTTGTTCTGCCGTGTCTTTTTTTTTTCAAGCAAGACATTTAATTTGTAAAACACTAAGATGGTATTTACAGAACAAAGTCTCTTAACCTGAAGTCTGGTGATATATTGGTATTTAAAGCAGTTATAATGCTGTTAGTGAGGAGCTTTAATTGCATGATTATAGGCCAACAAAATTAGGCACAGCGACGTGCAGTCATGATAACCCAGTGATATGCTAAATTTATAGATAAGAGTTCCTTTCTCTGCATCCCCGTACTGTCAATATACAAAAATGTTCCTAAAAGCTTCTACTTCAGGGAATTTGGTGCTTGCTCCTGCACACTGCCTTCCCAGCCAGTTTGGTGACAGGCTGTTATGGATTTCAGCACATTGATAAGGTTCAGTGTCTCAAGGATGGTTATTCACCTGATGCCCATGGGAAAATCCCTCTCCACGTGCAATTTTCTTACCTTCAAAATGTTAATCTTGGAGGATACGGTGTGAACTCCCATCAGGAGTCCAAGGTATACCAGGGTTATTTTATGGGATCCCAGCTGTACCTGCAGAGTTGGCTTCGCTCATGAGCTGCACTGGGAACCCCCCCAGCCATCTGTTTTGCAACCCGTTTTGAAAAAAACACCATAGCAAAGCACTCAGATTGCCTGTTAATGGAAGACTGAAGTTTATGATGACAGGTCAGCTTGTAAACATGGATTTACTGTTCTCTTTTACTGTGTGTCTATGCAAATCCGTAGTTACATGCTGTAAACTGAGACCTCCTATGAAATTCTACATGCAAATCAGACATTATTCTGTGTTATTGTGATGGGGGGTGTTTTGGGATGTGATCTTTGGGATTCATGAGTTCCCAGGAGGTGTCTGTGACAGGAAGAGTACTGATTATAACTACCCTTTTTCTTCAGTGAAGTGTTACACAGTCCATGGCACCGAGCGCTCCAGAGCAACATCCTCGTTTCGTGCAGGGACGAGGCCAAATGTGTCTTATTACTGAGAGTGTGCTCAGCAGCGCAGTTGGGAATGATTAAATGCAGCTCAGAGCAACATCTTTGCTCATGACACAGTGATTCAGCACTTCATGTTTCTGAGGAAGGAACAGGACTGCAGCCATCCCCTAATTGCTGTCAGCCTCTTGTACAACCAGTGTTTTCTGCTTGGGTCCTGTGCTTTGTCCATCCTCTGCACTCTCATTCTCCCAGTTAAACCATGGCAAGTTTGCCTGCAGAGGTGTTACACCCTGGAGATAACAGTTGAATAGCAACATTCATTAAAACAAGACAAAACAACCTATATGGTCTCTGCTGCTTTTCATTTTGAAATAGGAAAATGATCTTGGCACAGGGCATTTCCTGGGGATTAATGACTGGCTGGGGTTAATGGCCCTTGGCTGCGCTGTGGGCCATCAACTCCTCCCTGCTGGTCATTAATCTGCAGGAAATGCCCTGTGCCAAGATCATTATTGTTGTGTTTGGGTTCTTTGAGAGCTGAATTCGGGAACCCACACTGCTCTAATGTCTCAGAGCCTGCTGGGTGTTCTTACATTTAGGCCCTACACAGATTTTTTTTTTCCTCCCTGAGCTTATCTGAAGTTTCCAAACGTTTCTCTTAATGGAAAGTGTCTGTAACGCTTGAGGTCCTTTAAAAATACTTCACTGAGCAGCAAGCAAGGTAATGGTAAACTCTGTGGTGAAAGTAAAAGTTGTGTGTAGTGAAAATTTTTGGAAAGAGTGTGGACTTGGGGTAAGTCTGTGCCTTTCAGCCTGGCTGGAGCAACAGGCAGAGCATTGGACCTGGTATGGGAACCTGACAGGCTGCACAAGCTGTAGACCCTTTCTTAAAGCAAAGATGGTCCCCACTTTTAAAAGATTTTTGCTCTACTGGAAGATTAAAAATAAGAAGAAAGAAACTGATCTTCTCTTCCACCACCTGTCAGTGGTGTGCACAAAGTGGGGTTCTGCTCATTCTTCCCAAATGATTTTGAGTTCAGAATGCACAACTTTTTAATAGAGACTTTATGTAGTATGTTTATGATGTCGTCTTGCACTCCATACTGAATTTGGTTTAGGGTTGAAAACAAAATTACAGAATTAAAAAAAACTCCAAACCTTCAAGTGGGTCAGTTTAGTGTTGTGGCCTGGAAGTGGCAGCTCGTGACTATTGGCATATTTCTTTATTTAAAAAAAAAATAAACCACACAAAACCACCATTCCCACCCACATGCCAGCTACTGATCTATTGATGAAACTATTTGATCATACTAGACCATATTAGAAGTAAGGTTATGAAGAAGTGAAGCTCATGCACAAAGTAGTAAATGCAGCTTCGAGGGACTCAGCTGGTGAGTAAAGTTGCTGCTGTGCATCCATCTGACATTCTTAGATGACTGTTTTTATGTCAGTGAATTAATGAATTCACTGAAAAGAGTAAAAAATCAATGTTGTGCCCTGAATTTTTTTTTTCTTCCTCTTAAATGCTTTTTTCCCTTTTTCCTTCCTTTCTCCCTGTCACTCAGACATGTCTGTGAAGTGTCCTGTTCTTTCTTTCAGAGGCTTTGCAAACAGGCAGCCTGTTGCTATCCTCCTCCCCATCCTCAGATGTACCACGCTGTAAAGCTGCCTTGGGTCAACAGGAAACCTTCAAAATGTTCATTTCAGCTCTTGAAAATGCCACCACTGTGCATGAGATTTGAAAAGAGCTGTGAGCTTAGTAGAGACTGTCACATCTCTGTAGACCTTTTTGATGGATTTAGTAGAATTTCAGCAAGGAGAGGGAGAGATGTTTCATCAGGAGAAAAGGTCCTGGCTCAGGTCTACATCAAGACTTTTAGAGATCTTCAGATTAAGTGTGAGATTTGGATTTTTGGGATGAAAGTGTATATTCATAACCCAGTTCTTGTGTCTACAAGTCAAGGATTATTTCTACTGTTGTAGAGAAGGAACACTCTGAAGTCATTCTCTGTAGTCGTGATTATGAACTGTCAGTCTGGAAGTTTTACCTAGAGAATGTGATATGACAAGAAATAAGGATTACTAATATTTTATAAGTAAACAATACTATTATAGCAGCATTTTTGTTCCAGATGGAATGGTAATTCCTACTCTGACAATAAGCCTGTAACAAAGAGAAGACAGCTTGCCATTTCTAGCTTTCCATGTGCTTTTTAAAAATAGATTTTCATGTTCTGTCACTTACCCACTGAATATGAGATGATGTAGGTAAGTTAGGAAGTTCATATTGTTGTTGATGCATTTGAGACACTCTGTTAGTGAAAGCAAAGAAAAATGCTGTGAATAGTAGGGGGGAAATTACAAGCCTGCCTTTGCTTAATCTAGGAAGACATAAAGTAATGGGGAAAAATTTGCTTGTAAAGGTACTTTGCTTAAATTCCAGAGTATCTTTGTTTTGCTGCTAGTGTGTTAAAGCCATCTTTTATTGCTGTCAAACTACAAACTTAAAGCAGAAAATATCTAGTCTATCCTGGAGCCTTTTGAGCTGGGTAGGTATCCATTTACTTTGCAAACCTTTGCCTATTTTCCCACAAAGACCATGGGTTGTTTTTTTTTCCTTTGGATGAAGGGACAGGAGAAAAAGTACTCCTGGGGGAAGGGCAGTAAGTAATGAGAAATGGATTTTTCAGCTGCTTCTTTCTTGATAAGGACTGGTCAGAATGGGTCCCTGATACCAAGAAGTGGAGGATCCCCTTTTGGCTATGTTGACCTCACTGAGGGATGAGCATCAGTCCTGATGACTTGTATATGTGTAAATAATTTCCTAAAGTACACACAAGGATAAACCAGGCTTTGGATCTGTGCTGGTTTTGGCTGGGGTTGAGTTAATTTCCTTCATGGTGGGTAGTACTGCTGCTGTTGTCAGACATACCCATCCATTTCACTTTGGTAGTGTCAGGATGCGAAATGAAAGGTGTTTTTGTTGGTTTTGTGCTCTTCAGATTACTGACTTTACATAAGGTTAACTATCTAACAGTTATTGTCTAGTCAGAGACAAAAACAAGGCTGAAGAGCTCAGTATGGTCTTTGTCTCAGGTGGGGGTCAGGCCTATCTTAACTGTATGTTTAAAAAACCTCTCAGAAATTTGAGTAAACGTTAATTAAAAATGTTGTGGGCTGCAGACAACATTTCCATTAACATTACATTTAAATGGAGAATTCTAAAGCAGATTTCCTGGAGCTAGAGCCATCAGGATCCTGATGAAGCTGAGTAGTTAAGATGGTCTGATGTTCACAGCAGAATGCCAATATTTGATTGTCATATTCCATACTCGTTTGACCTACTGTGGCTTTGTGTCTGTTTCCAGGAATTATCCTGGTTTTATCTTACTGTAATGTTTTTCTAGCTGCCCTGATGTTTACAGAGCAATATTTAGAGCGTGGCAAAAAACGTGGAAGCAGAATGATGCCCATATTTTATCTACTGCATGTAATACGAGTTCCAAAGAAGGATGATGTTGTTAGCTGCTATTTTTCATTCTAAAAACTAATGGGTGGTTGTGTACATTTCTTAGCTAGATTTTAGCTAGTATTTGTTTTTGCTTCTCATTTCCTACCTGGCAGACATTTGAATGTTATCCCAAGAAAAGAGATGGATCCTGCGATAGTGATTATTAATTGTAGAAGAGTAAGTAGCTGTCAGTAACACTTTAAAAACTTGTTAGCCAGATACTTGTCTATATGTATGTGCTGCTTAGTTTTGTTGGCTTCAGCAGAAATTTATCATTCTCTTTGAAATGTGGAACATCTTAGAGGAAAGACAGACTCGTAGCGTTTGCAAACCCCAAGATACCAGGAGAACTCAGTTTGCAATCATAAAGAGAAGCAGCTGTACCCAGGAGACATCACTGCTGGACTAAGAAAAATGTTTGCCAATCAGCAATATATAATGAATAATGAACAATATTTGTAATCTCCCCGAAAGCGGGGCATTGCAATACAAGTTGTACAGCTGTTATTGTTTAATTGCAGCTGGATTAATAAAACGTAATTTTTACAGCCCATTTGCAATATACCATGGGGGAATACATTTTATTTCCTGTTTGAGTGTCTCTTAGTTAATGATTTGTGCCTTTTGAGCATCAATGTTTGGCTTCAAATCCCAGATACAAGTTTATTAAAAGTTGTAATAGTTCTTAGTAACTATAAAATGAAATGAAGTGCACAAAATGTGTGTTTCCAGTGCTTGAGTTTAAAACCATTTTTTTACTTGACTAATTTCAGTATTTGCAGGACTTGAAAGTATTGAATTTAAATAACTGTTAAATATTTAATTTGCTAGACATACAATATTATTTTCAATAGATTATTTATATTTGTTAGTAATTAAAGATTCAGAATGGCACTGAGAGGATGTGGTCATATAATATGTAGTATTTAAAACTTGCCCAGTGTTTATGCAAAGCAGTGGCGATGCAGGGAAAGTGAACTGATATTTGAAGTCAGAAATAAGAACAAGACAGTAGTTAAATGATCTGATTTACAGAATAAGTTTGACCTGGTCAAAAGTAATTGGCAAACCCTTTACAGAGAAACTGGCCTTGCTGCTGGTTGAATGGGATCTCCTGCTAAAAGTCAAGGCTAAATCAGTTCTTGGCTAATTTCCCTTTGCTTATCACTGGGCAAAGCCACCTCTGGATAAAAACACTTCCCTACAAATTCTCTCTGACAACTGCAGCAATTTCTCAGTTACCTGTGAGAAGCAGCCCTGCTCCAGGCTCTGTGCTCCACATGCAGGTGCTTGGATCTCTTTTGCCATCCACATCCAGCAGTTACTCCCATTTGATTATTCTGAAATACAGAGAAATAAAACACTCTCTTATTTTTGGGGATGTGGGACCTTTGCTTCCCCTTTGGTTCTTCTCAGGTTTTGAGCTGGTGCTACTCAAAGGTGAGAAGATGCCAAGGTGCAGATGTTGCTGCTTGATGCTGTGACTGTGCTGCTCTCCTGCTGTTCTCTAGGCAGTCTGTCTCAGTAGATACAAGTAAAAGTTGATATATTTGGGATGGAAAACATTGAAAATGCTCTTCTACAAATGGGACAAGGTTTTTTGACTCTGGTTTAACAAGCATGGTACCTGGTTATTCCAGTCTTGTTCCTTTTACAGCACAGTACTACAACTTGGTTAAATTGAGCAAATATTGCTAGAATGAAATGGAAAATAAAGAGTTCTACTACTAGCATTTAAAGGAGCTTATTACAAGCATGTTCACTGTTCTTGGTGTTAAAAAAGAGGGGGGGGCTGGGGAAAAAGCTCAGGTAGACATTTGGAAAAACATTTCCAGAACCCTTAATCCAAATTCTGTCAGCATCAGGGGGAAGGCTGAAGAGGAGGAGGCTTAGAAAAGATGATACTCTGCAATATTCAGAGAAACTTAATTTCAGAAATAGATTTTTGCCAGAAAATTGATTCTGTTCCTTGTTACAGCAGTGCTTAGAGCACAGGTGAGTTAAGCATGTGCAGCAACCAACCCCACTTTATAAAAGGTGCACTGTGATCTTGCAGTCATTGTCCAGCACTTGGACATAATAACATGCAACTAACCTTACCTTTTTAAAAATGCTGATATTTGTCATGATTATCTGAGCAGAGACATGGAAAAGCAGCTTTGCTGTAGTGTTGCTGTTGTGGCCAGCCATTTCTTAGATTGAATTTGTAAGAATTTACTCTGAATATTGAAATTGGTCTTTGCCAGGGAAACCCTCTCCCATCTTTAGTTTATTCCATTCTTATCCAAAGTAATGGGTCACAGGACAGGAGTAATGCAGCCCTTCTGTGGGTGAATGTACAATTTAGAGCAAGACTAAGATGAGAGTAGAGAAGGGTGGAGAGCCTGCTCTAAGCCAACATTAAATGTAATGCCTCTCCTACCCTCTGATAAATCCTCTTATCTCTGAGCATTGTGGGGAAGGGAAGGATAAAAGATGAACCTATCCCTCTCTGAAATAGGAATTTGCTTAAAGGTGAAAGCAGAGTAAAAGGAGCCATGTTAAACTTGAACTGTAATTGCTGCATCTGTGTCAGGGTTTGAAGGATCATGCGCTGCACAAAGCTTCAATAGAGGAGCAGTCCAGCTGTAGTCCTGCTTTTTTTGTTCCTATTTTCCTTGCTGTGTGATGAGTGAACTTGCCTGGATTACTTTACATGTGATGATAGTACTTGTGTGAAAAGACAATTTAATTTGTTTTTTTAGATCGTTAAGGAATTTGATCTTCAAAACTAAAACCAAGCAATAAATACGAGCTTGCTGCATCTCTTGCCAGATAATTTTGTCTGAATTTAATATTTGAGAGAGTCAGAGTGAAAAAGGGAATGACCCAACCTTTACACATTCCCACACATCATGGGAGTGTCAGTAGAACAGGATTTGCCTTGTTATGGGCACTTGTTATGAAAGCTTGGCCATGGGAATCCTGGCTGAACCTGGGTTTCTGTTAGACAGCTTGACACGACTTTCTTGGTACTCACAAAAAAATCTATAAGGTTTGACTTTTAATCACAGGAGGTAGTACAGACAGATGCTCACTGTTTGTGTTCAGTAATACCCAAATGGAAAAGCTGCTGCCGGATCTCCTGTGAATTAATTTTTCTTGGTAATTAATTGTCTGAAAACCTGAGGGGGGTAAGTTAGGAGAGATTCTTCATGAGTATTGCAGCACCTGAAGGAGAAGGTTAAAGTGCAGAAAGCGCTTTAAGCTGCTGACTCCTGTTTGTGCCTTCTGAAAATTCTCCCATCTCTTTATTTTCACAGCCACATGAAGATTTAAAGCATGATAGTAATTTGGATTTGCTTGTGGAGTTAGCAGTCAGATGTGTATTTTTATTATCTTGAAGCACTGAGGAAATTGGCTGTGAGCATTTATATTAAGTATTGTTCTGGCTCCACATTTTCCGGTGTGTTCGTGGCCATGGCATTATACACCCTTGGTGAATACAAAGATGCTTATGAAATGTTAAGGCTGAGTGTATTTAATTTCATGTCAAGAAGGACTCCCTGCCATAGTGTTCAGCTGAGCCATTGTGAATAGCTGTCAGTCACAACACTGACATAAAGCACTTTTTTGTGTGCGCGTGATGGGAGTTTTTGTGGATTCAAAGCCCTTTTTTGTTGGTGTTTTTTAAAATGCTACAACAACTAGGCTTTTAGCTCTTCAGAACATGCAGAGCAGTTTGGCTATGTGGTCCTTTGGGCCTGCTAAAGTGGCCTTCATTTTGGGGGGTGGATATCTTCAGACCTTAGCAGTCCCATTAATATGTTTCAAAATGTATATATATACAAAATAAGTGTAGATTTTTTTTCCAAAACCATATGCCAGTCTTCTTTAATTGAGCTTTCATATTAATTTCTTGTGTCACTGTCAGTGCTGAAATATATGTGAACAACTTTTTCATAAAAAACCTTTTGATAGTAATAGCACTTTGTAATAGTAAAGCCTAGTAGCAAGATTTAGGAAATGGTTTGGCCACAATTAAATGAAAGGGAAAAGTACCATCCTGATGACAAAATTGAATTCTTGTCTAAAACATGTGAGGTAGAAGTTTGCCAGTCTTCAGGAAGCATAAAATGCCATTAACCAGCATTTAGTCACTTGCTAATAGTGGATGTGGTTTCTGATTGCTTCTGTACTTTGTCATTGTTTAACACAATCAAATCAAATTGGCCAGAAAATTTTTCTTGGATCGTCATAGTCCATGACTATGTTTTTACTGTTATTGTTTCAGCTTCTTTTTCATCACCCCAACCTTTACTGCTTCGTTAAGTCTAAAATTAGACTTTGACAATCACCCTATTTTATTGGAATTATCAAATGAAGGAAATGTACATGGCAAAGTTGAAGGGGAGGCTCCAGCATCGTATTTTATTTCATGCCTAGCAGTTCCTTGAGAGTTATCAAAGTCAGGGATCCTTTATTTGTAATTAAATACTCCTCACTTTAAAATCATGACTAATAAATGTCAAGTGCAAGAAGAGGCACTATTATTCAGTGAAGGTCCTTGGATATGTTTTAGGGTGAAAATGTGTAGGCATGAAGGTTGTTAATTTTTAAAATGTTGTAGGGTTGGTTTCATTACAAAATCCTAAAGTTAACCACTTCAGATAAAGCTCAAAAATCATTGAAACGTTTGGGGAGCTCTTATACTACAGGAAGCTCTTGACATTTATGGTAATTAAAAGTGAAGGTATCTATTAAATACTTAAGTTATTCATATAAACACCAGGCTGGTGTACAGCTGTAAGAGTTTATATATCTTAATTAGAGCTGGTCAGAACTGTTCAGTGAAACTGTTTTCTGTGTTTGGTGGTGGCTGAGGTTTTATGTTTTAATGAGACCCAAAACCTTTGAGGAAACATTGACATAAATGCTTTGGGAGTCACCTGGAATGACATTTATTATCTTGCGATTGGCAGATCCAATTTGGTTCCTGCAATGGAAGGATTTGCAGTGCCTGGAGCATCTCTTTGTGAGACAGGCTGAGAGAGTCGGGGCTGTTCAGCCTGGAGAGGAGAAGGCTCTGGGGATGCATTAGAGCCCCTCCACTGCCTCAGGGGACTCCAGGAGAGCTGGGGAAGGGCATGGAGTGATGGACAAGCAGGAATAGCATCAAACTGAGAGAGAGTAGGTTTAAATTGGATATTGAGAAGAAATTCTTCCCTGTAGGGTGTTGAGGCTGTGGCTGCCTCACCCCTGGAATTGTCCAAGGCCAGGCTGGACAGGGCTTGGAGCCACCTGGGACCGTGGAATGTGTCCCTGCCCATAGCAGGAGGTGGAATGAGGTGGGCTTTAAGGTCCCTTCCAGCCCAAAACATTCTGTGATTCTCTGATGATTCTCCCTCCCTTGCTCTTGTGTATGTGTCTTGTCTGTTTTGGCGCGGCTGTTCTCTGCCCTGGGTGGTTTCTTTGTTTCTGATGAAGAATAGGAGAATACAAATCTTTCAGTTCTCTGTGAGGTAGCCCAGTTGATCTTGGCCCGAGTGACCTGGCTGATTTTCCTGATCCTGTTAAAAACATTAACTCATGTTATTAGGATTTAAGAGAATCTAGAGAGAATTGTATTTAGAACCAAAGTTTGGAAAGTTGCTGTTTCTATTGGGCAACGTCAGCAAAATGTTAGTTCTCAGTACCTTTTTAAAAGTTATAGGAATTAGGTGTAACCTGTAGAGAAAAACATTATTGTCACCACTTACTTGATTGTGAATCCTTTTTTTGTGCACTCAAAACATATTTTTGTCTATTCTTGCCTATTACTATAACATTTGGGGGCTTTCCTGCCAAACAGTGAGATAATCCTATCTCTAGGATGGGCTTTTTTTGCTATTTTTTCCCCCTCTTCTTGAAGGAAAAGCAATGTGTGCATTTGGATTGTGCAACAATTAAGGATGCACTTAAAGCAGTGTCTGGTTGAGCTAACAGGTAACACTGAGCACTGTTGTGGAGTTACAGGTCTGTTATTGAAGCACAGCCATGGAAGTAGCACTGTAATTGGAAAGGCATTTTCCTTCCAGTGATGAAAGGCTCCCCTGTAAAATGGTGAAATCTCTTCCCAGTTTGTAGGGGTTTTTTTTCACACTGGGCAGTCCTTTTGGTGGTGATGGAAATAACCAGAATAAAATACTGGATAGCAGATTGGCACCTCATTATAACCTTTTAAAAATAATATTAACCACAAAAATTGCATTTGGGATACTGTATTAATTCAGCCAAGAAATATTTATATACTTTATAGCCTGTTAAAGAAACATGTTTTAATGCATTTCAGAAGAGATTTTGAGCATGCTGTCTTCAAGTTTGATAAATGTGCCATTCTCCTCTGTTTGCAAATGCAAGTCTTTTCAATGTACTTTTTCATGCATTAGGTTTATAATACTTACTTTTCCACACGTGCCCCAGAGAAAAGCATGCAATCCACTGTTACTCTGAGGTAAACTGGATTTCAGTGTAGTCTGTTTCAAATTAAATGGAATTGTTTATTAGTTTTGCAGTTCTGAAGAGCAGAGGGCACCCGTGGGTTTTCATTGAGCTGATGAGGGATATGTTAGCCTATACATCCAAAGAGGACTGATGCTAATTGGGCTTTTCACTTTGATAAAGTCCTTGGTTTCAATGATGATATGCAGGTTAGCTGCATCTTTTAATTAACAAAAAAAAATTAAATTCCTCTGCTGGAATTCCCTAACTGGTGAGTGGTTTCTATATGCAAGTATGCTCTCTTGTGGTAAGCCATTTTATTGAATCCTTCACCAGTTTGAAAATGTAACAAATTCTATTTCAAATGATGACATTTTTAACCTATTATTTTTTTTATCATGCCATTGTTTCCAGGGTTTACAGTGTGCCATACAATGGCAGAGCTCTGGATAGGGAATATGTGACTGTACATAATTTGTAGTTCTGTTCAGTGCAGTGAGTTAAATTCAGTGCTTGAGCAGCATGTGGCTTTCCTGGTAGCATCCAGCTTGCTGTGGAATGAAGTCCTGTATGATTAACAATCATTGTGTGATTCAGGGTGTGATACTTCTCCAGCCTCTAAGCATCAGGTAGTAAAAGCAGAGAGGATTCTAGTGCTGAAGCACCTTTATCAAATTCTAGTAACTGCATTTGTGCTTGTTGCAATAGCTGAGATGCTGTTTAATTGAATCTGAGTCTGGGAAATTCAGTTACTCTGAATCAGTTACTCTGGTTTTGCCCAGTAGCAAAGGGTATGGAAAAAAAAAAAGGCAAAACAAACTTTGCTGTGATATGGGTACTCCTGGGTGATGCATTTCTTTGCTCAGCATTGCAGTTTTGGACTATCAGAAATATACAGGTAAATTAAAAGACCTTAAAATCAAATACATCTCAGTTGCCTCCTCTTAAAAACATCAGCAAGACCGTTTTAGTCTTCATGATTAGCTTAATATCGAGGCAGTATAACTTAATAAATGGCTGAGATACTCGTAATCCTCTCTATATTTCTCATATGACAGCTGGGATTTCTGTCTGGATTCTTTACTGGCTGAGTAATTTCCATATACATTTCTGTAGTGTTTTGCCTGGCGGTGAGGATAGCCAAATGTCAGCAAAAACATGAGGTTATGTTCGAATGATCTCAGCCATGGAAGTCATGGATGCTTCCCTTCAAGGAAAATAAGGCCGTAAAGAAGAATTTCAGAGGGTGTTTTTCGAAGGCCATGAAATTCATGGAATCCACTTAAACCCAGAAACAGTGGTCGCATTTCTCATGAGCACAAGTGCTGTTGACTTTTGTGGAAGTTCTGGCAGGCTGGCGACCCAAAGATCACATTCCCATGGTCACAGGGATGATGTGATGTGCACCGCTGTGCGTGAACGTTTAATGTCAAAACAATCAATTATGCAGCAGGTGTGGGCTACAGTGGAATGATCTCATTTGGCACAGAACCTGGATAAATGTGTAGGAGAGTAGGAGATGGATGGGTTAAGAGCATGCTGGGGTAATATCTTCCATTTGCTGGAGCTTAATTTAGTGGAGGAGATGAGCAGCATTTTTAAAAGAAGTTTCTGTGGCATTCATGTTGTTATTCTTTAATATCAGTTGTGGCTTCATTCAGTGAGAACTGAAAAGTGTGGCCCTGTCCTCCAGTTTTCTTCTGGTTTTATGTAACCTGGAAGAAACAGGGAGTTTAAAAGGTTCAGCACATGACACGTTGACTCAGCTCTTCATGAGAGCTTAATAGACCCTGAGCAGGAACCTGTGCTAGAAGCTTAATATAAATATTTTATGGAGAAATGGAATATTATTTAAAGGCAGAAGTTGGTTAAACAGCATCAGCAGTTTCAAACTATAGAAGGCAGAGAGTAAACTGCACTGTTTATAGTGATAGTTGTAGGAAGGTGTGAGGTATGGATCTAGAGTTTAAGATGATGCCGTGTCACTGTGTTCAGACACAACCGTGTGCTCGTGGTGCTGGTTTACCCCATCTTGTTGCACATAACAGTCCTGTGCTGCCTGTTTTACCTGAAGCACAGGATTAGTCTCAGTTGAAGTTTTTATTTCCATGGGTCTGGTTTGCTATACTTAGCAGTCATCATCTCTCTTGCTGTGGACTTCAACTTCCAAGTTGTTTTTGTTTCCTACTGTCCTTCACATTTCTCTTTTCCTCCATGTCCTCTCCCACACTTCTCTTTCTGCTCTAAAGCTTAAGAATCCCATTTAGAAATGCTTCATCCATCTCTGATATTGATTCAGCTTTCTGTGGTATATGTGTGTGTTAAATATAAGATGGTAGAGTTTTTCTTCTGGTTCAGTAGGTTCTCTTCAAGCATTTATGCAACTGGGTGAGATGTTCTATTTCTTTCTCTCACAGGAGAGTACTGATAATATAAATAAAGAACAAGGCAACTGCACACCCACTTGCATCAATTTAGAGCACAGAATTACGCATGGATTAAATAATAATAAAAATATATCTGTGTTTAAAATGGATGGCTGTTCAGTGCTCGACTGCAATATTGTTCCTTTTTTGTTGTTCAATTTTCTAGACAGGTTGAATAACTCTAATCAGCCCTGCAATGCCCACAGAGTTAACCAGCACCTTGTAGTGTAGCTGAGACCTAGATATGTGTAAAAAGGCTTTTCTGGTTATCTTTGAAAGAGAAGACCACGAGTAGTTTGTATTCAGTAAGGATGAGGATGCACAGCTTGTTAGGTTGGTGCCCCTGTGCTTCCAGAGGAGCAAGAGAAGTCAAAATGGTTTGGAGTGTTTTAGGCTCTGCAGTAACACTTTTGGAGAACACTGTTGACCACAAGTCTTGCTGCTCTCTGGGTCCATTTCTGTTCTTTCCTTTGGCCTTTCCATGTTTTCTCTGCTGATTGTTCCCATCTTTTCTTGTCCCAGTTGCTGCACTCTGAACTCCATTTCCCCTAAATTGGACGTGCTGTAGTGAGATTTCTTGTTTGTTGTTGGTGAATTAATGAAATCACATTTCAGAAATCTGTAGAAACATCTGCCCCTGGATTGAGAAGTTCGTAATTTTAACCCACAGGATCAAAACCTGGCAGTTGGAGGCGTTTGGAGCCAGATGCCATGCAGTGATGGTTCAGCAATCCAGCCTATAGACTGAACTGAGCCATGAAAGCTCTGTGAAAATGACTGCTACTTTATTCCACTCTTTTCCATTCTATCTTGTTGTCAGTTCTTCCTTTAGTGTCCAGTGTCAGTATTGCTTTTTTATTTTATTGGTTTTTTTTCTGGTAAGATTTTGAGCTCAACTCCTTATAGTGTGCATTCTTCTGTATCTAGAAGAATAAATTCAAGAGGATGGAGGAGAAAACACCTTTCTGTGGCAGGTTAATGTATGAATTAATAGTAAGGATCACTGAACTTTGGGCAGAAGGTGAATCATATGGGAGCTGTATTGGTGGTGCAACTTAAGAAGTTTTAAGGTCCTATTTTAAATGAGTGATTTATCTTTACTCTCCATACTTATTTCTACCCTTCTAAAGGTGCTAAGAATCCGTTATCCTTCTTTGCCACAATGAATAAAGTTATTTCTGTGCTGGAAATAAACAGGCAATCACCAGGGCTGGAGACAGTTTTTCTTCTGGGTGGGTGATTTTCAAGTAATTAACCAATTCAGTCATATGCAGAATGCTGTTGTTCTTAACAGCTTTCTGAATTTTGTGTGTGCTGGCGAGGTTTTCTGCACATGAACCTTGAAACAAATTTCAAAGCTATCAATTTTCATAGCCACATTTGTCAGTTTGGCAGCAGTTCATTCTGAGCTTGATGCTAAGCATGATTATTGTAAGTTATTAACTATTCTTACTGTAAATCACCCGAATCTGCCCAGCTCTGCTGGCAAGGTGGTGTGAGGCTCAGAGTGGTGCTGGTACATGTATTTATGACATATGCTACTGTTCAGAAATTACCTTTATCTTCAGGTTTTCAAGAAAAAGGATATAATTTGGTAGTGAGAATAATTTTAGCAGTATTCCTGTCTTGTGCAGAAAATTACTGAGCATCTGGAGTTCCTAATATTTTATTTTTTTATCCTTCAAAAAGGAGCTGTTTCTGTTCTCTGATCCTTAAAATCAATCCCTCAGCTGAAAAACATGTTGAAATAACAGGTTGCTCTTGGTGTTTTGAGTAATGCTTAGAGGCTGCAGCGGGAGTCTGGCACCTTTTGCATGCAACCTTGGTTGCTGCCTGAAAACAAGCCCATCTCCCAGCCCAGCCTCTGCCCCAAAATGCTTAAATTGAAATTTAATGGCAGTGGGTGTAGCTGGAGGAGCACGAGTCAAGGTGTGATGGCTCGAATTTTAGTAGGCACAAAAAAAAAAAAAAAAAAAAAAAGAAAAAAAAAAAAAAAAAAAAAAAAAAAAAAAGAGAGAGAGAGAGAAGGGGGGAAGAAGTGAGGAAGAAGAGAAGGGAAGCCACGTGTGACTGTCCCAAAGGAAGATGTCTCAGGGCTCAGGCTGTCCATTGCAGAGTCCCCGGCCAGGGGCTGCAGGAACAGCTCCCACCGCTGGCTCCTGTGTCTGCAGAAGGTGAAATCACACGTGCAGTGCATGTTAGTGGTCCCTGGAGGTTTCTCTATTGATCTGTGTCTTAATAATGCATAATAGGCAATCAGAGCTCTCCTGATCTTTTCAGAGACACAGTGTCAGTGAGAGTCCTAAATCACCCTGCTGCTGGTGGCTGTCTCTGACCTGCCCTCCACAGCACCTCAGCAGCTTTCACTACCACTGGGACTGCTCCTGACTTACCCAACAGAGGCAGCCTTGGCCTTTGGAACAATTATGACTCATCATTCTGTGGTCTTTCAACGAGGCAACGTTGGTTAAAGAAATTATTTCAGAATAGAATCACTACAGCTGTTAGGTTTTTTTTGTTTTGTTTTTACAAGCATGAACAAAAATGTTGGTTTCACATTGTTAGCCAGTTTATCTGTTCTGCCCTGTTTAGGCTTTGCTCTCCTTTTGAAGGTCGTTCTTTTGTAGAATGGCTTAGGATGGGATTTCTGGTTTAGATGCTCAACTAATTAGGATTTTGCGATGCTGATGTCGCCTCTGTCCCACTTATTGAAACATTGACTTTTAGCAATGCATACTCTTAAATCAATAGGATCTTTATTGATACTTGCTGGTGACATAGCAAGGTTTGGCAGCAAACTGCAAACATACACTGCAGTACTGCAGTGGGTTTACTTAGAAAGCAGGAAAATGAGATTTCAGAATTATTTATTGTTGTTGGACACCATGTGCAATGCTTGTCTCCTGGACTGCAGGAATTCATAATCACTGCTGTAAAATAAGTCTTTTACCCTTGGCCTTTGAGGGTATTTAACAGCACAGGCTAATAGAAATTGTTGTAATTGTGTTACTGCTGTGTGTAAGTACTTATTGTGCAAACCCATTCTGATTTTGCATTTGACAACGTCAGAAGTTAATTGGATTACCAAAATAATGCACCAGCAACAATGGCAGAGAATTCAGCTTATAGCAGTAATGTAAGTTTGTTTGTATCATCTCATGGCTATTTCCTTTTTTTTTACCCCTTTATTTTTTCCCCCAGAAAAAGGATAGTTTAGGCGTGGTCATGACTTTTCCCTGTGTTGGTTCTTTAATAATAAAAAAAAAGCAAAAGCAAAAGCTACTGGGGCGAAAACTCATTTAGTTTGCTCAGGAAGTAGGAGGATTGCAGGCTATTTGGGATATTTTGAGTACAATGTTTAATGTTTTATTTATATCTAGCATAATAAATATGCTGACCAATAATAAGTCAGCAAAACTCAGTGTAGCTGAACTGTTCAAAATGAATCAGCTCCTATTTTTTCCATCTAACCTTGGACAGGTGGCAGAGTGCTAGTGCTGTGGCTGGCCAGGTGGAGACCCCTAAACCAGGATTATCTGAGGAGGATGAAGGCCAGAAGATCCCCATGGACTGAGGCTGAGAAGTCCAGAGACCTGTCTGGGCAGGGGTAGACCTGGGATGTAGGTGCCACATCCTCCATGGCATGTCCTAGCCACGAAATTCCAGGCAGAATCAGGTCTTGCATCTTCTCTCCTGGTGAACCCATGGCATTGGGTGCTGCTGGTCCTGAGCAGTGATGAGGAGGAGGGTCAGCCCTGGTGAGCCTCAGGAGTGCTGCATTGGTTCTGAGGGGAAAGAAAGGCTCTTCTCCTTGTCCATCCCCTCTGTGAAAACATGAAAACATGACATGACTTTGCTGTGGTGTCTCCTGAAGGGTGGGGTGAGGGAGCACCATTTAGGGCTGGGCAGGAATACCCAACATAATTCAGGATAAGTGTCCTGAGTGCAGTCTGGTTTCATCAGCACCCAGCTCTGAGCTGCTGCTGTGTGTGACATGCCTGGGTGAGCTCATTGCTTGGTGCATCTCTACACCACAAAACTTTCTATTAGATAAAAATATATCCAGACTGTCTCCATACTCTTTGTTGGCACAGGGGCTGAACCACCTTGTCCTGGCCTGACACACCCTCTGTGGTTCCCTGAGCACAGGAGGAGGTTTTAAACTTGTTGAGTGCTCAAAGTCACCTTTTCCCTTGGAGCCCCTGAAGCCCCTGAGTTCCCCCATCCCAGCCAGGGCAGAACTGGAGGATGGAGGCTGAAGATTCCTCAGTGATGAGCACATTTCACACAGCAGCTCAGCCTTTGCTGATGGGCCAAGAATTGTTTGAACTTCTTAAATTTTGCTGGCTGTGTGCCAGGGCAAGATGAAGATGTGTGGTTTAGTTTTTTCTCCTTACTTAAAAATCAACCTTGGGTCCCACAATGTTTCTGTTGAAATAAAATGTGTATATATATATAATTTCCAATTTATGAAGTCTGCTGATATAAGGAATTTAATAAAAATGCTGGCAGATGATTATCTATAGTCATGCTATATAAACCTGGTTTTGGTGAGGTCTAGATCTTAGCAGTAGCAAAATACAAATTATTAGATGAAAATAGTTATAAAGTCTGGAAATTGACTTTTTGCTACTTTTTATGATTTAATCTATTTATATAGAGAGACATACCGTCTTTTCCAACTGGGACGAATCTTGATGAGAATGCAAGTAAAAATAAAATGTATATTATCTGTATCTTCTTTTTATTTATGGTGAAGGAGAAAATACAAACCCTTTTGAAAATGAACCTGTTGTCTTTGTTCTCCCACTGAGAAATCTGTGTTCCTTCTCATTTGCTTTATTTCTTGTGGCTGAATTCCCTGAGCATGTGAACCTTCCTTTTCCTTAAAGGAGAGAAGCTTAAAGATAAAATGTGTTGTGTGTGCCCACTAAACCTGATAAACTGATACTCCTTTCCTGATATAATTTCAGAGGGCGTAAGGGACCATATTCCCAAACCTGTTAAAATCAACAGAAGTTCTGCAAGCTTCAGTGCATTTTGGACCAGGCTGAAAGTGAAATGTGTCGCTGAGTATATCAAGGCAAGGTGTTTTGTTCTCCTGCAGAATGTTTCCTTCCCTTGGTCATCCTGTGTTACGCACTTGCTGCTTTGAAACGCTGCAGTGGGGCTTTTTCTCAGTCTGTGGTGGTCTGAGCCAGCAGATACTTCTTTTATCTCGCTATCTGAGAGCAGAATGTGGCTTTAACGTTGACAAGAAGCACTTGGAGACAAAGACTGACCTTTTGAAACTGATGAAAAGGAGACCCCAGGGAGTCCCATTAGGAGCAGGGAAGGTAGATAACAGCTCCTTCCACCCAACAAAGGTACAACATTCTGCTTATTCTTAGGGGACTTTGTAACTGAAGCCGGTGTCTTTGGCCTTTTCTTTCAGTTCAAAGCAGCCATCTGTGTCCTTTAATTTGAGTGGTAGATATTCAGTTATTTTTGTCTGAATATATAAAGACGAACTGGTGGGAGCTCTTATCTCAAAGACAAAGCAGAAGGCCAACAGAAGTTCCCTGTTTCTCCCCGTGTAGTGGCTTGTAGTGGCTCTTCTTTGTCCCAGCCCTTGGGTGACCCGGGGATGCAGGGTGGATGCTGCAGGTGCTGCAGGGTGGATGCTGCAGGTGCTGCAGGGCTTGGTGGTGGCACTGACATTCCTCCTCGGTTCATTCCCAGCTGTCCCCTGGCCCTGCTCAGAGCAGTGTATCCATCAAACTGCACCTGCTGCTGAGATCTCAGTTGCACCTATTGATTTTTTTTCTCGTGCAAATATGATACAAATATATGCTGCTCTACTCCTGATATAAGTTGTGAGAAGTGTTGTGTCTAGATGCTTTCTGGAAGGTTTGGATGAAAGAAATAGAGAAGAGGGAGATAAGGCTGCGTTGTTTCAAGTGTAATTCCTCCATACAGGCGTTTAATTGTATTTTTCTCATTGTTTGTTTCTGTTTTAATTGGCCAGAATTTCCTGATTGTGGGTTGGTGGGCTCCTTGGATATGCTTCTTTCTTTTCCATCTCAATCTAACATATATTTAGGTCTTTTATATTAATTTCAAAATGATAAAATAGAAAACAGTGTATTGCATGCTTTAGATACGAGCTGGCCATTTTCAGTAGCAGGACTGGAGATTCATTGTATTTGTTTTTATTTTGCCTGATTAAAAAAGTGTGATTTCTGGGAGACCTTATGAAAGTTAGAAAGACACAATAATTTCTCTGTCATGCCATAGCTCAGCAACTTGATGGTGATCATAATATTCTCTTGTTCTATTTACAAGAGTTACTGATTTCAGAGCTTACAGATGTGGCAACGGGGAATTTAGGCTTAGAGCTTTATAAATATTATTGAAGCTGCCCCTAACTTTCAGTCTTCTGACAAATAAAGTTGTGAAAGCACAAGGGAAGGAGATCCTTTCTCTATTAACTGTTTGATCTGATTGCAAGTCAGAGATCTTGCTACACATCTTTAATAAAATACCAAGAATTAGAGCAGTGATCAGCATTATTTGGATAACATTTCAGTTATGTCAAACATTAATATAATAAACAATATTTTCTATAAACAAACATATACAATGTATTATATAGAAATATTATTAAAATAGCAATAAAACTGCATTATTTTAGGTTTGACTGTAGTAATTTCAAATTATTGAAGTGTAGCAGATCATAAAGTTGAAACTTTTCTTTCTTCACCAAGTTGGGAAGACAGAAAATTATCTTTTGTGCAGTAATTTTGCTTTAAGGTTCTGTGTCCAGACTCGAGATTGAGAAAGTCCTCTTTTCAGAGGTTGAAGAATGTTGCAGGAAAATTACGGTTGCCTTTAAATTCTTCTTCTCATCATCCAGTGTATATTATTGCCAACAGGGGATTGTGCAGAAATTGAAAAGATAAATTTGGATGTAAGGTTTTTCTGAAATACTTTCCTTCATTGAGAGAGTGGGAGAAATCTATGGTAGTTATCAAAATTTACTGCAATCATGCTTCTGTGTTTTATGTGTCTCAAAAGCAGAAAAGTAAATGAAAGGAGTCAAAAAGGATCTTTCAAAACTGTTGAAAATCTTTGCTCTCAGTGATGCCTTGGCTATTGTTTTAATTTGCTTTAGTTCTATGGTAGATTGTAACAGTGGGTGAGTAATTTACAAGAGCAACAAAGCCATCCCATTACTTCTTGGAAATAACAGAAATGAGCTTTTATACTTAGACAAAGACAGTTTAATTGCAGTCAGCTCTCCTGCAAAACAGTAAAAAAAAAGTCAATCCAAGAAAAAATTGGTTTTTTTCTGGGGTCTTAAAGTGGAACGTTTCTCTGTGTTCTTACCTGCAGCTGGATGTGCAATTTGCTCTTTTAATGAAGGTACTTTGAACGCTGATCCTATTAACAGGAAATATGGGGGAGAAGCTTCTACCTGCCTGATCTTCTTGATTTGTGAACTGCCTGCTTTTACAAAGGCTGGGATGGCTGCACAGCTGGCTTGGGTTCATATTTTAGGCCACTGAAGGTGTTTCCTTGGCAGGGATGAGACTGCCAGAAATCATCTCTGTTGTTGCACTCCCTGGAGGGTTTTCACATCACACAGCAGCTCCCTGAGCACATGGATGTGCCTGCTCACAGCACACTGCCTGGGCAAAGAGCACATCAGGGCAGACAGCAAGAAACACATACCTGGTGCTGATGGGTTTGAGAAGTGACTGTCACCAGCTGGAGCCTCTCTGATCCTGGGAATGTGCATTCCTGGAAAGCAACTGAAAGGGGAATCCTGACTGCTGCCCATAAGTACCAGGTGCCTTTCAACTTTGCCCTAAATGCTTTTCCTCAAATGCACTCTGTGCCTGTGTAATATTTAACTGGCAAGGTGGGCTGACTGGCTGAAATATTGAATGGCTTGAGATGGCAATGCAGAAAGCTTTAAAAAAGGAAAAAAAGAAAAAAAAAGAAAAAAAAAAGCTTTATAANAAAAAAAGAAAAAAAAAAAAAGAAAAAAAAAAAAGAAAAGAAGAAAGCTTGTTTGGTTGCTCTGGTACTCTCAAGTATTCACTTCTCCATCACTGTGAGTGGCCTTGTTTTGGGCCATGGGTTTCTCTCCTTCCTTCAAGGGCAGAGGAGAGAGTGATGTTCACTGCAGGGATGGGTAAACTGACCATATTTTGGGGAGGTGCTGTTCACAATGGTTTGCTAGAGGAGAAATCTTCAGTGTCTTGGGACAGCAAGTGATGCCATTAGTTTGAGTTGGTACCTGTTCAGTGTGCAGCACTGTGCACACATCTTGGCCTCCCTGTGGGAGGCAGAGCTCTGCATCTGACAGTGGGCACTTGGAAGGGTTGGAACTTGAAAATGCTCCTATTTCCTGGGAGTTGAGGGAACAGCTTTGGGAGTTTACCTCTCTAAAGACCTGAGAGTAAAAGCCTGTAACTCTGCTGCTGACTCGAGTCCCTTATGTCTGGTGTCCCTGAGTCCCTGCAGAGCCTCACTGTGTACCCAGACCTGTTGTGTGCTGCAACTCCAAGGTTACACACAGTGATGTCTTTCTCATGTGTGGATACCTTGACCTCTTCTCTACAGTGGTAGGTTTGAAAAAGCACTCTCAACCCCTCTTTCTATGTATTGCTTTTTTATTTTATTCTCTTTTGGTTTCCCCACATAACTTGTGAGATGACTCAGGTTTCTGGATACTGCTCTAGAGGACAGTGGGTGTAAATAAGATGGTGAGAATAGGAGCAGTTTCTGTGGTGTGTCCTTAAGCATCAGCAGGCCCACTGATACCTCAAGTGCCATTAATTCTTGATTGGGGCATGCCGAGCTTGTCAGAGGAGCCATCTGCCACCTCATTCTGTGTGTATTTATTTATTTATTAGTAAAGTGAATCCCCACACCTCACATGGAAGATCTGTAAAGGGAACAATGTTTTTTATTCAGCTTCCTGCAGAAGATCTTACAAAAGAAGGATGGTTTAACTTCTCCTGTTGATTATTTCTCCTGATACTCTGCATCATGTTGTATTCCCTTTTATATTGTGTTCACTGACTGGTTTCTGGTTTCTGTCTTGATATTTGCTACTGGAAGTGACATACAAAGAAGCTGTCATCACCAGCTGTGCAGAAGACATCTGAGAAAACCAACACTTAAGTACTAAGAAGGAAATGAAAATGTCTTTTCTGCCCTGCTAAATATGACTTCTGGTACTGGATTTTTTGCTATCTTTCTCACTTGGCTCAACATGCTTGGCTACTCTGAAAGAGAAACACTTTGCTGGCTGCCTCTGGTGTGATCTCCAGGTGCAGGGGCCAGTGCCCAGTTCCCTGCAATGCAGAAATATTCAGCTGATTACATTTCTGATGCCTTTTTGAAACCTGTAATCTTCAGGCTCTCCTCAGATTTAAGGCATACCAGGATAGGTTACTTCTGTGTCTAAATGGTTTGGATTAGAAAATAAACGTTCAGCCCCGATCCTGGATAATTTACTGTTCTCTTAAGTGGGGAGAATAGGAAGTAAGCTATTACCATAAAAAAATTTTACTGCAATTTTCTTCTGCATAAGCTTAAATTCTGTGTAGAGAGGTTGTCAATTAGGGTGCAGATTTTTTTAATTGGCTATAATAAAAAGCTAATTGGTGTTTTGCTTAAAGAGTGAATTAAGAAAGTGTTGCTATAGAAACTTTACATGTGTATAGTGCTGCTCTACATAACAGTAGATATAACAGTCTAATGACCTTTCTGAGCCAGCTGTAAAGTCAAAGAGAATGTGTTAAATTCAGGCTGGCTGCAGAGATCATTAAGGAGTTTGTGACTTCACCCATTTCATTGCCAGAAATTGTCTCTGGCATTGTCTCATAGGATGTTTCTCTTGACTCATGTCAAACCAGATAACAAATGCTGGTCTCAAAAGACCTGAACTTTTGTAAAATCCGAGTGCTCCGATTGTGAATGTGTAAACGGATCTGTAATCTGTCAAGCATAAAATGTACTGCTGGGAAAAATTCATTTTCATAATCTGAGAAAATGTGATGATGGATCAAAAGTGGCAGCATCTAATCCGAGAGCTGTTGTATCCTTGTACCCCTCCCTCCTCTCCCTGCCCTCCCTACCCACTGAATTCTGAGCCTCGTGTGAAACACAGGAATTACATTTTTAAGTGAAATGGGAATTCTGCTCTAATTTGCAATATTCTCTACCAGCAAGAAATACTGACCTTCTCAAATATAAACTTTGTTGAGGAGAGAATTATTTCTTCAGCATTTGTGTATAGGATTTTTTTTTTCCTCAGGCTTCCCTGCTGAAATTACTTCAGAATCATTATCTGTACCTTTGCTAGCTGCATAAAAGTTGTATATATGGGTGGGATGGACAAAACTTTGGAAGCATGTGATGAACATAGTCATTACTGCCAAGGAAGGTGGTCACTAATGAAATAAATGGCTCTGGCTGGTAAAACTGGACCATGACCTTTTATTTTCAGTTCCCTGATTCTGGATCTTCTTGTTACTATGTCAACAAACAAATTGTTTTGCTCCTTTTTAACTGTACATCCAGGAGGTGTAGGGGTGTGAGAGAGCCTGCAGTTATTAGTCATGACAGAAAAAACTTAAAATGTTCTGCATGTCCAAATGTGAGAGACAGGACAGAGCTACATGATGTTGTTTTATGGAATCGTTCATTGTAGGTTTCTTTTTCCCACTGAATTTTAACTAAATAAACAAAACAACCCCCATTTATGTCTGCTAAATTTTCCCCTGTGTTTGTTCTTCAAACTGTTAAAACACAACTACGTTTGGGTGATTAGTGTATGTTTTAACCTTTTTTTCCCCCCCTCCATTATTTTCCTCTCCAGTAAATGCTTAAAAAAATAAATCAATCTTTCAAACGGATGAATTTAGGAGAATCTCTCAGAATTCAGTGGAATTACACAGACAGCTTCTTTCTGTACCTCTGGGTCAGTGCTGAGTGGTGTCATAACTTAGCAGCTATTCTTCCCTTGATACACATATGTAAGGCCTATTAGTGTTAATGCCTTTTTGAAATGCTTCCTTCATATATTCAATATCTACTGCTGTGTCCAAACTCTGAAGCCTTATGAGTTGCATGGCATGTGCCTGTCTCTAGAGTTTAATAGAAAGTTGGATTTAATCTCATAGTTCATCTTTTGAGCAGTAAAACTGTAAGAAAGATAAAATGTTGTAACGTGAAGCTTTAATCTGAGACCTGTGAGCAAATAAGTTTTTTTTTTCTGGTCCAGAGAAAAGACTGGGGTTTTTTTGTTGTTGTTGTTGTTTTTTTCAGCTTCCTTTTGTCTTGCCCAGTCAGACCATGAATGTAACATGTGCTTACAAGGGGCTGTATAGTCTAGAGGTGTTGTTTTGCAGAAGAATTGTATAATACTGTATTTATGATTGTCAAGGAAATGTGATTTTTGGAACCTGGTAAATCCATTCTTCAGTTTTAAATTTTTGCAGTTGGTTTTCAACTGCCTTTGTGAAGAGGGGACTGGGTTTTTTGAAGGGTAAAACATGAATTTTCTTTAGGACTGGTATTTTTCTCTTAGTTTTACTTGACTGTACAAAGCTCTAAGCATCCCAATGTAACATTGCTATTCCTGCTTTCACTGTAAAATCAGTAAAATTTATATTAAAGCCAAGTTTCTGGGAGATGGAACTGCTGCTAGTTCAGTGTGTTGTTTGTTTATTTGGATTGGTGCTGGTTGTGGTCCTACAAAATGGAGTCATAGAGAAGCTGGGTGGGTTCTGCATTCTGGACACTGAAAAGAAGTCACAGAATCAATGAAATTGGAAAAGACCTCTGAGGTTCAACACCACTGAGTGAACCAGACCATGGCACTGTGTGCCACAGCTTTTCCTTAAACAGCCATGGTGCATTTCTCTTTTTATTTATTTATTTTAATTACTTTTTAATGATATGGTTGTGTTTACAGAAAGTTACCTCAAAACTTGGTTGCTGTTGGTTCTTTTCTCCCCTTTGTTTTATAATTTATGGAGTGCAGCAGTGGAAGCTTATTAGTGGAGCAATCTGTGGAATCTTTATAATAAGCCTTGATTACAAGTGAACTTCAGTGATATGCACAGAGAGTGTTTAAATATGTGCTGAACCACCTTCCTTTGCTTGAGGAAGGAACACATTGACAACTGAATTTCATTAAAGAAGGAGGGAGATTTAAATGAGTGAAAATGAGGTTGCTACTGGGAAATAGGAGAAAAATTTAAATTATCAGTGTTGTTTCTTTTTGTAATAAGAACACTTCCTGTTTACTGATGGATAACACAGGCAATTGTTTATTGTCCAGTGTTTTGCAGTCTGGATGAAGTGGCACCACAAATCTCCTGCTGAGGAGTCAGCTGCTTAATGAAACAGACCTTGCTGGGTACAAGGACATTGATTTTAATGTTTTAGGCAGATATTTTATTTCTCTAAGTACAAAAAAATATTTCCTAAGTACCATCATGCTTTGAAATACGTTCTGCTTTGCTGCTGTGTCAGGAAAATGTGTCTTCTATTTATATTTACAATTTGTGTCATTGCAAATGATCAGTTTTCTGTTTCAGTTGTAAAATGTGATGTATTCCTCTTTTGCAGAGAATTAGTGTAGAGGCCAGATTGAAAATATGCCTTCGTGACAAAGTCTCTACAAAGCTGATCCCATCTTGGCTTTAAGGTAAATGAAAAAAATCGCTTCTAACTTTTCTTCTCATTGTGGTTGTTACTCAGCTTGGAAGAAATGGGAGGATATCATGTGCTCAGTGTAAAGAAAGTATTTTAAGGAGTGAAGTTGCAAAACTTAAAATTTAATCAAAATAAAGTGTAAGCATAAGCCAGTAATTTGAGAATGGCTTCAGTAATTAAATGACTGGCATAAATGCTTATGTGTCTTACATACTGCCTTGGCAACTGTCTGGTTTTGTCTGAAAATTGAATATGCATATGAAGGAGAGATCATTCTAATTGAATGGAAAATACGAAATTAAAAAGGCAACAAAGTATAAATAATTGAAAATCAAGTTGCAGCTCTGAGCTTCTGTATGTCAGGAGCTCAGTTGCAAACAAAATTGGTAGAATGGTAAGTCACATTTTTCTTCCTCCTAATTTTCCTTTCATGGTACCAGACTCCTGGTATAGGGAGCGAGGCAGTGAAAATGATGAAGGGGTAATTAAATATCTGTAGGAAAGTAAGAGCCAAACCAGAGACTAATTTTCAGCACTCTACAGCTTTCATTATATATGTATATGCTTTGATTTCTCATGTATATGGAATATGTCTCCTCTAACTGCATATTTTTAGCCTTTCTCCTCCAGAATTGTTTAACTTGCTGTGGCAAGCTTGTTTTGTTTGTGAAAGCATTGCAGAAAAGAATTCTTTAAAAAACTTTACGAACAGTTAGTTACCTGTGAGTACAGCTAAGTATTCTTAATCTCAACTAAGTGTCCTTTATTGTGGTTGTACCTCATTTGAATGTTTAGTATGCCTTGTTCATTCATTGACATCACTCAGAATGGCTGATTTTCAGTGTTTGCAGCTTCTTGATT
The DNA here is from genome assembly GCA_013397095.1 of Sterrhoptilus dennistouni. Classification (NCBI taxonomy): domain Eukaryota; kingdom Metazoa; phylum Chordata; class Aves; order Passeriformes; family Zosteropidae; genus Sterrhoptilus; species Sterrhoptilus dennistouni. The sequence goes on along the minus strand of VWZU01006587.1, from coordinate 1,994,542 downwards.
CTCTGTGTCCTGCTGTGTCTGTGGATGAAGGCACCAGTGAGGTTCTCAAAAAGTTTGATTTTCAACAAAACTTACTCCAAGTTTAACCAGTGCAAGTGTACACCACAGAAACCACCTGCTACTTCATATCCCAGTGCTGGGGTTGTGACACTGACATGAGCCATAGACCCATGTCCCAGGAGCACAATAAATTGGAAATAGTCACTGTCAAGGTTTGTTCAGTTGTGTATTTGGTTTAAAGGCCCAGGATTTGCCCTGAAGTATCAGGTACTTCTACAACCACATCAGATTCAGTAGTTGTTGGTTATTTGATGGCAGCATAATGTGATACAAGAGTGGACTGGAGCTGAAAGAGCTGTGTGTCCTCCCTTGTGTCCTCAGCATGGCTCTGCCACTTGTCCTGTGCCACTGGGGACACTTGGGCTGCTCTGTGAGGAGCTGAGTGAGAGCTGAAGCCAGCCTGGGGCTGGGAGGAGAGGAATCTTCACCTTCCCTTGCACTGCCCAGCTCTGCTGGGGCTGTAGGACAGCCCTGCTGGTGTCTGCCAGTGGAATTGAACCTGTGGCTTGAGAATGGCAGCGAAACAACTGCTCCAGAGGTGGGGTTGTATTTGCACTGATACCAAGGACTGGATCAGTACCTTCAGTGGCTGAAGTACTGCTTTGCTTCCCTGGAATAAGTTAAAAATTACACATTTTATAAGTTATAAATAGCACATTCTGCTTCTGAGATCAATTGGTTTTTATTTATCTTGACATGGTCTAGAACAGCACTTCCTCCTGTTGAGTGCCATTCTTCTGGGTTTAGAAAACCTGTCATCTGTTGCTTTTTTTTTCTTATAAATTCAAAGGGCACTTTAGTACTGTCAGCATGAGATCATCATTGTCTAATATTATTAGATGTCCATTAATGTCAACTTTGAACAGAGCCCCCTTCCTAATACAGCCTTACCTTGCAATCATGCTGTACCTTTCACTACAAGGCAATTATCCGAGTTGTGTGAATTGGCTAAAACCAATCAGCTGTTAAAACTCAGAACGTTTCTTCTGCTTGGAAAAAAAGTCCTGTTGTTAAACTTCCCCCTCCCCTTCATCCATCTCGGAGAGTGGGAGCCTGTGTGAGGGAGAGAAGAAAGGGAGCCTGATGGTGCTTAATGGCTGATGAATTCAGCCAAGGATACAGGAACGGTTGCCTGGCAACCCGGGAGGATGGGCTGAGGTCCCTTGTCACTGCATAGGGGTTGACACTGGCTCATCTCTTGAGCTCATGAAGACTGACTGCCGAGGGTTTGCACACTTTATCCTCAATATGTATCGTGGCTGGGTTAGATTTGTATCTTACGTGTTTTGTCTCTGTCTATTTCATACTTCTAAAAGGAAACACAAGAGGAACAGAAGCAAATCAAGCATTTTACTTCAAGGAACAAAATGTGTGCTTCCTGTCCCATGCAGTTATTGTGCTTTCAAGATGAGAGCCATGTCTAGGAAGAGATTTGCCTAAAATTAAGCGCTCTTAGACCCTAATTCTTGGTAAAGTTCTTTTTTCTTAATTTGAGACCCCTCTGAAAATTATCATTAGTGTTAAAAAATGATGATCTGGGGTTCATGTTATAATTGCAGCCTTGAGAAGAGACCATGCTGTGGTTAAACACAGCTCTGAAGTGACACATCTGCTTTGTTTCCCTTCTTATACAGAAATAATGCCAGGCTGTGAACACACTGAGGGATGTGACAGATGTGACTTTGTACAAGTTGTTCTTAAACAATTCAAATGGATTTTGAATTTGTCGATTTTTGACAATTTTAAATTGTCAGCACGGGGGGTGGATCTCTCTTTGTGCCACAGTGGGGTGATGGTTCCTTAGGGATGTGGTGTTAATTTGGGGTTCCCCAGAAGCCTTTTTGGGAAAGTACATGGGCATTACCACAGAAAGACTGTTGCCATCAAGTGAATATTGATCCAGTAAATATTTATTTCTTTTCTTTGGAGATAATTATTAAGGAGAAAGGTGCAAGTGGCTTGCAGAGGCTGCACAGTCTGGTGTGTTTTGAACATTTCCAATTTTGAACAATTTTGTTTTTGTTTCTCAGAAACAACTTTGGTACCTCTTGATGAGGTCAAAACTGTAGGAAACAGGAAAAGATCTACCTGGCAATTTTGTGCCAGTTTCTTAAACCAGGCAAAAGTGAGGTTAAAGTGTGTTTATATCTACTGTTGTATTTTCTTGGGGATTCTTAAAACAAAAAAATCAAACACCTCTTACTGCTAAGAACAATTGTCATTTGCCAAATGTTTGCTTCCCTTTTTGCTTGTTGAGTTCAAGCTCTTAGTTAGTAGATTTTCTTAAGGCTCAAACTTTAAAGCATCTTGGCATATTCTGAAACCTGACCAGCTATCAAAATACAGTGTTTGCATGGAAATGTATTGATGGAAAATGCAAAGAAACCCATTAAATTTACTGCTGGCTTTGTAATTTTTAGACTTGGAATAATATTCTGATTTTATTAGTATTTTCATCTAGCTTTTTTGTTGTGCACAATCCATTCTCCCTCTCTGTCCCCAAGCAAACAAAACACCCAGAGGCCAGACAGCAGCAACCAGCTGTGTGGAACTACTTCCTTGTAACTGGAAATCCTCAGAAAATCAGGTGAAAGGTTTGAAATGTTTCAGTTTGGATAGCCAAAGCCTTGAGGCCATTGTCATTAACAAAATGGTCTTTCTCCTTCCTTCTCATGTAAGCTGTACCTTCTGACTTACTATTTATCTTTTTAATGGTTTATACTTATATTACAAGCCCTGAGTTTGCTACAGGGTATTGAGAAATGTTTTGTGGCTCACGATGATTCATGGGAAAGTTGGGATAAACTGCTCTGGACTGCATTTCATGATAACTTGTATTCTTCAGGGCAACCTTGGTCTGGGGCAAGATTGCTCTTTCTCATCGTCTGTAGGTGTAATTGTCTGTGGATGGAATTGTAATCCAAATTTAACCACCAGCATTGAGGGAGCTGCAACTGCACTGGCGTTACAGAAACTTGGGATCCAAAGCCTTGAAGTTGTGCTTTAATCTGCTGTATCAATGAAGGAAAAGATTAAAATTTTAAGATGAATCTGTGTTCATGTCCAAGGTGTCCAAATTGCTGGCTGCTTACTCGCCTATAGCAGATTCTGAGATAGCAAAATACCTTAAAAATACTTATAAATGAACCAAGACAATAAGTAAGCTTTTTTTTTTTTTAAAAAAAAAAAACAACTATGGGCAGCTTGTATTGTTCTCTGTCTGTACAGTGCATTTCTGTTGAAAAAAGCCCAACCAACTTCTGTAATGTTATCAGAAATGTTCTTTTATTTGCAATTCAAATGGAATAATTTCAAACTTCAAATCATTGTTGTCCAGCTTTAGTAAGGAATGTGAGTGGAGTACATTAAATGCTTTCAGCATTCTGTTGAAATGCCGTCTGCTGTCTTAGGAAATTTCAGTATTACTGATCTGTTAAAACATTGGTTACATTGAAATGTTGGTTAAGGAAACTTACACTATGATGCTTTAAATCAGCTGGTTTTGACACTTTGAACTTACTTTTGCAAGGGTTTTAATCTTCTTTTACTGACCCATACTGTAGTAATTTCTGTTGGGCTGGTTCATGTCGTATGGAAATGAAACACAGAAAGTTCAACCCAGAGCAGACAAGAATAAAAATATTTTACTTTCTTTGTATGTACCATGAGTACTGTATGAAAGTGAGATTCTGATTTCTTTTCTTAATTATGGAGACAAAATTAACTTACCATCTTTCCTTTTGGCTTCTGTGCTGTTTTGTGTTATATAATATCCTATCCATTTGAGCTATAGAGACAATCTATTGATTAAAGCATATGATACAACAGGAAAAAAAGGGTCATGGTGCACTTTAGATCTCATTTCCTATGTTGCTTCTGTATTTTAAAAATTGATGTGAAAATATAGAAAGCAATGCAATAACTGCATACAAGCAAATACCAAGCCAACAGCTGTGTTTTCTAAGAGTACAGCACTGCCACTGGAATTGGGAAAAATAAAACTTTATTGTGGATTTGGGGAGAAATGGAAAACAGTGCTAATCTAAAAATAATTTGTCTTTGTTTCTTTTTTTCCCCCCCTCCTCCTCAGTGGGGAAGAATGAGATTTTGCTGCCTTTACTCTCTCTGGAAAAACAGAGCTCCCTCTGTTTTTTAGCAGTACTACAAAGCTGATTCAGAGATGCAGACAACAATGAAGAGTGTTATTCCACACTAGAAAGGCTTGGTATGGGGAGTTGATTATGGTAAATAATTGATCTAACAACTAGTTTGGAAAAAAAGGAGGAATTTATTCAGTCTGGAGCACAACTCAAATGTGGAGACTGAGCTGGGCCAGAACCTCAGCCTGGCTTTGTGTAGTCCCAGTGCCTGCCCATCTGATTTTGCAGCCTGGTTGTCAAAAACCAATGCAATGTGCTTTTCTGCAGACCAGCGAGCTGTGCTTTATCTGCAGGGGGCTGCAGGGAGGTGTGATGTGCCAGGACAGGAGGAGATGGGGGCGAGTCTGTGCTGAGCTGCACCTGTGCCCTGCAGGGAGCAGCTGGGTCAGGGAGCCTGTGCTCACCTTACAGCCTGCCAGCAGCAGGGAAAGCGTCTTGTTACCCTGTGTGTGCCCCTGCCAGCAGCAGGGAAACCCTCTTGGTCCCCTGTGTGTGCCCCTCCAGGGGCTGATTAACATTTTTGATGTAGCAGGAAACAGAGGTGTGGCAGGAAATACTGGATTACCTTCCTACTGTGGTGATGCCATGATGATTTTTTGCCTTTTCTTTTATATATACACCTTTTATGTATTCTCAGCACCCTCAGCATGCATACTTATAAGTCCTTAAATCTGGTATTTTAGCATAGTCCTGGTATTCTGTTAGGCCAGAAGACCAAACATCCCAAAGGCCTCACAGGTGGAGGCCAGAAAACCCTACACTATTTTGAAAAACCAAGGTGCCCTCTAAAACTCATCCTGTAAACCAGGATTAAACCCATCCAGGGGTGGTACTTTGGGATAGGGAGATGTCACACTATTCATTCAAGCCTCTCATTAGGGCATCTTGGTTAGAAATGCTAATTTGCAAGATCTATATAGTATTTTATATGTAATCTAGTGTGTGTTTGCATTTCTGTGTATTCCACCTTGGCCAATTGTTGCACCACAAAAATCCTTATTAAATACCCAGGTAAAAACCCTTTACCCCTTAACTGTGTCTGGAGCTTAATTTTAGAATCAAAGAAAAGGCATCAGTGGCACTAGTGAAGGGAATGGCTTACCAGAGCTTCAGGAGACAACCACACCTGGCACAAGAGGGCAGCAAGCCTGCTGGCTAGAAAAGTAATAAATGGAATATTTATTTGGTGTGGGAATATCAGCTCCAGAGGCTTTTCTGGACAGTTTGCACCCTCATTTGTCCATGGGTGTGATCAGAAGTGTTTGTCAGAGGCCCTGTTCAGCCTGGTGGATGATGTATCAGGGCAGAGTTTGGTTGCTTTGCTGGATTCTGGAGGGAGCTGTGCCAGGCTCTGCTCTATGGGATGTGTGGGTTTAAAGAGCCGCCTGTCCTGCTGTGCAGGGCAGCCCCTCACAGTGAGGTCCTTTGTATTGCTTCTCTGCAGGATATACACAGATATATATCATGATATATACATATATATGTGTGTTTACAGCTCTCCTGTTGTAACAATCTTTAGTGATTGAAGATCCACTCTCATAAGATTCTTCCTGGCTCTTCTGTGTTTGCTGGGGAAGAGGATATTTCAGCATTTAAGTCTTTATTGGCTTGAAAATCCATCTCCATATTAAATCACTGTATTTCATATAGTAAATTTGTTACAAAAGCTCACATATGTGCCTGGAATGCAAGCTGACCTACTTAAACTACAGCCCTTCCCAGCTGTGCTAGATGGATCTAGAGATGTGTGCTCATCTTGCCAAAATCTAAACCCAGTTTTGAAGAGGTGCTATTTCTAAAAGAGTAGAGTAAGGATAAAATGGTGATTTTTTTTTTTCTGTTTAGAGCTGATCAGCTTTTGATTTCCTGTATTAGGTTTCTAGACTGTGCTTCATAATGTGATCTTAGAATAGTAAGATTTACTTCTTAGTTGTGCAAGATGGAGTTGGTATTAGCATTTATAACGTGAGCTCTCTTGCTGACAAACTTTCTTCATTCCCTCACTCTTCTATTCTCCTTTTTTAAGCTGCTTACTTTTGTCATGCGATTTTTCTTTTGCTTTCAATTATAACTACAAGATTCATCAAAAGTAGGGGTGGTAGAAATAAATTTTGAGGAGATTTTTTTTAAGTCAAAAAACCCAGCATCTTTAAAAAGCACTGGTTTAATTCTACTGTTTTCCTAAATAATCAAGTGGATCAAAGGGCAAGGAAATTGTTCTTACTACATTTTGTGTGCTCTTCATTACTATTATTTATAGCCCCAGATTAAAAAGTATCATTTTTTGTGCATCAGACCTTTATAGGAGTTTAATTTTGTTGAATACAGAAAAGACCAAATTAGAAGGTAACAGGAGAAACTAATCCTTCTTTTTTCTACCTTCTGCAAACCAACTTCACAGTGATGTGTCTGCAGCTTTGGCTTCTCTGCACTCATCCTTCAGCTGCTGAAGTCTGAAGCTGTTGAAGCTTGAGTTGTTATTTATTTTCCATAGACCTATATTTTCATTAACAAGGAAGTATAAAAAATTAGAAGTGAATCAGGAAGCCATTGCTGATTCTGACTGTTAACAATTTTTTTTCTTTTTGAGGTTTGGTTGCTAAAGCTCTGGGAGTGATCACCAAGGAGCAGGAACTGATCAGAAAATGGAATTTAAAGGAACTTCAAAGATTGCATTTTGACAAAGTACCTGTTTTCTATGGAGGGAAAAATACTTCTGTGAGGAAAGTGGTCTTGTTTCAGCCTTCCAAATCAGGATTTTGAGAGTGAAGGAGAGATGTTGAGTTTTCTTATGGTCATAAAGGTAAAGCAGGTCACAAATTGTGTTAGTCAATCATGTCAGCACTGGCAAGTCTCAGAGAGACAGAACAATTACCCATAATTCAGGTATTGTGAAAATAATGTATGCATTATTAACAAAACAACAAAAAATAATGAATCCTTCTTTTTTTCTGCATACTAATAAATTCCCTTGGCATGTGATTTTCTCGCTCAGCAAGGGATTAGGGAGAGCTTGAACAACATGTCAGTCATTTTGCTGGATGTGCTTTTGAAAAAGGAGACTGCTGCTCTCTGCAACCATCCCCCAGCAAAGTGGCCAAAGGGGAAAATCACTTCCTCTGGGGTCTGGAAGACCTCAATGTTAATTCTATTCAGTCCACATGAGTGAGCTGCAGGTCAGGGTGGTGTTTTGGAGCTTTTTCTGATCCCTTTAGTAGTAGTTACTTGTGGTTAATGCTTAGAAATAAATAGGAACAAATAGATGTTTTTTTCTCACTAAGCTCCGAAGTGGTGGTGTTTGCATCTGTGTGAAGTTTTATACCACAGCATCCTTGTAACTGTTAAAAAAGTGGTTAGCACAATTAGATTTGGAAATAAAACTTGGACGAGATGAGGAATATGGGATGAGCTTCTCATCCACGATGGAATAAGTCTCTGGGCTTTGCTCACTGCTCAGTGCTGTCTGTGCAAGGTCTCTGCTGCTGGCACTCACTCTTTTTTTAGTGCATCATCTGCATAGACATTGCAAACCTTTTCCATTGTGGGTTTGGAGACCGTTTATCCTTGCCATTGTGTTTGTTTTAATTTTCTTCCATTTTAATTGTGGAAGACAATATTTTACCCTCCCATCTCCTGTTTTAATTGAGGCTGTAGCCTAAACAACTGCTTGTAATTTAGAGGCAAACCAAATAATGCTGTTCCTTGTGCTGTACCATTTTTCATGAGATAAATGAAATAGCTGTGCTGCTCTTAAAAACATATAAAACCAGCACTAACAACAAGAAAATTAATAATACCAACAATATACAAACATAGAATCTCTGCCCCTCTGTATAGTGAGGCAGACAGGATTGGCACCGTCCCTTTGCTCCCAGCATGCCTGCCAGTGTTGAAGGTGAAATATTTGTTATTATTGTCTTGTCAAAACTGTCAGGCCATGATGCCAGACAGGAGGTGAGTGCAAGAAACTTCATTGGCTGCTTCTGTCCTGTGATACCCTTTAAAACATGTGGTTATCAAGGGGCAAGTGATCACTTGGGTCAGAGTCATCTTAGCAATTGTGTAAAAATTGCATAGTCACAGTTGTTATGTTTCAGCTCTAGATATTATTTTTATTTTCTCTGCAATTTCATACATAGGAAGCGAATCTCATTATTCACATTTTGGGATCATTGGAATGATATTCTTTAGAAAAAAACAACCCCCAAAACGTGTATTTCTGTTCCCTTTGTAGAGTATCTAGTGTAACAAGGCATGTTACTAATAAAGAATGACAGCAGCAGTGTTAGCTGTTGGTGATACTGCTTTGTTTGCATTAAATCTATAAAATAACAATATTTTTGAGTAAAAGATAGTCCTGAAAGCCTTTGGGCCAGCACACAGACGAAACCTTGGCTTTTCTGAAGGCTTTCAGTTGTGGGGGCCTCTCTAGCTTTGCACACCTACTCTAGGAAACTTTAATTATTGACAAAATTAATATTCCCTGCCAATTCTCAGTGCTATTGGTGGAGTGTGGACTGTTTCTAATGACAGGGAATTTAGGCCTGTAGTCACCCCTGGTGTCAGCAGGATGATGCAGTGATCTGCTGGCCATGGCTTCACGCACAGCATAATAACTGAATTTTCTCTTTTTTAGCCCTGATCACTACAATCATCAAATTACGTTTCTGTTCACTGACAAATGCACTCTTCAGCCTAAGAAACACTGTATTTGATGTGCACTCAATACACAGAGTCACTTTTTTTTTTTCTTTTCTTTTTTTTTTTTTTTTCTGGGAGCAGAACAAAGCCACTGCATTTTCACACTTGGGTCTTTCTGGAGAGGGTGAATGAATTAAGAGTTTCCTCCTTTGGAAAACACTCCATTTAAATAATTGCACACAACTGAGCACAACAAACAGTTCTAGGAGAACATAAAAGCCAGAAAGCCACTTCTCACCATCAGTCATTGTTGGGAGAGGGAGTGTGAAAAATCTTCAGTTTCCATCGTTTTTTGCGCTATTCCCACTTGTAGGCTTCATTTCAAGGGAAGAAGTATTTTCAGTACTATCACTCTCATCTCTTGAATTCTTAAAAATATTTAAGAGTTAACAGAAGGTGATGTGAGAAAACGCTAGAACTTAAACTACAAAATCCTTCTGTAGGTGCTAAAAGCCTAAAATCAAAACCTTACTCTTGAAGGAAGTGCTGGTACTCAGTAGCTGAGGAGAAGAGTTATTTTTATTGCCTTAGACTTCTGCTTTCTTTGGAATTAGTAGCTCTCTTTGTGGGTTTGGGGGGACACCTCACAGAATAAAGTAGTGAGGGTGAAACCTCATCATTGTGATTTTTACCATGCTTAGAAGTCATACTAACATAGATTGTTTAGGGATTTCTCTTTCAAGAGACAGTTTGTGTTTGGAGAGGGCAGAAATGCTTTGGATTTCTATAATCAGTTAATTATCAAATATATTTTGCTTTGCAGTGCCGATCATAACTGATAAATAAACTACTTTTTTTAAAAAACATGTCTTCTGAAAATAGAGCAACTCAAACTTGTTTGTTTATGGAAGCTCAGCACTGAATCTTTGACTTCCCCAAGTTTGGTGGTCAAGGAGGAGTTTCTGAATGTCCCCAGGAAGGGATTGTGCAATTTAGGTATCTCTTTTCTTAATAGGGACCTGGTTGAAAAGCAGGAATAAACACAGAGCCTTTAATAAAGGTTCAATGCCTGCTCTTGCACAGTTGTCCAGTAGCTGTCCTAACAAAAGCTTTCAGGAAAGGCCACTTTGGTTTCTCACTCATGAGATAAACACAAAGCCCCTAAAGTTCTTATTAATTTTTCCGTGCACCAAAATAACTTCATTTGGTCTCTGTCCTTAAGCAGAGGAAGCTGCACTAGAACTGAGCTGAAAATCTCCACCCACCAAACGGATGTTTCAGTGGAATGTTTCACTGCTACTTCCCAGTGAAAACTCAGTGAATTAATTCAAAAGATGATGTTCAGCATTGGAACTGGAAGTCACAGAGCAGCTGGGGAGATTCCCCTGGTGTCTGCTGGAGTCTCACCCCTTGCACTGACCCTGAGCTGGCCAGGGGCAGCCTCAGCTCATTGGCAGTAAATGAGAGTAGGATGGATGAGGCTGGCGAATTGTAGCAACCATTGCCTGCACATTTTGGGCCGTGAGCTGATTATGGGGGAATATGCAGCAATAGCTCAGCTAAGCTAACAGAAATAAAATAACAAAAGGCCTAATTTCAAACCTAAGTTCATTTTCCTTCTCTCTTTGCTTGCTTGGTAAAGAGCCTTTTCTGACTGTGGAGTGGTCGATTTAACCCAACTGATGTAATAATCAGGCAAGAATAAAGCCATGAGCATTTTCTTGTAAACACCTTCATTTCTACAAACCAAGTGAGAACTTCTTTTGGAATTTTGAAATTGGAGGTTTGAGGGATGTCTTATTTACCTTCTATAGCAAAACTCAGGACATAAATGTCTTTTACTTTGGTTTATGTGATGCTTACCTTGAGGGGTGTTACTGCCTGTGGGGATGTTCTTACTCCTAAATGAGATTTTTGTTCAAATTAGCATAGTTTGTTTCAGAAATTTTACTTGAAAGTATGCTTTACCTAGCCTGAATTATCTTGAAAAACTCATCTTCTAATTTTTCATACCCTCTGTGTTACTATTTCATACTTAAAAAAAAAAAAGGGAAGAAAAAACAATACATTTTAGTTTTAAAAACAGACTTAATTGTTTCTGGGTTACAAAAATTTTCTAACACTATTGATTAGACCATTTTGAGTGTAATCCAGATGGAGATTAACATGGGGAGAGCTAATTGCGTCTTTTAAATTGCAGTTGTTTGTTCCTTTAAAACAATGCTGTGTATTCTCTTTGATTTTTGTCATTGGCAGTTGCAAATGTAAATGTTGAAACAGCATGAACTTTGAAGGCGGAGAGATAGGTGTACCTTTTCAACAAATTGATTACAAATGTATCAGACACCTGTTATTTGATTTACGCAGCAGAAAAGAGCAAATATTTTCTTGGAACTCGGCTGGGAGTGTGGCTGGATAAGATTATCTCCTTGTGCTGGAGAGGAAGGATAAGACAAGCAAAACAACCTTTTGTTTTGTTTAGAAGCTCTTTTTTGTTAAACAGTCAAAACAATATTGAAATTGCAGTGTTGAAGGAAAGCATTTTCCTTGGGGATAATCCTTGGGAAAGGCAGGGGAAGCATGGGCTGGGTTTGAGGTTATTTGCAAAGATTTTGCCAAGGGGTTCTGCATGTGCAGCAATTGCTGTTTTTGGTGGAGAGCTGCAAAGTTCCCATCCCAGACACTGGTTTGATAGTTAACATTTTGGTTTCCTACAAAATGCAGATTCACAAGTTCTTTAAAAGCAATCACAAACTTTCTGTGGCCTTTGGCATTTTGTCCCAAACACCTGCCAGGAACCAGCGCTGTGCCAGGAACCAGAGACCCCCTTCATCTTGGTGCCTGTGTGAAAGCGAAAGCGGAGGGTGGGGAGCAGGAGAGCCTGAGAGGAGAAAAAGCAGCCTTGCCCCAAGCACATGTTAATCAAAGCAGATCAAAGGATGTGATGTCAGTTTATAGAGAAACAGGTCAGGCAGGCCCAGGTAGCTCAGGAAGCAGGATACTGATTATTCCCAGAAGAAAGTCCGGTATAGGGTTACCACAGTGCAAAGTCAGGAGGTCGGAACTCGCACAGCAACCAAATCCCCTGGCAGAACAACCCGGCTCCTCTCAGGGGAGTTGATAATTTTGTGGGAATGGGAGAGAATGAGCCCAGTGCAGCGAGTGCAGCCCAGCCAGGTAAGCACACATGGAATTCTGTGCCGTGGGGAGCTCCGGGCCATCCTCACTCTGCCTGTGGGAGCTTGTTCTGCTGCCGGCTCTGGCAGCGAGTCCACGCCAGGAGACTTGTCCTTGCATGTGTTTTGGGGAAAGGAGGAAATCCACATCACTCATCACTGCTATGCATTATTAAAAAAAACCCAAAAAACAAAACAACAAAACAAAACCCACTGGTTGGATTTAGGAGGGCGAGGAAATGTCTGATAAGATCGTGTGAGCATTTGGCACTGTACTGTCAATTTGCTTTAAATTTAAGGGGATCTGTGGATGTTGGGGTTACTGTTCTGTAACTTCGTTAAACTTTCTGCAAATGTTTTTTTGGGTAGGAGGTGCTTTGCACAACTATTTTGCACAAATTTCCTGCCTGTTGCATGTGAGCAGGGCATGGCAGATGAAGGGAGATGAAGGATATTGTTTCTGTTTAGCATTTGTGGCTTATTTCAGCTTGTTGCCTTTATGTTTTTTTCCCCTTTTGTACGTTGTGCTGAGGTTACAGCAGCACATGCATGCAAAATAGCCCTTGTGGGCACTTGTGTGACTAACTGTAAGAACAGAGTATTCTGTCCTAGGTATTTTAAATTTTCAGTAGAATCCTGAGCTCAACCCTTCATAAATCTTGCTTAGTCCTTCTTTTGCAACATTAATGTCAAATTTTTGCTTTGAGAAAGAATGTTTTCCCAGTAGCCCCTTTTTCTTTCAACAGGCTGTTTTAACATCCCAGAAAATATTATCACCCCGAGGAATTATTCCATTATTTTATCTTCTTAGCATTCAGTGTGTTTTTCCCCCTGACATTCAACCCATGCTTTTCTTTTGCTTGACTTTACCAGCTTCTTTTGGCCTCTTTATCATGCTTTGCATATAAGGGATATAGCTTTGTGTCTGTTTTGTGTTTTGCAAGAATCCTTAAACCATTGTAAAATTTGCAAAAGGTTTTCTGAGAGCTGGAGTGGTAACTTTCTAGTCACTGAACAAGATGTTTTTCCCTTAAAGTTATTCTTTATATGCATGTACGGAATTAATCCAGGGGTTCAAATGTGTGTCTCAGATTTCCATATTTAATAGGGAATAATTCCATTAATATTGGAGTAGGTTCAGTTCACGGAGAACTTTTGTTCCACTGCCTTTTTTCCCTCTTTATTATTTTTTTTCTGTATGTCAATGATTATGTAGGAACTATCCAGAAAACATACTGTAGCAAATTAGATTTTGATCCAGATTCTAATATTGAATAAAGCACCAGAAATATTCAATGCTGTACAGGTCTGAATGCCATTTCAGGCATGATAATGAAAGAATTGGTATTGTTTCTTTCTTACTTTTTTCATTCAGAACCTGACTTGAGGTTACAGGAGTTTGCTGGTAAGAGGGTTATCCAGTCTAACTCCGATCTTATTTTTTGTGCTGTATGTGAGGAGCTATTTCACTTTTGCCAACATAATCTACGAATAAAACTGATGGAAAATATTTTCAAGCATGTTGTATTTTATACAGCTCTTTTGGGAACTGTGATTGTGATTCTGGCTTAATTTGTGCCTTTTCTTCATTAGCCTTAGTGAGCTTAGTCAAATGGAATTCCTCTTGATTCGCATTAATGGAAATGGGACAATAATTTGGGCTGCAGAGTAATTCTGTTTTTTTAAAAAAAATATTCTGTGTGTGCACACATGAAAACACACATGCACACCCCCAGCTTCCTTTTTTCAGTTGCCATCAACCTTATTTCCATGTGTGCTTGTTTTTAGAAACTGTGCCAAATAATTGGTGATTCAGCTGGTACTTTTTCGGGCAAGAAAGGTGCAAAGATTAACATTACTCAAGATACCTGTCAAAACCACTGCTAGTGAGACAACTTGGGTTCCTTTTCATGTTATTTATTTTTAGAGAACTTTTGAGGCTTGTGTGAATTACTAAAGGTGCCAGATTGACAGCCCTGGAGGCTGGCTTCACTTATTCATTAGCAAAGGAGATACGGCCTGGGCAGCAGGTGCACAAACCTTCTTGTTGTGTTGTACCCATGGCTTCAATGAGGAAAAAAAACAACCTCGTGGTTTTGAGGATCCAGGGTTTCAGTCCTGCTCCCTCCTTGCCTTTCCCTGCAGCATTTTCTTCTAATGGTGTTGTGATGATTAGGTTGGAGCCCTAAAGACTATGCAGAGCCCTTTATTTGATTTCCCCCAGCAGCCGTCAGATGGGGAAGGAAGGAGGCTCGGGGCTTACATAAGTCAGTAATTCTCGCCATCTGGTCAATCAGTAAATATAAGGTCACTCTGCCGTCACGGCGTTTTTGTTTTGCACCAAGTACAGCCAGCCCAGAGAACAAATTAACTCTTGGTTCCGTTCTGTCGTGGCTTGGCTGCTGCTGGAAATGGTTCAGAGGTAGCCGGGGTATGACAAGTGAAAAGAGCAAAGCTCTGAACAATGGGGCTTTGACTGCCAGCCACAGATTGAGTTGTGGTTCTGGCTGCTCACTGGGAGCCCTTCAGAAATGTGCTCAAACTCACTGGGAGTACCTTGGACTTTGGTGATGGTTTGGGTTTTTTCCTCTGTTGTCGTCATTTGGTTTTTTGCTTTTAGAATCAAGATCCATTCCCTTCCCACGAGTTGTTGTTTTCAGTCTTCCCATGAATTAAGTACTGTTTACTGGAGAATGTGACAGTATAAGCCCCACAAGATGCAATTACTGTAAACTTTAATTTGATGACATTGTACATGAGTTGTAATTGATTTTACAGTGTATTGTGTTGCTAGATGATGGTAGCAGCTTTGCTGGCTTGCTAAGTGTGTGTAATCCATGCTTGCCTCTGGCCCACAGAGGAGAGAGCTGAATTGAGAAGTTCAAGTTAAAGCAGCTTGTTCTTTTTGGTTCTGGAGAGGCACAAGTAAATAAGCAAGAATGAGAGGAGTCAGATGAGCATTATTAATAAAACATCCTGAAAATTTTGGGTTTTTTTCAGGGCTCCCTTATGTGCTGTTTATCAACTTAACTTAAACATTTTTGTATCTGGTTTCAATATATATGTGCATTTAATATGTATATTTAATACTGCATTATTTCTAAAAGCAGTTCCCAGCAAGTTCAGATTCCCTCTGTAATTAATCTGGGCTTTGGATCAGCTCCGAGTTGCGTGTTCCTTAGGGTTTGTTCTTGTGTTCTGATGTTGATTTTTAGATCAATATATATGTAGTCTCATGAAATATTTACAGACCAGGTCTAAAATAAGCAGCTACTGCTTTTTGCTGAGAAAGGTGATAGGAAAATATCAAGAGCCTACATAAAGATCCTGGTGGAGCACTGGGAATTGAGAAAGGAATGTCCCAGAAAGGAAATTTCAGTCTCAAACGTCTTTCTTGTTTCTTGACTACCAGGTCTCCCAGCTTGCTGGGCTACATGAACAATTTTATTTCAGGCTTACACTTTTGAGCAGGACTCTGAATAATGCTAATGAATTCTGTAATCAGCTGCAGTTACTAACTGGGGGCTTCTCTAACAGAAAGTGGCAATTCTGAAGGTGCATTGGGAAAGTGCTTCCTCTCCCCTTGGTGTTGGATGACCTCAGCCCTGTGAATCGAGGTTTGCCCTCTGGACAGTTACAGAACATCACTGGGTCCGTTTTTGGCTCTTTTTGAATGATAATAGCAAGGGTTTCCTGTGACAGCATCTCTTGCACAGCTTGGCTCTATTCCCCAACCAGGTACAGTAACAATGGGTAATTTAAAATAATTCGTTTTATTGCTACCTCCTGTAGATTTTTGACTTTCATTTCAAAGTGGTGAATCTAGAGAGCTGGAGAAGTATGTTCTGATCACTATCCTGGTGCTGTGCAAAATACAAGATTTAAATAGTCCCGCAGAGCCATCAGCAGCTGGAACAGCACAGAGCACTCTTTTAACTTCAGCTGAAGTCATTTGAACATTTTCAGGGTGCTTTTAACTCTTTTATCACAGGAATACCTGGGGGTTTTTTAGCTTTCATTTCCCAGTTTATATGTGCTCACATATCAGGAGTTGAGATTTCAGTTCTACGCAAATATTATCACTAATATAAGCATATTAATGCATAAATTGAAACATGATAAGAGGGAATCTGTCTGCAATGGCGAGAACTGACCACAAAACTAGATATCAAGCCCAAGACTTTCAGCTCCCAATCTGCTTGGTATTATTGTTGTTTTGCTGTCACAATCCTTTCCAGTTCTTAAAGGTATGTTGCAGATGATTGCATCTTAATATGTGTGCCTGAAAATGAAACAAGATAGTAACATCTTGCTGCAATGAGTAAAACTGAAATTGAAAACATAGTAGATGTATGGCAAAAGGATGGTGTTTGCAAAGTGTTTGCAAACTTCTCATAACGCTGTTTAAACTTTGAAATGCTACCAAATGCAGGAATAAGCCCTTGTCGGCAGTAGGGCCTGTCAGATTCAGTGTTTGCCACTCCAGGGAAGTGATCCAAGGGAAGTTGTTGGTTTTTTCCCCCAATAAATCATTGTTCAGTGTGTGTGGTAAGGGTTATGTTTATTTTGGCTGCTCCTGCACCTCTTTTTTCTGAAAGTCAGTCACTTACTGGGGAAAAGCAAAGAGCGGAGGTTGGCGTGGAGGGAATATCAATGTGGTCTGAGCAGTTCAGGCAAAGGAAATCTGGTTTTATGTCGACTTCTAATGCAGATATGAGCTAGTTCATAAACTGAAGAGTGCTCTGCATTCATAGCAGGTCCTGACAAGCTCTCTTTTTTCCTCCTCCTTCAAGTACTGAAAGTTTTCTGGAAGTGGCTGGAAATTTTTCCATCTCTGTAGAGGGATTTCATTCCCCAGTCCTAGTGGAAAGGTGGTGATGGTGAGAAGTTTGATTTCATTTGTCTTTTTCCTTTTCCTGAAAAAAAAGCATCTCCACTGATCACCACCATTTAGTGTCCTAAATGCTATTGTGTCTTGGAATGAGTTCTTGAGACGTGTTTTATAAAGACAAGTGAGGCTGGGTTTTTGTTGCAATGTCATTCTGATCCAGGTCTTTAGAATTTTTTTTCCTGAGTGTTTGGTTTTGTTTTTGGGAGATTTGTTTGTTTGGTTCTATTTCCTTCCTGCCCCCCTCAAGGCCTCGTCTCTTAATTAGTCTCCTGGTTCTGGGATATATAGAACTGAGACTAGTAACTACAAAACTGTTAATTTTGCATTTAGTCAGCAATCAGAGAAGCAAGAAAGATTGACTGCATGTACATCAGGCAAGTAGCTAGAAATCATTGCAAACCAACAGTGAAGTTCAAAGAGACTTATCACCTTCTGCCCTCTTGAGGAAAATGTGCATGTTCTGTGTAATGTTGGAGCTTTTCACTCAAATCTAAAAAAAATTAAAATTCTGGGTTTTTGAGAGTTCACTCTCCTGTTCCAGCTGCTGGAGAGCCACAGGTACCTTTGGGGCTGCCTGGTAGCGAGGGTCAGCTCTCTGGCAGTGTTGCTGCAGCTGCTTCTGCCTTGCTGCAGTTTCATATTTCTGGTTATATTTTGACCATATCCTGAAGCTCTTCTCAGCATTTGGGAGAATAAAAAGCATAAGCTAAAGTTAACTAAATCCATCAGTGTAGAAACAGTTATAGAAAGTGGAGCTGTGCTTTTTAGCCCAAATGTTACTGTGAATCCATAGTGCTAGGCATAATAGCTGGCTTTATCAATTTGTATGTGTATTCATCTTTTCCTTCAAATAGTGCTTTTAAAAGTGGCATTTCTGCTGTCTGTGTAAGCTCAGATTTTTCTGTACCTTCATAACACAATTAAGTTTACCACATTTTTTCCTGCTAGCCTTGCAAAGAGGGACTGAGTCAGACTGTATTTGTTCTTGTGCCTCATCAGCAGAAATGTTTACCAACTTTCTAGTTTTGCTTTATTTGTGAAAATGCAATGAAAGTAATGGGGTTGCACTGGTATCAAGAGGGTTTAATTTGGTTTGTGTTGTTATTAGCCTTGATTGAGACATGAGCAAGAAATAATCCAGTTACCCTTCCACTGCCCAGGGATGAGTTTTTAGGGCTGACAGCAAACAAGTATATATCTTTTAACTTACAAACCAAGTCTATTTGGCCTGATAGTCTCAAGTTACAGCAAACACAAGCCATGGAATGGTTGTGCAGGAGGATTATTGTTTCTCCCTCCTTATGCAAGTGATGTGTGGTTGTCCTTGATCAACTCTGCTCTCCTCTTCTTTGCTGTCTGTATGCCTTGGGTAGAGGAAAGCATAGGCAGACTCTTTGGGTTATAAATATACAGCCATTCCCATATGGCAGTAAATTTAATTTAAATTACCATCTATTGCTCCAGCTCCTGGCAGCACTAGGACCTGGCACCTCCTCCATGGAGCAAAGGCACTGTGAGCTCTGAGGGACTGGAAATTCAGTTTTCTGGCAGTTCATGGGCATTGTGGCCACCTCCTGTAAACTGGAGCACAGCTTACCTAGCAGATATAAATGATATAAACCCTGTCTTCTGCATACCTGAACAACAAAATGTTTATAACTCCTGCTTTCCTGATAGAGAGAACTCTTTCCTAGTTACTGTTTCTATACTTACGAGATTACATGTAAAAAGCATAAAATCCTTTATATTATCCATAAACATAATAACAAATGCTACACTACATAACTTAGACTTAGTCAATAATTTTAGACTTAGCCTGAGGGGTTGAAGGGAAAATTATTCCTGTTACAAATTTTAATTATGCCATAAACTCTGGGAAATAGCTATTGATCTTCAGCATCTGGCATCAGAAATGTCGCCTGCTTTTTCTGGTTATTTAGTTTGTCAGTGGCATTGTCATAAAGGATAAAAATAAAAAATGTCACAGGAGATGAAGATGCACCATATGCAAATGAGAATATTTTGGTTTGTTTATGTACTAAAAATATTTTATTGCTGAAGAGTTTTTTGTTTCTTACCAGATTTTTTTTAGCTATCTCCAGAGAAATTTGCATTTGAGATGCAGGAAAGCAAATTCTAATTCTATCAAAGACTCTTTCTCACCATGGGATGCTGTAATATGTACAGTGTGTTTCTTGTCTTAGAGGTACATTTAAAATTGGAATTCAATTAACTTCTCTGTTGTGGAAGAATTATAATTTCAAGGGCCAGATGAGACAAAGGCTGGAACATTATTTCTGCTTTTTTTTTTCTTAAACCAGGGCCGTTAGATGATGATTGTTAGTGTAAAAATTCTAAGTCAGGCTTAAAATAGTAACCTGGAAATTCAGATCTGCTCTGAAATCAGTGGCTCTGTGTCACAGTGAGTTGTTATTCAGATATTGCAGAGGAGAAGGAAAAGCTTTTAAGAAGTTTGAATTTCAGAGCAGGATATACTGGGAACAGAACTAGAAATGCAGACCACCTTTCTAATCCACAAAAGGCCCAGAGCCAAGTGTGTTGTTTGGTGGTTGGTCTGAATGTGATTCATGAGGTTTGATTGTAGGTCATCCCAAGAAATAGTGGTTTTAGGTGACTGGAAATGCAGGCTGTACCCCAGTAAAACTCCAGTGCAGGTGTCCTTGTGGGCAGGGTAACATAAAGCTTCCTTTCTTTTCCTATATCCAAAATGGTCTTGGAGGAGACACTGCTTTGAGGCAGGTGAGAGAGAGTCTTCCCCATCCAGGAGAATTGGAGCTGCAAAGGGTAAAATGGGTTGGAGAGCTCCAAAGAACTGCCCTTGGAAGGACAATGGAGGGCATCTCACCACAGTGACAGGAGTAACAGAGGCTCTCTGAGTGCTGAGCAGGTGCCTGGGGGACCAAAAGCACTTTGTGCATTCCCTCCAAATGTCTGAAGCAAGGAGGGAATTTGCGTGGTGCTGAGACAAACGTGGGCTGCTGGCTCAGTGCAGAGATACAGTGAACCCAGTGCCAAGCACTGTGTTCATGCATTGGTGTTAAAAGGAAAGATGGTTGTAAAGCTACACCACAGGCTTAGAAGGAACTCTGTAAAGGAGACTCCCAAGAACACCCTTGGGAAATACTGTACTTTTCTCCCAATTATAGCAAGGGATGGAAGCACCTCTGTCCTATCCTGCTTGGTAGTTTTACTTAAATTCTCATCTTCTCTTCACCCTGTGGTGAGCCATGTGTTACCACACAGGGCATCTGAACTTTCTCAAACTTTGTGCACGTGACTGTGACCTCTTAGTAAAGAAGTAAATTCAGCAAAGTAGGACAAAGCTGACTTCAGAGGGGCAGCTTGTGGTGGCTGTTGCCAACTCTTCGGCAGGAAATCTCTTCCTCTACGAGTATCTGCCAGTGGCGTATTGATGCTGGAACCCTCCTGGCTTGCTTCACTCAGCCTGCCTTTGAACAAAAGGGGGAAACAAATACCACGGAGGCTTGCAGGCATTTGAGGTGGCCAAGCTGACAGGTTGCACTCCAGCAGGTAAACGGAAGCCTATTAAGAGCACACAGAGACAAAATGTGTTGTGTGTGAGCGTTGAGTGTTTTTTGGGCTGGACCTCAGTGAGGCAAACAGCTGTGGCTGTTTCAAGGACATGGCTCAATTGTGTGGTTTCTAAGGATTTCTGTGGCAAGATCTGACTTAATTGTTTTCATGTAGGACTGAATGTCTAAATCAAAGCTTGTATCTGCATTCACTTTACAGAGCAGGACCGAGGTGGCCTCTCCATCTGACTGCAGAGCCCTCTCAGCAAAATGTAAAACACTGCACCATCCCCAATTTTGCCTTCTCTGAAGAGCCCTAGCAGAACTTGAATAATACTTCTTTGTCTGCTTTCATTTTCCAAAAAGAGTGAAATGTGTGAAATGTATGCAGTTTTCACAGGGAAAAAGAATCATTGAAATGCCCAGTTCTCTCTAAAAGCTTCCAACAGCTTCTGAACCCAGACCTGCAGTTACCCTTTAGCTGTTTAATTTAGGCCTTGTACTCCAGGAAAGTTCTCCCATTTATGTGTTCTACCATTTATTTTGGTGACAAAGGGAAGCTCAATACCTTGAAAAATGTAAGCTCTAATTTTTATATACTTGGATTTTTCTGTCTATTGTTTCTGGCTGGCAGGTCAGATTTGTACTGCTGCCGTACGCAGCAACTTAAAATTCATGTTGGTGTGTCACTGCAGTTACTACACTCCAGCCACCACACCAGAAAACTATTAACTTTCAGTTAATGATAACAGAAAATGTTTTATAATAAGCTGTGAAATAACCTAATCATCCGCAAAAAGTGTAAAGATCTTATATTAAAAAGCAATTAAATATTGGAGTTTTTTTGTTTGTTTGTTTTTAACACATTGTAAGACATGTAATTAATTGGCTTTTGCTTTGGAGAGAATTTGTGCTTGCTATAGCATGGTGTCTGCTCTAACAATAGATGTCTGCCACTGTATTTTGGGATGTTTGTTTGCATGCAGGGAAAGGCACTTTTTGGTAGGGAGGGAGTAAAGTGGCAGCTTGCACCCACTAAAGCTCAGTCCTGTGTTACACTCTGGAGACTCAGATGGGGTAAGAAAGATCTTCTCTTAGTTTTTGGTTGAACAACAGATTTTTTCCGTGGGGTTGGGTTGCCCCTTGTCTTGCTGTGTGCAAATCACTTGCTTCACTTTTTTATCCCCAAGTCTCGTTTGAGATGAGCAGCAGGATCTGACCGTGCTCTGCAGGCAGTGCAGGGTTAAATTCCGTCAATAGTTCTCAAGTGCCTTTATCTTAGGAAGGTAAATACGATATCGATATCGCAGGGACTACTGACAAGGGCCTTTGTGGGCCTAATTGGCTCATTTCTAACAGTAGAGGAAGGTGTTCAAATGAAACAGAAAAAACACCAAGGTCTTCTGTACAAACGAAAGCTTTTCTAAACTCTGGGGTTTGAACGAGCTGAGGTAAAAATCAAGAGGATGTAAAAAACTCTGTGAAGGATGGGAAGTGAAAGGCTGGGGAAGAATGAGGGGCAAAATGAAGGTGATAATTTGCCCAGAAAACATTTGTGCTGCAGTTGTGGTCAGTTAGGAAACCTTGGCATCACCAACCACTTCCCTTGGCACTGACAGAAGCCTCAAATCAAGGAGGAGGTTTCCACCTTCTCCAGGGTGTTCCTTGTTTCGAGACAGACTTTTCCAACACCCACTTGGCGATTCATCCAAAACGCTGAAGGCACTGCACTAATAACAGGGTTCTAAAGCAGGTTGGAATGCGGGGCTGGATGTAATCATGGATGTTCCCTCCATCCCGTGCCCTGTGGAAGATTCGGGGCAGGTTTCTGGGTGAGGGAGTGTTACAAATGTATATTATAAAGTTGGCTTTTCGCAAGATGTGCGCTATATAATTAATAACGTTGTGGTAAGGATAGAGAATATAAGCTTTTTATTTCTGCTTTTAGAAAATTATGTATAATGGTAGTAGTTGATGTAGTGTGCTTAAACTGTCTGTTTGGTCGGAATAACATCCAGTGAACATATAAAGAAGACTCTGTTACTGATGTACCAACTATCAGCATCTACCACCTGAAGAAAGCATGGACCAAAGCCCAAATAAGATAATAATGAAGACACAGCCACAAAACACGCATGCTCTAAAAAGGCAGACCCAAGGAGGGACCATGCAAAACAGTTCCTGAAATATAAAAGCTAGTTTATGGAAAAATATGAATATTCATCAAACTGGTGAAAGGGTATTTAACGAGTGTCTCTGAGATAGCAAAGTGTGGGCTTGGCTGAATGCAAAGTCACCCAACGGGCTGTACTTTGCTTTTTATCTCCTAATTGTCTTAATTTTTTATTAAATCTATCTCTTAAAATTTGCTGAAAAAGTGAACCTTGTTTTTCACAGGGAGGGATTAGTTGCTTCAGTGCCCCGTGTGCAGCAGTGAAATGAACACTTCTCCTTTTATCTTGTGCCTTAAAGTTCAGTGTCAGACTAAGTAGCTCTAAGCACACTCCAGAGGTGATCCAGAAGTGAAAGGTTCCTCGTATATCACTTCAGTGTTGTTTCCTATTCTGCTTTATGGCATTTCCAATTCGTTTTAGAATGCTAATATCAGTTTGCTTCATACATGAATTCTCAAGTGTTTGCAGGGATTGTTTTGGGAAGGTTTTGTAGGTTGGTTTGTTTGTTTTTCTTTGGTTTTTTTTAAATGAAGATGGAAATTTATCTGCATAATGATTTGGTATTTGTTTGACTTATGAAAATTTTAATTGTTAGATTTCAAACATCTTGGAGAAAAAAATCTAGTCCCCTAAATTTACTTCAATCAAATATTATCGCAAATACTCTTAAGTGTGAAAGCTGAAATTTGGCTTGGAAATGCAGGCTATTGTTTATTCTGATATCGTTGCATTTTGTATTTTTAAGGTAAGCTGTGTTGGCATGGATGCTTTGGAGTCACAGCAAACAGCAGGTGCTGACACTCGGCTCTGCTGAAGGTGGCTCCTCACATCCTTCAGGGACATCTCAAGGGTCCATAAACCCGTCTCCACTCAGCACTGCACTCCTCAGCTGCAGACCAGAGGTTACACATCTGGAAATCCTGCCCAGCACTGCCTGGTGGTGCAGGCACAGAAGTTCACTGATGGGTGGCCTGAAATCATTGCGCTCCAGGCCTGTGGTGGATGGGAATGTGTGCACGGGCAGTGCAGTGAGCTGGCTCTGCCTCCAGGCATTTTCCTGAAATCAGGAGCACTCAGAGCACACTCCCTGCCCACCCTGAGCCCCTCCCAGAGATCAGGACAGAGGCAAAGGAGCAGAGCAGCAAGGGAGGGTTGTACAGCACCTTGTGTTCTGTGGTTACACATACCAGAGCGGTACTAAAAGTTCACCAGTGTTTATACACTTACAGCTGATTACTGATTTCACCATTTAAAAAAATGAGGGTTTATGTGTTTTGCCTTTCCAATGCGTGGTTGTGCTCATAGCCTAGGAAGTTAGTGGTACATCCACAGGCAATAATCATATTATTTCTCCAGGCGTCCACCTTAGTCAACAAACCTCTCCTGAACAGAGTCTGCAGATGTGGAAGAGGTTTTCCTTTAGATCTACCCAAAAGCAAGAGAAAAATCAAACTGATTCTGAGACCAAAAGCAGTCTTAGTGTCTAGATATATGTAGCCTCAGGATATTGTGTTCCCTGGTTTCTTTTATTTATGTAAAATTCTGTAGCTTTATTTCTTGCTTTCTTGCTTTGTCTTTAATGCAGACCAAAAGGAAACATTTTGCTGGATTTAAGGTCTGTGTCCCAGTTCTGCAAGTGTGGATGATTTCTGCTGTGCTCCAAATGAATGAGGATAAGGTCCAGTAAAACCTGGCTTTTGTCTGTTTGTCAGCTGTTTGGTTTAAGAAACTTGGATTGTTCCTTTTTTTTTCCTCTCCTGAGTTTGGTGTCAGCTGCAGCCATTTGAACTGGATTGCATTTTTTATTTCATTTACAGCAAAGCTAAAAGATGCAAGAAAGAAAAATCACCTTCATACTTGGAAAGAGACCTTTTTTTTTTTTTTAAACTAAAATAAAATGGGTTTTCTGTTGTCTCAGAAACAGATGTTTGTTTAAACCCAATCATGAACTTGTGCTCAGATTTAATTTATCGTTTAATTTTGTACCAGTCTTTAGTAAATAAACTGCCCTGGGAGCAAGTGAATTGGAATTTTCTATATGCTGAAGTCTTGGAATGAGGCTTCTTTCAGCAGAGTTCAGCATCCCAGGAAAAGAAACAAAATTGCTGATGAAGCAGGCTCATGTATATAGATATTTGTCAGGGTTTTAAAAATGCAGCAACCTCACTTTGCAGCACAACTCTGGTAAACTCTGAGTAATTGAGTTCAGTCCAAATCAAATCTCAGTTTTCAAAACTCAGGCTTTTAAAAGTGGAGTTTGTGTTGTTTTCTTTTTGTTTTTGTTTTTGTTTTTTTTGGCTGTGGGACTCTGGCTGTGCTCAGGCATTTCATCCTCGCTGCCTCTGAGTGCAGGCAGGTCCTAAGTGGAGGTGATGAAACCCAGCTGGTATCTCTAAATTATTTCTGACCAGATGTGAAATAGCCCACTGAAGTTTTGTGATGGTCATCTTGTTTTCCTTTATGGAAATTCTTAGCTGATAAGCAAACACAAATCTCGGGGAGTGAGGGTTTGAACTGAACCCAAGCTGTAAAACTTTTCCTGACTTGCAGTAATATACTTCAACAGATTACAGGCATTATAAGCACAAACATACGTGTTTGGTTTTGCTAAATTTTTGCTAAATCTGTTTAACAAGTTTGTCCTGACAGTCATATTTGAATTCTTCCTCTTAAAGACTGCAGTAAAATTGTCTGCATTTCATTTAATTCACTTTATCTTGTTTGTATTTCTCATTCAGAATTGGGAGTATCCAGTCCACCCACTGACCCATGTTTGGCTTTCCAGGGAAACAAACACAAAAAGAAGAATAATTTAAAAATTGACTGTTTCAATCCTGAAATATATTATTAAAAACAAAATTTAGGGCTGAAACATTCATTTGAAAAAGCCAAGTTACAGTTGATTGTATATATTTAAAAAAAGTCATGTTTATCCTACTGGAATGCTTCTGTTTGACAGGGTGTTTATAGCAACCATTTGTTCTTGTTTTCTGGTTTTTTTATGGCATATATGGGCTAAAAGTTTATAATTGGTCATATTTTCTCTTTTGTCTTGGTTTGACTTTGGTATTTGTTTTGGGAAGTGAATGTTTAGGTCTTTGAATATGCACATCTGTTGTGAAGATGGAAAACTGATAGAGGCATGATTGCTTACTGTAATAGGAGAAAATTAAAATCCTATATTCCATGGAGCAGAATAGGAGCAGAATGCTGAGATAGCCCATTTGAAAAAGCAGAATTTTAAATGTTCCTGGGTTGTTCAGTTGTCGTTTGTAAACCCCGTAACTGTGAGGCATTGCAGCCATTTTAAATTACCAGTGTATAAATGTTTAAATTATGCCAAGTGTAAAGATAAGCATTTCTATTATGCTTCCGAATTTGGAGATCATCAGTAACTTCCTATTCTTTATAAAGTTCAATTTCATGCAAGAGTAACTGATGTTTTCAGCTGCAGTCAGGGTTGCTGGGGCTCTGCAGAGCTGTTGAGTGGTGAGGGAGAAGGACCCAAAGAGAAATAATTTAGAATAGCCTATGGTTGATTTAGTAAGGCCATTGTGACAGTGTATCCATGTCATGTTATTAAACACAAGCCTTATCATACTAGTCATTTTATGTATAATGATAATTGTATAATTACTGTATTTTATACACCCAGCTTTGTGCCCATTAGCTTTCAGTCTTAAATCATTAAAGGCAGATTTTAACTTCCATGTGGATATGAAAACACTTCTTTCTTAATAAGGTCAGTCTGTTTTGAAAAAAAGCTCAACATCCTGCAGATGTTGCCTTTACCCATTATTAAAGTTTTCCTTTCTCCAATCGAAACTTAGTATTTCTAGACAGTTTGTCTCTTTATAATTAACTGAAATTAGGACATAGTGAAAATGTGTTTTTAACTACTTTATTAGTCCTATTTGAAATTATTGTCTTCTTTCCCATAATGAATCACATTTCTAATGATTCTTCCTGCTTACTAATTTGCATTGCTGTCTGGCTGCCTTGCATTTAATCAGCAAGAGTAAACTGCTAATAGATCACCAGGAATCTGTCAGGAGCATCAGTGCAGCAGTGTGAGTGCTGACAGGGTATGGAAATATCTGGAAATGACGGGCTCAGTCCATTGGGGATTTCATCCCTGGTCGCAAACACAAGGATTGGCATCTCAAAAGCTTCAGCAGTAACCCAGATCTGCAGTGGGGCATTATCTATCTGTTTACTGCCTGGCTTAGAATGCTGCTCTCGTCCTGCTGTCTACCAGTGAGCAGCAGAAATATGTTTATTTTGGTGGTAAGTGTTTACAGAAGTGCCTGGTTATCTTCTGCTGTTGGTTTCCATTCACTGCACAAGCAGAGGGTTCTGAGTTGAGTTGGAATGCTCTGCATGGTTAACTGCAAAAATGAGATTTGCAGCTAGTTCTGAAAAAACCCAGCTGGGAGTTGGACAATTCCTTTGGTAAGGACTTCCTGCTTACAGAAATAGTACATTTTGTGGGTTTTAAATATTAGACAAAAGATCAACAGTGAAATGCTGTATTCTTAACTTCCTTCCTGGGCTTATATTGCCAAAGACCTGGTCCAGTGGAAGGTGTCCTTGCCCATGGCAGGAAGTTGGAACTTTATGGTCTTTAACATTCCTTCCAACCCAAACCATTCTACTATTCCATGATTCTGTGGTTAATAATGATTCATGCATGTAAAAAATAAACCAAGATGTGTTAACATTATTTAATTTTTTTGGTAGAAGCCCAGAAACTGCACAGAAGTTAGAAGGGATGATTCAGTCTTCATCCAATACAGTAATTAAACCCAAATTCAAAACCAAAATAATTAGTCATTAATCTCGGAAAAGGCAATTAAATTCTGAAAAAAAGAACAATAATTTTTTTTTTTCTGGAGTAAGGATTCCCATCCTCTCTATAAAGAATGAAAGGCTTAATGAATGTGGAGAAAAGAGAAAGGAGAAAAATTGATGATAACTAAAGTCTCTGTGTGATTGCATGGCCTTTGCTGTCCATTTGGGCTTTTACGGCTGTGAAACACAGTGAACTATAAATATTTGGAATAACCTGAAGTTTCCAACTTCAATACTGCAAGGAAAAAGATATTAAGAGCTGCTAATCCTTATTTGGCTGGTTTATTTTCCAGAATTTAATACTTGAGGGAGAAGGGCTTGTAACATTCCAGTGATCATAAAACCATGGACAGGTTTGGGTTGGAAGGGACCTTAAAGCTCATCCCATTCCACCCCCTGCCATGGGCAGGGACACCTTCCCCCAGACCAGGCTGCTCCAAGCCCTGTCCAACATGGAAGAAATTTGAGTGTTTTCACCCCTGTGGTTTTAAGGCAATAGGATGAAAAATGACTCCTTTGCTATTTCCATTGTTGCACGTATCACACAAATGACAAAGCCTTAGCTTGTCATTGTTTCTTACAGTTTAATCTTGCTGTTGGCAATATCAGGGTGTAAAAAATATGAAAGCATATTGCAGGCTTACTCTTCAAGTTTTTTTCCCCATTTTTTTTTCTTGCAGATCCCCAGCACTATTTGAAGTTTGAAATATGTTTTTTAAATCTGTCTGATAGGAATGTTGGTGTGTCCTTCCCTTCCTAACTTTTGAGCCAGCCTGGCTGTTTGTTGTGTTGGAGGGAGGGAAGAGAGAGGAGACTTTGTCAAAGAAGCTTCATAACCTGATTATAGAGATGATTGTTGTACACTGCCTGCATTAGGGGAGTGTTAAACACTCATTAGGGCTCTGAAGTGTTACTCATTATGAACCTGGCTGCAGCTGGCATTCAACTTTTATCTTCCATGTTTTGATACAGTAATAAAAGTGTAAATTACAAATGGCAAGATTCTAAGAGCAAGAATAACAAACAAATCAGTATTTTACAGTCCCTTTCCCAGGCAGAATATTTTTGTTCTCTTTCCCTGTTCAGAGGCAGAAGCTAATCCTACCCAAGGCACTTTTGAAAGTGCTCACACAAGAGATTATTCCATGGGGACTCAACTTGCAGTTACAGCTCAGAGCTAATGTGACACCACATATTAAAATGCTGAAGCTCCACTGAGCTGCAGCCGAGTGGCACCTGTCCCTGGGAAGGACAGGTGTGTGATTGAGAGGATTTTTTTCTAAATCTGAGCCTCAGGTGACACATCTGGATCCTAACAGGGATGTCAGTGATCTGTTGTCACATTAGTAATGCATCAGGGCCCTGGAGCTCCATGTGTCCCTGCAGGATTCCACTCTGCTCACACTCCCAGGATGTGGCACGTTTGTGGCTGCATTGAAACCTGGCGAGTCTGTGAAAATGAAAACCCTTTTTTCACCCTTCTCCAGTTTTTCCCCTTGCACTGTTGTCCTAGGGTGACTTTATGATGCTTGTATCCCAAATCATCTGTTCTGTCGGTGTCAGGATTATTTCAGGTGCTGTAAGTACTGTAAGGAGTGAACTGCTCCGTGTTATTTTTAAAAATGCTCTCCTAAACCTCCTAAAACACAGCCAGTGGGCTGACAGACACCTTGTAATGTAAAGTTACTACAAACCCGAGCAACTGAAGGCTGTTTTTATTCGAACACCTACTTGGCTGTTCAAAGGTCACAGTGGGCTGTGCCTCTCTTGAGAAAAGTGTTTCGTGCTGGGTACACAACATTACACAGGGTTTTATTCAAGAGGTGCTGATAACAGACTTGATTTGCCAGTTTGCTGGATGCTGGATCATGTTTCCTGCTTTGCAGGCCCTTCAGAGTAGAAATTGGTCTCATTTACTTCAATTTAAATGTTAATGATCCTCTTTTTCTCAAAGCAAAGGGAAATATGCACAATCACTCTGAAAATAGAGATATATTCTCCTGACAGTCGCAGTAATAACTTTTTGTTTAAAAATCCTTTTAAATACTTGTTTTACTACTTGGCATTAAACTATTTCTTACGTAGAAAACTTTTGAAAAGCATTGATCAGATAAGATTCCAGATCCAATTTGACAATATATGTATCTATATGAAGACGGTAAAATGAATAGAAATTGTTTCTTTTGTTGTTGGCAGGTTCTTTTTCTAGCTCTGTAACAGTTAAGGAAACTCCCAAGTGCTTCACAGATTTTGGATGTGGAATTGTTAATATTTTACCAAACAATTCAGTGCAGTTTTATAATCTGCTTGATTTTGAAAGCTTTATCCATCTGGGTTTATATAATAGCACATTTTAGAACCCTTCCTTAAAATATGTGCAAAATCTGCTTAAAACCCATGTGCCACAACAGTAGTGATCAATGCTGAGCTTGATTTCCAGCTAAGGGTGTACTTAGAGCAGAATCAGGTGTGTGTGGCACAAACTGGGGGGTAGAGAAGAAGAAATGTGTATTTGGGGGACCACAGGACAGTGTGTCAGGTTCCTCAGCACTGCTTGGGAGTGACACCAGTGTGAGGGTCCTGCCACTGTGAAAACACAGCAAGGACCTGCAGAGCTCTGGGTCCTGCCAGGCTTGGAGCAGGGGAGACAGATTTTGACTGGTCCTTCTGAGTTCTTGTGATTTCCAGTGCAGTAGAAAAAAATGGAGTTGCAGAGCTGGTGCTGGAGGGAATGCTGATGGGCAGGCACCAGGAATATTTTAATATCCTAATAGCAGGCTGGACTGCCTTTCAACATTAACAGAACTGATGAGAAATTAAGGATTGTGTTCTTCAAAGTGTTGAGGAAAATGCTTCTTTTCTATTCCAGGTGGCTGTTAGTGCCTCCTCTTTTCTTCCCCTTTTTCTCCCCTCTCCCCCAGAAAACAGGGTGAGGGTCAGTTTGTGCTCTCCAAAGCTGCAATCCCATCTCCTCCTGTCACAGCCATGCAATGAAGAACAGAAACGTTATCGAGTTTGGATGAATGTTAATATGAATACAAATAGTTTACCCTGTCAGGGTGCTCCTGTGCCTTTCATGTCTCTCCCAATTTTTATGTTGCAACTTTGTGTTTATTTTGCAAGACAGAAGGAGGATTTTCCCTCTCTCTGATGAAGTGGTTTGTAAAGTTCAGTCATTTCAAGTTGTGTGCTAATTCACTAAACAGTCTCATGTCTCCCATCTCATATACAGTACTGTAGAGAAAGTTGATTGCTCTAAATAAAGATGATGTGGATATTACAAGAAATGCTTTGTGCATTTTAACCTAAGAAGATACACCTGCTTTCTTTAAAAAGGAAAGTTGTTTCTGTTTATGTTAGCAGCTGAGGTTTGCCATTAATTTTTATTTTGTTGTACAAATATTCTTATTAGGCAAAGGTGCTAAAACAGCTATATTTACATCACCACATTTGCTGCTTGGAATATTGTTTATTGGCTTTGGGTTAGGTGTCTTAATTACTTGATTGCTGTATTTTGGATTTGGATAAATGTCTCTTCATTTTTGTGGCATTCCAAGTATGATTAATATCTGCAAAACATATTGAAGTCATTAGGCTTTAATGTTCAAAACTGTTCTTTTTTTCTTGTCAAGATGGAAGAAAGTGTCAATAAGAAAATAATTTTCATTTCAAATGAGTGCTCATAAATATGTAAAAATTAAAAAGCAATGAATTGTTTTTATGCATTTTAATGGCTGGCATGGTGCTGCACTGTGCCAAGAGAACGAGTGGCATAAATTACAGCAGACTATTAATTCATATCATTTCTGTAACTCATTTCACATGTGCTGGTCGTGCCTGTGTGCAGCCCAGACAAGTTGTTGTCACACACATTGTGAGTCTTTTCCCACAACACTGAAACTCATCCACACTAAACTGGGATGTGGTGGCAGTTTTAATATCACTGATCAAAGCTGGAGCACTTCTTTGTAGAGCTCGAGGAGGGGAGGTTTGCTCTGTCTGCTGAGTAGTGTAAGAGAAAGGATGTAACAAGTACTGAGGCATTTTAATTCTGTATTGGCATTGCTGTGGTTTCCTGCTGCCTTTTAACTACATGAAATTATTCACTAAGTTAAATAAATGTTAATGCAGAAAGTTACTGAGTGAATTATTAAGCCTTACCCATCGGTAACATTTCATTCTGCATCTCCCTTGCTGAAAGGGATGTAGGTAAAGGATAAGTTGACATAGTGGTGTTAATGTGTAGTCAGTTATTTTACATCTGTGCTGGGGTAGAGCATTGCACATGGTAAAAGGGCGAGTTAGGGGATGATACAAAGTGTGTAACACATTTAATAGACACCGGCAATTCAGGTGTCTATTAAACAGGAATTCAGTGTCTTCCTCTAAAATTTCTGATCAGAGCGAATCGTGGTGTTCAGGGCAGAACAGGACTGTGGCTATAGGAAGATAGGTGTTAAATGAAAAGGTCACAATTGTATCTGTTACTAAATAAAATAAAATAAAATAAATCCTCATTCAAGAGTAACTGTGGTTTCAGAAACAGCCAGCAGCTTTGGGAAGCCCCCTGTGCTGAGCTGGGGAGGTAACCATGGCTGGGCAGCCTCAGGGACTTTCTCCAGCACTGCAGTGGCAGCAGGTTCAAAGCAGAGTCCTGCTGAGCCTCAGCTGGAGATGTGCTGCTGGGGGAGAGAGCAGAGAGGGGGAAGCTGAAATGAGGAAGTGATTTACAGCTGGCACAGGTGTTTGCAACCTGGTGGCCACAGACTCAGAGTCAATGGACCCATCCAGGGATTTTTGAGGGTAATAAAGAGAAACAAAACTGTCAGGTGGCCTCAATTTGCTGTGCTGGGGTCTGAACTGGCAGGAAAAAACTTGTAGGGTCAGTAAACTGGAAAACCACTTAGAGCTTAAGTGCCCAGACCCATACTCAGTGAGATTTGCAGGAAGATTAATTACTAATAACTGATTGGATGCTAGATTACCTCCCTACCAAGACTTTAATTAACTGCAATTAAAATTGTCAGTTTGGATTGAACTTGGTACTGATGGCTTCCCGCAAAGTTTTATCACTTTGTAAAGACACTGTGCCTTTTTGATTTAAAAAAATTAACTTCCTGTGAAAAAGAAAGACCAGAAAAATTTTTTGTCCAGCTTCTTTTTATTTTATCTGTCTTTAATGGGAAAATTAACCTTTGAAAGGTATCCAACTTTTGCAGAAAGTAGAAAGAAGCTCCCTTCTGTGGTGTATTCAAATATGCACAAATGGGCACTGCAGAGCAGGGAGCTGGAAATCAAACATCCTGTCACAGCTATAAAAGGTTATCACACACTGTTGTACGAGACCTTTGCAGAAGTTATTTTATTAAAGTATTAACTCAAGACAGTATTTAAGATTATTCCTAACTTCAGAGGTAGTTAAAATAATATATTAGAAATTGAGTCTAAGCACTGATTTATGGATTTAAATCAGTAAGTTGCTGAGATCAGAAGACTCAACAAGTTCACTAACTTATCTCTGAAGATAAACATTAATATAATTTTTTACAGCTGTGAGAAAATGCAGTCTGTGCTTTTTGGTTGATTTAAATAAAACAAAATTATGTTCCTTTTGGAGAAAACCCCTTCATTTCCCTCCCCTCCTGCCTGTGCAATGCAGCAACACAGGAACATTTCAAGATGTAGAAGTCACATCTTGACCAGAGGCTGGTTCCTCTGGCAGCAGGCAGTGTGCAGGTGCCAGGTTACTCAGTGTTTGTGTACGTGTCTCCACATCATTTCATGTGACACGATGGCAACATGCCTCTCAAAACAAATTTGTTTCACTGGAAGTTCACATGGTGCCCAGGAGCAATGCTGGTGCATAACCAACTGCAAAGATTTTCCAAGTACAATTATTCTTTCTTTTCAATGTGTTCACAGAGGAGCATGTCTTTCACTTTAGAAGAACCTTCAGCATTCTGTTGGTTGGTCCTATAAAAATAGATGTGTTTGTATTATAGATATCCATTCAGTAAAGACACTCAGTGGCCTAAAAGCACTTGTTTCTTCCTGCAGCAGTTTTCAAGATATGCCCTTGATTCTTTAATATGTCTTCTCCCAGGATTCCGGCTCACTCATTATATCAAAACAGGTCTTCCTCCTTGTCCTCTTAATTTCCTTTATGCAAATTGTAACCCAGAGAAAAAGAGCAAACACAAAAAAGAGTCAAATAAAACAAATCTACGAAGAAAATCTGTTAATAAATGGAAAACTTGAATAGATTTTTAAAAGTGAGACTGTTATTTTCATTACACTTGTGCCTGTTTTTGTTTCCTGAAATGGCTAGGACTAATATCAAAGGTTACATGTGGTATCAGTAGACTTGTGGGGTTTGTTTTTAGGAAAGAAAAAGCTCTGCAAGCTTGGAGATAAAATATAATGTAGTAGTTGCTAAGGTAACTGCATGCTTTTGTGAGTAGTGGAACAAATTAGGTGAGCAAAACTGTAAATTGTCAATAGGTAGGTTAGAGCAGCCCTCAGCTGCTGAAGTTTAACCTCTTCGGACCAGCCAGGGAAGACAAGACGTGATGGGGAGGATGATGATCCTGACTCCAGGGAAAACTGGAAAGCAGAGGTTGATGCTGGTCCTTCAAAGGGGCTGTGAGCAGGGCTGAACCTGGCTGGTGTGTGAGGGTAAAAGCTGTTTGCTTTTGTCTCCTCTGGAGGACAGGATGGTGTGTTTGGCCATTGCCATCAGTGCTCTGCCTCCAGCTCCGCCTGCCCGGTGCCTCCAGGGAGAGTTCTGCAGGAACAGGGGCTGATGGTGCTGCTCCTGCCACACCTGCTGCCCTGAGCCTGCACCAGGCCTGCCCAGTGCTCCTTTCCAGCTTCTGGAGGTGCTTCTTGATGGAGTGCACCCCTAAAACAGAGCTGGAATTGGTCCCCCTTGGAGGCTGAGCAATGCCACCCGCACACATCCCATACCCACACAGAGCTGAGTGTGAGTGCAGTTCCCTTTTATGATTTTTACCTCACACCCTGGCAGCCCTGAGTAGATGGAGCCCAGGCTGTTTTCTGGGTTTAACCAGCTACCTCTGCCAATTGCTGGTGACCAGAAGGGCGTGTTTTGAAAAGGTCTGAAACATAAATTTGACAGTGAAAGCCTGATGCTGTTATTTGATTACTTTAAAGAGTGATGGCTCCAGTCAAAATGCAGCCTGTATCTACAGAGAGGTGGATAAGATTTTATTTGGGAGGAGAAGCTTACTGAATTTCTGGCATACTGGGGGCTAAAGACTAAAAGTGAGAGCAGTAAGAATAGCAAATACCTTAATGGCTCCAAATCCTTTAACAATAAAAATGATTGTCCTCATTGCCATTCTAGCAGGAATTATTTTCCCAGGAGAGTGCCAAACAGGCCAGGTGTGTCTAAATATCAGTGATTTTATGTGCCCATATTTCTGAGCATCCATTTCTGGGCTGAAAAAAGATTTTTTTAATTTCTTTTTTTAATTTTTTTCTTAAATTTCCTTGCCCTTGACTTACTGTTGTTTGGTACTTTCCTCCCACCACCAGAAGTTTTGAGTAAACTGCAGCTCCAGCCTCAAACCCATGGTTTGTCACTTGAAGCAACTTTCGCATGAGAAACTAGGGCCAGTGCATACCTGTAGAGCTGCACCTCTTTTGGGTTAGATTTAGCCCGGCTAGAACACAAAATATCTTTATTTGATACAGCAGCAGGTCAGAATCACAGTTAAAAAAAATTAAATAAATGGAGTAACCTCATTTTATGTCCATAAAGGTATTTACCAATTAGCCATGAGTAACCAGTTGAAGGATTTTATTTGTCTTGTTACACCTTTGATTCCCAGCTGGAAGCACAAATGCAGCTTCTAATTTTCTAGGGGGTTTAGTTGGTTGGTATTTTTTCGAGTTTTTTGTTGTTTGGTTTTTTTTTTTTGGTTCCCTCTCCCCATGAAACCTCCAGCAATTGCTCTTACTTGAATAATTTTAATGAGTAATTTTTTCAGTATGTGGAAATTTTGACTATTAGGTTTTGTGTTTAATTGTGTAAATTAAGCTTAAAAATAAGAGTTTGTGCTGCAGGACATTATTTTTTGAGTCTGCCTAATCAATTCAGGAGGTTGGAATAAATAAAAATGAACTTTAAATTGGGAAATGAGGCATAGACAGCACTACATGGAGTTTGGGTTCACTGGTCTGTACACAGTATCTAAAATATTCTGCAGAGTGCAACTCCATGGATAGGAAGAAATATATTTTAGAATTAGGCAGGTAGCATTTTATACAGAATTATTTGGTCTTTGAGTATAGACTGTCCAGATGAATGAAATCTATTTGTCCCAGCTCAGAAATCTCCTTAATTTCATTCCTTCTAGCTCAGTGATTACCAGAATCTCATTTTGGAGACACTTTCAAATCCAACTACCTGTGCTCGGAATTGGACCAGGGGATTCTTAAAGATTTTATAAAAGCGACAATTACATTGGTCTGACATGGCTTGCATCCTCTCCCAGGGTGTTTTCCACTTCACCTGACTAACTTTCCATGCCTCTTCAAGCTACTTGCAGCCAGAATTGCTTTTTACAGTGAGATTTGAGACCATGGAAGAGGGAGTGAGTTATTAGTGTGGGGCTCTTGCAGCCTCATCAATTTTCATCCTCACTTTCCCAAAAGTGAGAAGAGGAGATGCTGAGGGCTTTCCCTCAGAGGGCAGGGCTTTGGGACACTCTATTAAAAATACAGGCAGATAAAGGAACAAAATCCAGTTTCCTGGATGTCTCATGTTTTGGGTTTTTTTAAGGTGGTAAATGCTAATTATGTGCACTTGAAAATTGCACATCCTATGTCTCTGTTGTAGCACACACTTCCAAACAGCACCATCAGAGTGGGGAGATAAATGTAGTCATAAAATATGCATCTTTATAAATATGTTATTGTTTGCTCTCTCTTAAAACACATTTATCTGGAAAATTTACTTTCATGACATCTCTCTTCTCCTGGTGAGAACATGGATTTCTCCTCTCTAGGCCTCCCTCAGCAGTGATGGCTTTCTTTCTTTGCAGCCCCTGCTTCCCCCAGTTGTTTTGCTGTTCAGAATTTCTCAGTTTCTTTCTGGAGATCTCTTAATTACCATGAGATTATTATTATTATTAATTATTATTCCACAGCTCCAGCAAGGTCTCTTGAGAGGATGGATGGTGTCAGTTCATGGCAAACACCGACACCTGAATAAGTTCTGCCACCTTTAGGATGAATGGTGATTATTTCTCAGAAAATAACCTCAAAGATTTATTGAAAAAGTGTTCTTGTTCTTTCCCTCTTCCAGGAATATCCAGACTACTAATAGCTGTCAATCTAAAACAAATTTTGGACCTATCCATAAACCACACGTTTGCCCCATTAAACAGAATGGATGATTTTACATATTTAAAAAAAATCCTCTCTATGGACAGCAAATTTTATTCAGAAGAATTGGATTAAAAGAAGTATTTTTTTTTCTTTTCATCCCCAAAGTCCGTTTGCAATCTGTCAGTGGGAGAAGTGAAGGAGTTGACCAAGCATGGGAGTTTAGACATGATAACTAAAACTAATACTCTGGTTTCCATCCACTTTGTTGGATCAAGGAAATAAAACAGGTGGAGCAAACCCACCACCACTGAAAGTGTGACAGAAAGATCTTATACTGCGGTGATAAATATAAAATATGTGGGTGTAGGATGGATAGAACAGGGAATTTTTTCCGTGTCTGATGACAAGGGGCTGCCCTAGTGAGGAGAAAGTGTGACAGAGGTGTGTATCCCTCCTTGTGTGTGCAGTTCCTAAAAACTGCAGCAAGGTGTTGGATCTCTGTCTGCTTTGCTTTTCCCATGTAGAAAGTCTCAACTCCTCAAGTCTTTGACATTCCTTGGATCAGGCAGATTTTTTTGCTTGTAAAAAGAAAAAGAAAATGAAAAAAATTTCCTCATAACCATAGGCATGATAATCATAGTGACAAATAGAAAAAAATATCAATTCTTAGAGAATTTAGACTAATTGTGGATTTTAGTCACAAAGAGAATCATGGCTGTTTTTGACAAATGATAAAAAAAACCCAGGGAATTTTGTGTTGCTATCAAATGGAACAAATTCTAGGGAAAAAAAAACCCCTCAGCCTATTATTTCTGTTCCTGAAACTCATAACAGTAATTATAGTCCAAGGGTTTTGGTGCAGTGATAAGTGTACAATGGATCTTAATACATTTGTCCAGGGCATTCAGCTGGCTCAATACTGGATATGTCACTGAAATACACCTCGAATGTGAGGCAACTTTCTTACAATGACAAAGTGAAGTTTTCTTTCTGATGTATAGAAAAGCAGTGTGGTGTTTTGTGTGGTTCTTATAAATAAGAACATAGTACTGGAGGAAGAGCTTCTTTCTAATACGGGCAGTGGGCAGGATTTCAGAGGATTTAACAGTAACTGTGTCATTTCACACTTAGCTATAAAAGTGATATTTTCTAACAAAACGTTTTAGATGGAGCCATAGTATTTTTGAAAGGTTGAAGGATGGGGAAAGTTGAATTTGTGCTTGAATATAATGTACTGAAAAAGGGATGCTCTTGATGTCTAAATTGGCTGCTAGTTAGTTTTAGATTAAAGTGCATAAACTCCTTCTCTCTTTGTAAGGGGGTTCGGAGGCATTAGAAGCAATTCTGTTTCTGGAGTGATATTAATAGGTACAATGCATTCCTTGGAATAATCAGTTCATGGGAATAATTTGGCAGCACTGAATTGTTTACAGGTTTTCTCAGTAAGAGATATACTGCTAAGATATATTTTAAAACAGCCAAATAACTTGTGCTAATTATAAATAACTGAAATCATTGTCCAGAAGATGTTGAGTGTTCGCAAATAAGGGTTGGCTCTCATTTACCATACCTTATGGATTGGAATCTGAAGCTGGATTCGGGTGGACTTGTGCTTTGCATGCAGGAGTGGAGTGTTTGAGGATAAGCTCTGCTAGAGTGATTGTTATTGTGCGCACGTGTTGAACATTTCTGATGCAAATTTGTGGAGTGTGGGGCTGAGATTAGAATCAAACCCATGACTAAAAGGCCAAAAGCTGAGGTACTGCAGATCCAAGGGTCGTGAACCTGCTGTCTTATGGGGCTTTTATTTGCTTACAGTCCTGGGATTTTCAAGCTGTTCTCATAGCTCTGAATCACTGG
The DNA here is from genome assembly GCA_013397095.1 of Sterrhoptilus dennistouni. Classification (NCBI taxonomy): domain Eukaryota; kingdom Metazoa; phylum Chordata; class Aves; order Passeriformes; family Zosteropidae; genus Sterrhoptilus; species Sterrhoptilus dennistouni. Next base: position 1,955,821 of record VWZU01006587.1, on the reverse strand, counting down.
CTGGAAAGCTGAAAGCGTGGAGCTAAATGTAGAGCAGGGCAGGGCTGCAAGGCCTTTGGGAGTCAGGGATGACAGATTTAAGATGCAACTGTGGTGCTGCTTGTGTTAATGTCTGTGTATTGCTGGTATTGTGGAATATGTGTGAAGCTCAGAGAGGTTTTGGTTGATAGCAGAAGTCCGAGAGATTCGATGGGCAGAGAGTATTGCTGTTAGGATATCCAGCTCATACACTTAATAATGTGGTTGTACAAAGGGAATAGCTTTTTTAAAGAAAAAATCCTGTGGATAATTTAAAGGAGAACAATCATAGGTTAAGGGTATGTGTTATTATTTCAAATGCTTTACTAAATTCAGGATCTTCTCTTACTGCTAAAAGTTCAGAGAAGCCCTTTTGACCTTCCACTGTTTAACAGCTGTCTGTGGCAGAGCCATTACATTCATAAGCAGTTTTGCAGTGCATCTCAAATACATCACCTATTTATATTAATACTTCTGTGCCCCAACCTGAGTCACAGCTCTTTTCCATTTAAACATTCACTTATGGGTGGCCTAGAGAAAAGTTAATGAAATGCAGATTTCATTAGGCGCAGTGGAACATGTAATTTGACTACTGAAATTGATGCTCTTGCTCACTTAAACCCACACCTCTGGCCACAGGAATTGAATGTGTTTGATCTCTGAGAGTGCTTCAGGAGGAAAACTGGCTGATGGGCTGGAGGGAGCAGCCCTGAGCAGGGGAGAGGAGCATCTGCCTGGGCACTCAGATCCCTTCTCTCTTTTGCTGTGGTCCTTGGGACTGGGTCACACAGAATCACAGATTTCTGTTGGGTTGGAAAGGAGCTTAAAGATCATCTTATTGCAACCCCCTTCCATGGGCAGGGACACCTTCCACTAGGGTAGGTTGTTCAAAGCCCCCCATGCAGGTGACAGCTCACCTCAGGCACTGTCTGAGTGTGCTGATCCCAGCAGGGTCCACCTGGGGACACTCAGTTATGTGTCAGGAAAGCACAGGGGCTGCACAACAGGATTGAATGGGCTTAGAGGAACAGCAAAGCCAGATTGGTTTTGGTTTTCCTTTACAGAATGTTTTAAGAATTAAGTCACTGTGGCCTTCTGGTAGGAATAGCAATCACTGTTTAAATACAGGTAAGAAATAGTTGCATTGTAAAATGTGTTCTTCTGTAGCATTATTTTTTTATTGTTCTCTGGACAATAGAGATCTCCTTCAAAGATGCATCTAAAGCCATGTGGCAATCCTTGCTCGTTTGTCTTTTATATTTCTATGTCCCAGTGAAAAGAGGCTTAAGGCATAAACCAGTGTTCTGTCTCCTGACTTGCCTGCACATTTGTGCATTTTTAGTCCATTTAGTCCTTTTTAATGACGTGGATTCATGTGGTGAGGCTCCCTGTAGGTACAGTGGTTTTGTGTTTGCCATTGGCCATTTGCAGAGGAAAAGGAGCCCAACAGCAGGTGGAGCAATGAACTATTTACAGCACTGGATCATGAGATCACATGGGCTTCTTTATTTTGTACTTGTTTCTTCTCCTGTTCCTCACTTTGTTCAGATCGATTGTCAAACATCTGCCTGTCAAAAAAAAAAAAAAAAAAAAAAGTTGCCTTTCTATTTGGAAGATTAATTGGGTTATTTCAGTCACAGGAAAGTTGCCAGCTCGTGTAAAAATGGGAGGAGAGGGGACACAAATTCTAACAGCTATTGATTAATAACAGATGTATATTCAATGGGACGGAAGATAAACTGCTCTTTCCAGGGATTTGATGGATAGGTGCTTGCTTCTCAGTTTCCTGGGGAACACTGCAGGCCCCTCTGCTGGGCTGCCGAGGGTGTTACCTAATGAATTTCCATTGATTGCATGATAGTGAGCATTGATCAGGTCTCTGCTGCCACTCAAGCCCCTGCTCCTGCTGCTGCCTCTGCCAGCCTTCCTCCAGTAGCAAATAGCAGCTTTCAAAGACTGTTTTTCCCTGTTTCTTTTTTTTTAATGTTATTTCTTTCTGCTATTAAGGACTGACTTGAAATGTACGTTCCTAGAAAAGATCAAATCCTAGACAAAATCAGCCCAAAGAGCATGCTGTCTTTATCAATTACTTTGTTTAATGTGTAAACTGTCCAGCAGAGTGTATAACCCAGTGTTTTGGTCAATTAGTAAATCAATATAATCCAAAGCAGATTTATAAACTGCACACAGACAACCTGGGGGACGGGGTCTTTAAAGCCAATAGCATCAGCCAGCATGTCTGAAGGTCTAATGACAAAAGGACTGGGAAGAGAGGAACTAAATGCTGGATTGCTTTGTAATGCCAGTGTGACTAAAAGGCTGCTTTTATACACAACGTGAGGAAAAAGCATCCTGGCCTGCTGTAGGGCTTTGTGCCTCTGTGTGTGTTAGCTGTGTGTGGATAGATGGCTGCCTCTGCTAGAGACAGTACAGGGACAATGCAAAGAAGCAAAAGAGGTTGACAGAGGAAGTAGTAGGGAACTTCATGAAACAGTAATTCCTAATCCACTTGCAGAGATCTCCTGAAGTGTTGCAAATGCTCTCTGCACATCCTGCACCACAGAAGTGGTTCAGGTTTTTGTTCTCCTCTGTCATTTGCCTTGTGCTTTTTGCCTTGTAAAATTAATGATGAACATTGTTTTTGTGTGGATTTGAGCTGTGTTGGTCTTCGGATGAAATCTGATTTTTTTTTTAAAGATTCTCTGTCACTTTTTATCCCTGCAAGTGTCCTGGTATTTCTCTTGAATTTCACACTGGGAATCATACACAACTGTATATCAGTCCTGCTGCAGACTTGCTCATGTGAAGCACTTGCAGTTTACTGAGTTATCAAGAACTCTACAGTATTGTCCAGCTGGAGTTTAATTCTTTGGTGGGTTGATAGGCATTTTTCTGGTTGTTATCAACAGCAGTCAAAGTAAAATGAGCCTCCCTCTGCCCAGAGAAAGTACTGTGCTTTTTTGGTTTGGTGAGCATCACCAACAAGACCTAGTGGCCTACCCTTTCAATTTGAAAAGACATTTAAAGGACAAATTTTATCCAAATAGCAAATAGCTGTGTGAAATCCAGGTCTTTACCCTTTGGTGTGGGTTATGTGTAGCATTTTTGTTTCATAACTTTGGAGGTTTTTTTGCTGTTACACACATGAAAACTGTGCTGCTGGGTTACTGCACCTCAGAAGACAGGCATTGGAAAAAAAAAAAACAACAAAAAAACCCACCTGCTCAACCTCTAATTGAATTTTTGACCAAAATCCCACCAGCATCACTTCTGGAAATTGTCTTTCACCAGGTATTGCTACAGCAGGTGACTGAATTGCAGTGCCCCCTAACTGAAGGGTGCCTGGATAAAGGGAAGAGACCACAGCACAGTGTGAAAGTGAATCTATCGTATGATAAATTACACTTTTTGTCTTTCATCACATAGGTCAAAATTTCATAAGCATTGGTATTAGTTTCTAAATTTTAGCAACTTTACAGCTGAAGGAAATGCCTGCAAGCAGAGAGAAGGTAATTTCATGAAATATTTGAACACATTCCTTACCCTCCCTGTGATGTCCCTTAGATGTGTGTACTGGGTGCTTGTTGCACTTCACTTTCTGCTGCCAGAGGAAAGTTGGCTGGAGTACCCATAACCATCAGATTCCTGAAAATTTCACCTTAGTTAAAGTAATTATTGTTTCATGAAGTTTCATCTTAGTTAAAGTCAAGAACTTCTCCTTATAAGTGAAATTTATATATGGAATTACATATAATCCATTGTTTTAATTTATGACACATCACAACCTGCATGGAATTTATTTTTTTCTGAGCATAGAATGATTTAGGCTGGCAAAGGCCTCTAAAACCATCAAGTCCAGCCATTAACCCAGCACAGCCAAGTCCACATTAAACCATGTCCCTGAGTGTCATGATCTTGCCAAATACAGCAGGACACCATTTGAAACAATCTCCTTTTTACCTAGAAGGTGAAGAAGTAATGGTTGTCAGAGCTGAGTCACGGAGGTAAATATTAATGAAAGATCTCCTGTAAGCCATTGTAAAGCCTCCTTGGAAATTCAGTTGTATTTCCCTCATTAGCTGGAAGCTCCTTTGTCATTTGTGCAGTAACTTGCACTTCTGGAGGAATGGAACTTTTTCATTGACAGTTTAGAGGAATCTCTGTGTCATGTGGTCTTCTGTAGCTCATTTCTTAAGGATGTATCTCTCTCAGTTCCCAAATTCTAAACTATATTTAAGATATATTAGTCACACATATCATCATGCTTCAGAAAACACCGTGGATGTGCTAAAACTTCTGGGCAATTTCCAGGCAGGTACAGAGAAGTAGCATTATTCATGTACAGAAAAAATAATTGGTTTAATCACCTTGTGTTTTGGGGCTTTACTGTCTTTGGATGTCTCCTGAGAGCTTTCCTGTAGGAGCATCCTCCTGGCCAGTGCCTCTGCTGGATCTGCTGGCACTCCTGGAGCTTCTCTGCACTGGTTTTTTTCCTCCTCAGCACAACCATCCCTGCACTTTGAAGTTCTTTTGTGTTAACTCAAGACATTGTCTTCTGATGTCTTACAGAGAAATAATAATGAAAAAAAAAAAGGTCTTCCTGATTCCAGCTCCTCAGGCTAAACCACCTGCTGGCTGCAATTACCCCAGGGTTTCCATCACTGGGATTTTCCCATCCCACTGCACTTCAAAGGAAAGATATTACATGTTGCTCTGTTTTAATGATTAATTGTAACATTGTATAATGCAGTTGCTGGCTTTTCTTGTCTTGCTCAGAGCTTCGTGTGACTTTGCCTGTTAATTCATTGAGAAGTTTTTATTTGATTCAAGTTTTTCAGAAAATGCCAAGGTAACAAAGGCCAAGTAAGTGTTTTCATCTGATTTGAACAAAAATCTGTCCTGAATTTGATTGTTTTCTAAAGGGAATAATGTATTTTGGTTGTTTTTTAAATTATTTATTATTATCCTGTGAGATGTCTTGTCTTGTAACAAATAGTCTCTAGTATTTCTTCTGCTCTTTGGAGAATGTAAGCAGAATTTAGTTGCTCACAGTTCAAACACTCCTTCTGGGTGCTTAACCAAAATGCACTTTGTGGGCTGATTGTTGGACTAGACCTCTAAGGGCTCCTTCCAACCCAAACTGTTCTATGATTCTGTTCTGTCTGTGTCCTTGACCCTTTTTTTTTATTCACACATGATAAGGGACAACATCTAAGCTTAGGAAAGTCAGGGTTGTGGGTTTTTTCACTCTGCAACATCTGAAATAACAATAAAGGACTAAAACTGTACTATTTGATTGGTAAAAGTAAACACAGAATATAAAAAAAAAGGGTGACAATAACAATATAGAGAGAAAGCAGCAGAAAAAGTCACAGGTTCAAAAAAACCCCCCAAATTCTTATCACTGTTAACAAGTAAAACTCCACTTCAAAAACTTTGCGGTGTTTTTACATCCTAAAATCTCATTCTAAGAGGATTAAGTAAAGATAAGATCAGCCAGAGAATAACTGTGTGCAGACCTGAATCCAGCTGACTGCATTTGTGCCTTTCATTCACTCATCACCAAGAAATGGGTCCAACTTTCACTTAGTCATAGCAAATTCAGATTTTAGAGATAATTTCTTCAGCATTCAGGAGAAAGGACTTATTGGTGAAATGCAAGAGGAAATCCAGACTTAGGTTATAAACTGCATTGCCACCAAATGACATAAATATATGGACAAAAGATAAATGTGCAGTTTTTATAAATTTTCAGTGAAACTTTATCTCAAAAATAACATGAGCCTGAGTGCTGAATAACAAAAGAACTGTCAAGTTCTTGGATTTGTTTTTTGTATGGCACTCATATTTTCATTTTAATTCTTCAGTTAAAACAACCTGCAACTCAAATTTTTAATTCTTACCATGAAAGCTTTTTTTATTGAATAGATAATTTCGATGTGCAGCATTTTTTAAAGCAATTTGTAACAATCTTAGTGATATACTTGAAAGTTTGACTTTTTAAAGAAGAGATTCAGGATGCCTTTTGTAGCTCTAAAGCAGGTAAAAAAAATCAATTAAAATACTCTCGAGACATAAAGGTAGAACTTTTTTTCTGACATTGGCATAAACATGTTTTTCATTTGCCTCTAGATTTTAGTATTAATTTTGATGACAGGAAACTAAACCCAAATATTTCTGCTAATACATTGAATCCATGCACAATGTAAGAAAGTCAGAATTTTCCAGCATTTTCCCATTCAGTTCTGCCACTGTCCATTACAGCAGCACACAAGGCTCTCACTCTAAGTAAAGCATTTTCCTGAAGAGAAAAGTGGCACTTTGGGATGCTCTGTGGAGCTTTGTGTTTCCCAGAATTTCTGTTCTGCTTCAGTCTCCTCTCTTGAGCCATTGTGAGAGAATCTGTCATCTTCATGCAGATGATGTTGAGGTTTATGTGTACAAAATTGCCTGTAGCACTCACAACTTCTAGAGAGCAGCTCACTTCTGGAAGGTTGAGTTTGTTGTCTTTAGGATAATTTTGTGTGTGTGTGTGTTTAAATAATCTCCTCCACGGTTCGGCCGTGCTGGCCCTACCTGGGGCTTCAAAAGCTGCATAATTTCTCCCAGAAATAGTTGCTGGTGTTACAGCCTGGCACTGTTGTTTGGGGTGTACCCAGGGATGTTGAGGTGCACTCTACACCTCAAACCCAGCAGGAATTAGGGCAGATTTGCAATTTCTTTCCAAGCTGATATACGTGGTAGCCTTAAAATATTGCAGGGGTGACACAGTGAACCTGAGCTGCCTGAGCACCTCCCCACTGGTGGGAGATTTGTAGGAGATTTTAGTGTGTGACTTGATGAAAAGGAATCACTTTCCCCTCTGTTTTTTGTCAGTGTGGAATCTTTCCTACTTGAATAACTTCATTACTCTCTTAGTGACAAATTAAATTAAGAATTTTTTGCCTATGCCAGGCTTCTAATGGTGCCTAAAAATAATTCCAAGACCAACAGCATAATGTCTTCAGTAATTGTTAAATATGAGTGAACTGAAAAGGCTAAAATAAGAATCAGGCCAATTAAACCTCTCTTTGAGGGTAGTGGTGCCTGTAATTAGAGATGCTCAGGAAATGTTTCTCCCACCAATCCCCACCCTTTTTCTCCCACAGGATGATGGAAGGGAAGGGAGAGAGCACCCACCTCGAGCATTATAGTGCTCACATGGGGATCTGCAGCAGCTTCTCCAGAGTGTGAAAGCTCTTAGTGATGTTTTTACAATGCATTTTTGAGAAGTATCTTGCCTTTTTTAAAGAACCAGTGCTTTCTGAAAAAAAAAATGTAAAAAATCTCAATAATGCACTATTTGTGGTGATGGAGAGGGGATGTTTATGTTCTATTCAGAGAATTCAAGACCTGTGATTTGGAAGTGTGCTGCAGGACTTCTGCTCTGTTGTCTCAGAACAATAGAGAGCCTTATTTTAAAAATAAGAGTGATTTACCTCTTTGAAAAATGTTTATTTCTGATTAACTGATGAGGAATTATATTACGAATTTCACTATGCATGGACCATAATCACTGCAGCTCAAGGTGGAACACACAGTCTAACTTCAAGTCTTAAAATAGAGAAAATAAAGTAAATAAAGTAAATAAATAGAGAACCTGAGGAAGCTTTGTGTGGCAAGAGGGAGATACCTGCAAGGAACTTTTGTTCTGTGTGATCCTCAGTTCACCAACTTTTTCTAATAGGTTAAACTCTATTGCATTCCATAAGGTAGTTATTAAAAAACTAGTTGTTATCCTTTAAAACATATCTATATTACTCTATAATCTAGTTTCTCACAACAGCAGGCTCTTGTTTTAGTGAGACTTCAAATGAACTCAGATTTATAAAATGCAGATTACGACCACCAAGGAGATATTTCTTACTCTTTACTAGGTCTTTCCATCCTTCACTGTTTGCATCCTTTATCTAATCAATTTCTGTCTTAAGAACTGTAATTTTCTCTCTGTGTGGAGATTTGCAAACCTTGTCCATTTCAAAGATGTTTGGCTTTTGTGTGTTTTGGTGTTGCTTCCTTTCATCCTGACTTTGGGATACCTAAGGTGTGTGTTTTAAAACTCTGAATATGATGCCAAAGGTAGGGAATAATATAAGACTTTGTCTTAAAAAATAATTTCCTATTTATGAAGTGTTGAAGCCTACACTGAGTATTTGTCAGTTCTCTTTGTTCAGCAGTGGGCATGTGGTACAGTTGTATAATGTAAATTTAGCAGGATTTTTTTTTTAAAGAAGCTTTGCAATGACTTTTTTCAATGTGAACAGATTCCAAAGTCTTCAAGGTTTTGTTGGTCCTGGACTTTGTGTGTCACAGCAGTTTCTGGTGTCTTGAATGTGGCTTAATTGGCTCCCAGATGTGAGAACAAAATGGACCCTTTTTCATTTATCTGTAGAGAACATGGACATGTGCAATTACATCGTTGGAGTGTATTGATTTGGAACCCTAGAGACTCTTTTTTTTTATATCAGGGTTTTCTTTTTACAGTCAGCAAGAATTTTGTATGGAATGTGTTGGGAATCCAGTGGGCATGTGTATTTCCTATTCACTCAGAGGTCCAAAACCCAGTGTGACATTGTCTTTGCAGTAAATTGTATTTTCCCTGAATTCTCTGCTTTATGGGCTGAGGAGTTGGATCAAAACCTCACAGCAGCAATGCCTGCATGCTACATTGGCATCTATTGATAATATTTTTTAACGTGGCACCTAAATAAGGGCAATACCTTACAAAAGGTTGCAAAATAAAAAAGAAAGGGGTTTTGGTATGACTAAAGAAGTAACTCTGAAGTTTATTGATCTAAATGGGTTTCTCAGCATTTGTGTGTTTTTTTTCTCTTTAAACTCCTGTTCCATATCCCCTCAATTTATTTGCTAATGTGGAATTTAGCTCTGGGGACAATTTTTAACAACCATCATGAGCAAGAATGTCTTCCCAGAGGCGATATCTGATATTACTGTCTTTTCACGGTGGCATTAGTAAAATAGTCTTAATGGGGCAAATATATTTGCAACTCAATATCCCCTTTACCCAGTCAGCTGCTACTAAAATTCTCCTTACATGTTTGGCTCTTCTTGCCTTAATGAAAATCCCTGGGAACAGAGGAGAGGTGAGTGGCAGTGATACCAAATAAGAGGTGCCATCAGGCACAAGTGTGTTTTATGAACTTGTGTCACACAAAGCCTTGGGAAATTCTCTACACATGAACACCTTCACAAATTATGCTTATCTTACACTTTGCGAAGAGGTAAACTAGAATTTTCTAGTCTTCAGGCTATCTGCAAGTGGGTCTGTCTGTTCTTCCTGATTCAGTCTGAGCTAAGAAATACATCAGTAACCCTCTAGACTTTGCAGGGTTACTTTGGATGGATAGAATTGTATGAAATTTCTTGTTGAGACATGAAAGCAGATGAAATTCAGGTGGTTTTACTCTTCAGTGCAATGTGAATTTCTTACAAGTTCAGGAAAAGTAAGTGAAAGGACTAGTCAGAGTGTCACAGAAGTGATTAAATTGTTCTTCCAGGTTCTGCTGATACAGTGAGGGAAGGAAACGATAGTTTCAGAAAGAAAGTAAAGCCCAATTACCTCTGAGTAAAACTGGCAATTTACTTTTTACCTCTTTCCCCCAGGGCAAAATGTTAGAACCATATTCTGTAGAATGGATCCGTCAAGAAAAAGAAAAAAAAAAAAAAGAAAAAAAAGAAGGATTAAAATATTTAAATTGGTTATATGTGGCTTAATTATAGCATTATATTAGATGCTTTCCAGCATTAGGAGCAACATTCCCCCATGCCCCTTCTCACCTCTGCAACTCAGGAACCTGCAGAGAGCAATATCCCATCACTTTCAATTGCAGTTACATCTTCTAGTTATTGATATAGTGCAATTCCTTCACTTAAAGGAGTTTTTGTTCACTTTTTATCTTCACATTTCATCTCACAGAGGGGTGATCACAGTGCAGAAGTGTCGAGGGTGCACTTGGTGTGGTTTTCAGGTTTTAGGAGTATTTTTGAGATTTTTCAAGTTAGTTACAAGTGCTGGAATTCCGAGCAAGGAAACAGAAGGAAAACCACGCACTGATGAGTAATTTGCCATTTCCCAATAACCTTCCAAGCAGAACTGAGTGGGTTTTGCATGGCTTTCACAATTGCTTTGAAGAGCATTCAGATGTACCTTTCATGTTGAAACAGTCTTGTACTCATGTTTCCCACAGACCAGCCAGTAGTGTGTCCTAAGCAGTCCTCTGCAGGGCATTCCCAGACTCATATGTGAGAATTTCGTGGTTGAACCACTCCTGTTCTCCCATGCAGCTGCCAAACCAGTTGTTTTAGCTATTGGCTTTCCCTTTTAATCTTTGCTGCCTTGGTTACTCACGTGTGCTAAAGAATGAAAGTTATTAACTTGGATGATGACAGAAGCAATGAACACAAACTTGTTTAAACTGGGCATGTAATTTGAAAATTTTAAGAGGAATCTTCAAGTGGGAGCAAGTTCTTTACCAACAGTGTTGGAGGTTCTGTTAGCTCCTCAATCCTTATTTGAAAGTAGCACTTCTATATTTTCTTCTCAGTCCTGTGTCACAGAAAGGCTCTTCTGAAATGATAGAAATTTACTACAAATAGGGAAACAGGAGGGACTAAGAAATATGTGGGACAGTGCTGTGGAGGGATGCAGTCAATGTTTGGTTCAGGAGGATCTGCTCAATAAATACTGCAAGTTTTCCCATGTGCAATAGCCCACAAAAAATTCCCAGTGGAAATGTGAGACCTGTAGTAGAAAGACGAACTGTCACAATGGTATTTCACATTATAATGCTACGGGACAGGAGCAGGAGAAATAAAAAACATGGACATGATGCTGGTTCTTTGCAACCGAAGCACATCGTTAAATAATATTCCAGTTGTCCTAGGAATGGATTGTGATGAAGAAGTAGAAACATCAGTTGTCTTTGCCACTCTCGAGACACACATTTCATCCCCATGGCATTGGCCATATCTCTATAGTTTGAAGTCTAATTCTTAATGAAAAATCCCTTAGGCTCCCTGCAGCTGTGGGAAAGTTTCTCATTATGTTCTGCAGGGCTTAATTTTCCATGCAGGGCTGTTCATGTTTTTAGTTCACAGAGAAAAAAAATGAAAGCCTTATTGATGAGACACTGGAGAAAAAAGACTCTTGGTGAAAATACACTGAGCACGAGCTATCAATCCTTGTTTAGGAGAGGAGACATGGAAGTTTCAGTGTGTCTTAGATGGCGAAGGAAGCTGCCATTCATTTGAATGTTACTGAAGGATTTTATTTCCCTCTTAGTCCTCACACTGTGTCTTGGTGCTTGGGGGCTTTATTGTCTTCCCATTTGGAAATCAGTGTAGTAGACATGGTCCCTTCTGGATGCCTTCTCTTTAAGGGGTTGGGAGGAGCTTTGAGGGTGCTTAAGGATGAGCTTACCATTATTTTCTTATATTCAGTATCTTTTCTCAAATCCTATTTGTGAGTTGACTTTGGCTCAGCTGTTTTCAGTGATGGTTGGGTAGAACTGGCAGTGTAGGAACCCAAATCTAAGGGTCTCAGAACTGAAAATACTTGATACTTCCTTTTCGGTTTGATAAGACACTCTCAATAGTCTCTTTCTCTGAATTAACTTAGGTTGCATGATAAGATTGCTTTAACATTCTTTAAAAAACACTGTAAAACAACAGTCTTTGGAGTAGTAATCACAGAAGTAATGGAGGAAAGCAGTAATAACAGTAATTCCTATAATGTTATTTTTTAAAATTTGTTAATTAATTTGAAGTGTCGGACTCTATTTTGCAAAGCTTAGATATTAAATGTCCTTTGAAAATTAGTACTAGTGAGTAGTAAGAGTAGTAATAAAAAAGAAGAAATACAGTACAACCTCTGGATACAGAGATAAAAAGAATAAGGCCAAGGCACTCAGCTCTTTAAGATCTGTATCTGCTGTGTTATACTGAGCATGAGACAGAGTTTAAGTGCAATTTAAAAATAATTAATCTTAAATAAATACATAGTGGCAGCATAAACAATGCAAATCTACGTAAATAGGTAGTCATGGTGAATTAGAATGTAGTACTACTGAATGGACTGCTGAAGATTTCATTAACTAGAAAGACTAAAGAACCTGTTTACTAAGAAAAATACCCTTTATCCTATACCACTTGCTTTAGGTTGTTAATTTGAGAAGCTGATCATTTTGCACCATTAATCATAATAATTAGAGACAGATTTAGTGAGCTTTAGTGCAGTTCTCAACTAGATTAATAGTTGTGTAATCCAGTGTTTATTAATATAAATGAAGTAAATTAGGAGCACGACATTATAAAGAAGAGGAGGAAACTTCAGGAACTTTCCTGGATCGTCCCGAAACTCCATTAATTTACAATGACATGTTCTTCAGTAGTTTGCTTTGTTTTGTTTAATCTCTTTTTCCTCCTGCTCTAACAATGTGTGCAATGATCTCTAAACCATGTTTGCAGTTACTGAACATCCACAGACTTTGGTTTTCGGGTGGAGATGGGAGTAGAAAACTCACCAGCCATGGGAAGCTGTGCCTTTGTATTTAATACATATTGTTATCTGTGAGATCGTGTTCCTCACCCACCTGGAGGCTGGGAGCCAGGGTTGGCAGCACAAGCAGGATTTGGTGTGTCAGGAGGCTCCCACCCCGCAGTGTGTGTGCCAGCCTTGCCATGCAGGGGTTTCAAACAGGACATCCCCTGGACAGAGATGTCTCCCTGCTGCTTCTCTCAGGTAGGGAGGAGGGAGTGTTCCCTCTGCTGCCTCTGACTCTGTGTTGCTTTACTTCAGAGAGGAGTTGTGAGGGATGGAGTGTGGAGGAGAGAGGTTTTCCCCAGCTCTGAATTTGTAATTCCTTTCCCAAGGCAGGCACCTCCAGTGTCAAGAAAAAGAAAAAAAAAAAATTCACAGGGCTATTTTTCCACTCTGGGGTTCACAGGGGAGATTAAGGCTGGCTTGTAACAAAATGTCCCACTGGTGCTGACCCCACCCTGGGGTTCTATCATTGGTTGGGGGGGTCTGTGAATGCTCCTGTGCCTGGGAAATGCAGATTTCCAGGGGCTTTATTGAACTTGTGTGCTGAAGCACCTCCTTTTTGAGCCATGTATGTAGATAAAGGGAAAACCTCAGATTTATTTAGAATTGGCATCAGATTCTCATTGTAAACCTAATGTTTCAGCACTTCCCGAAATGAGAGGTTCTCCTGATGGCATGCTTGAGCCTCATTGATTCCATTCCATCTTCTCTGTTTTAAAATTGCTTTTTAAAAATTAGGAAGAAAGTAATGAGAGGGTTAAAAGACTCCTGGTAGCTGAAAACATCTACAAATTAAAAATCTCCATGGGCATTTAGCAACTGGTGGAAATTTGCAGGTGTGTTTGTGTGTTTTCTCATGTACTCCACCAAAACCCACTAACAAACCGATCCACAGGCTCCCAAGAGTTACCAACGTTTTCTTCCTGAGACATTTTTTTCCTTTTGAAAGTATCCCCTCTTTCCTCCCGAAATCAAAGGCTTGTTTTCAACAGGGCAGTTCTTGACCTTCTTTCACCTTTTTGTTTTGGACACACTGGCTTAGCTTTGTATTGAAAATCACATTGCAAATCTAAATAGTCACGGAAAACTTCAGCGCTCCCCACGAGCAAAGCGCCAGTTGCTGTATTTTCCTGTATTTTGAGCAGCAGCTCCTCACAATGCAAAACAGCAGACAGCAGTTGTGAAGAAGGTGATTTCCTATCCAATCCAGGCTCCTGGTTACAAATCACCTGACGAAAAGATCATGAAGAAGTAGTTGTGGGACGTGTGCGCGGCCGTCGCTCCGGTTATTCCACAGCTACTTTCCAGCGAGCAAGTTGAGAAATAGGAGCTGCTTTCCAGTGGAAGCTCCTTAGGGTAGGTGGTTTCAGTTTTGCCTCCCTTGATTTGAGTAAGGCAAGCCTGTTTGCATGTGGGAATTCTCTTGGAACGTGCCTTCACATGAAATTTCTCATACCTTTCTGGATCATCTTAAAAGAAATCTATACCTGTAGTTGACCTACTTAATCTATGCAATTATTCTACTTTGCTTGGGTGTATGCACATCATGTTCTTGTCTCTGTGTTTTTTTCCCCCCAGTTTTTGGCAGTCATTTTATTCCTTGTTAAAAATGCCATTTGGTTGTTAATGGGAACTTGAGTTGAGTACTTCTGTTGTTAAAATTGCTGGCCAAAAGAATGGAGGCAGGAACCAGACAGTGCTTTGCAAAATCACAGCCCTTTCACTGCTTTCTCAGAAATCCTGCTGGATTCATTTAGGTGTTTTTAATAGTGATGAGTAACACAACTGGAGCCCTGCTGAAAGCAAGTGAAATGTCTGGGATTGTTGGTTCTAGTTAAAAATGCACCCATTTCTCAACAGAGCTTGATGCTGCAACATCTCTTTATCTATGAATCTGCTAGGAGATTTCCAAGAGCTGATGGATATCTTGTGCCTAATTGCCATCTTTTGTGTGATGCCAAATTTACTGATGTGTTCTTTCCTTCCTTGCTGTATTATATTACTCTTTAATGCTCCAGAGTCTGCAGCCTACATAAATTAAATGTTTCTGAGTCAAATTGTCTGTGAATAGGGTGTATGGGGAGAGGACTCAGCCCTGTAAAACCTTTTTTTGCTCTGTGATCCAGCAAAATTTGGTAACCAGCTAATATGGAGGGGTGTAAGTAATTTTCCTGGAGACACTGAGTCATTTGGTGTTTCTTTCTGGCTTAGTACTGGTACTCTTAACATACTGTGTTATCTGTTCCTTAATCAATATAATTAAACATCAGCAAATCTCTTTAACTTTAATCAGACTTTAATTTAACTTAATCAGACTTAGTTTTGTTGAAATTTGCTTTTCTCAGTTGTGGTGAAATGCTTACTACCACAGGAAGGAATGACGCCTCATGTTATTAAGGCTAGACAGGTCACTATGCTAGTGGAACAACAAGAAATGATTACAGATAAAATTAAAATGAAATACAGAAGTTTTAAACTTAGCTATAGTATACTTTTAGCAATATTAACATATGCAGATTACTGTTCAGCATCTGATACTATTTAGTGCTTTGGTTATGATACTCTCGACCCTGATGTTTTGCTTTACATTTTTCTTGTAAATGTTGCTTTTGTAGAGTTGCTCTACTAAATTCTTCCCTGTGTTTTCCAAAGTATTGCCTTGCCCCTTGGCTATCATAGGGAAACAGCTGTGATTTAAGACATCAGCTTTGCTATTAACATCAAGTGGCTGCATAGCAGCCATGAATCATCTTTATGGATGTGTTCTGACTAAATCATAGGACTCATTAGGTGTGGATGGATGGATATCTGAGAAAGTGATAGAGGTAATAGGCTGTCTTCGAAGATAATGAAAAAGTTTTCACCTTCACTTTTCTTTATATTCTTGCCTTGGAAATGGTGGCTTCAATGCAAAGCTTGCAGACACGCAGCTGACAATGAGCCTATCCCTGTAAATCCACACACAAGGGACTGATTCATGTTCCTGAATGGTCATTATTCACAACTGGGACTTCCGTAGCAGAGTATTTTATCAGACAAGAACAAATTAAGTTTGGGTTCTTTTTTCAAGTTCTCTGGTATCTGATGGCCAAGAAAGAATTGTCCCTGGTGTTTTCAGAGGAAGGTGGGACCATTTACTGGAATGAATTTCACAGGAATGTGCAGGAAACAAATCTTCCTAATTTCTGTTTTGCCAAAACAGCCATTTAAATAGCAAGGATTCCTTCTACACATGGCCTCTGTGGGAGAGTATTTAATCTTTCCTGTATAATTTATTTATTTCAAGGGAATTATTTTATTCTTCTACAGAAGAAGCAAAGATATAAGGAAATTGCCTCTTGGCCAAGTCATATCTCTTAACCCAGAAAACACAATTCACCCCTCAAATGAGCTGGGTTAATCTGCTCTTCTGCATAATGTTTTGTTATAATCAGATTTTTCATAGTTGCTCTCTAAATACTAATTTTTTTTTGATCAAGCTTTCAATTTATTTGCTGCAAAGAATGGTTATTTAACAACAAAAACCCACCAAAAAAAACCAGCGTGAACATTAACTGCCCTAAGACACGAACTCATTAGAAGCACACAGTCAGATTGATTGGACTGATAGTGATGGTGATGATAATAATAATTGCATTACAGCAGTGCCTTAGGATCCTAGCTGTAAATGAGGTTCTCATTCTTGTAGGTGCAAAACTAAGATCCTCTCCAGCTCAAGAAGTGAAATGAGAAGCAGTGAGAGCTTGAATAGAAATCTTCCCTTCCTTTTTGTTTACTAAAATATTAAAAATAAAAAAATAAAAAAAGAGGAGACCTGTCTAGATCCCAGCCAAATACAGAATCATTTAAGTAAATACCTCTGTGATCATTGAATCCAGCCATTAACCCAGTCCTGCCAAGTCCACCAATATGCCAAATTCTGTTCTTCAGCACCTTCAAAAGAAGCAGAATATCTGGTGAGCATTGATATGAAACCCTGCCATACAGGAATATGGCACATTCTCCCCTCTGTTTGTTGTAAGCAGTTAATAAAGAAGTGAAATAATGAATGATGCAGGTTCCAGCTGCAGTAATGCAGGCAGTGGTGGTAATAAGCAGGGAGCACAAATGCCTGTTTGAAGGATGAATTGAGGTTTGTACCGAGCTATTGCTTTTACAGTCAAGCAGATGTCATGGGCTTGCTTTACAGGATATTATGATATATGAAACCAAAGGCTTCTGAGCAGTAAAAATTACTCCTGTCAATTCATCTTTGTGCATGGCACTTTGATATATCATTCACAGCTTAATTATATTGTCATAGTCGTGAGATAAAAACTAAAGTCAGGTTGACTCTTGCTTAAACCTCTCTCTGAAATAATGCTCGTAGGTGAAGAAATCCATAAGATCTATATAAAATTCCATTATAATGCACTGTGCCATCAATAACAGGCTCCTTCCATCCAGTTTCAGGTTGTGCAGTTAGGGAGATACTCATCAGCTATCACTCACTGCACAGGAACACAAACAGCCAACACTGGAGATTCATGGGGAAAAGCCAAGGAGTGGGAATTGTCCTTTTGGACAAGCCTTGGAGTGGCTGGGGTGTGGGGATGTGCCAAGCCACGCTGGAATTAGGGCAGTGGGACCACCACAAAATCCTCTGGTGCGTATTTGTGGGTCTGGCTGTGAGAAGTGTCTGATAATTCCATGTGGGAAGGCCTGGATGTCCCATTCACCGACAGAGACCGTCACCTGTCTCCAGATAAACTCTGGGGTGGTGGCACCCAGGGCCCCTTCAGCTGCCACCCCTGGCCAGGGAACAGGAGGGGATGAAATGTTCTTCAGATCTTGAGCTGGGCTCAATTTGTTACCAAGGAGATGTTTTTTTGGCTTGCATGTGAACTGGTGGCTTACACATGAAAAAACAAACTCTGTAGTCAAAATAAATGGCACTATGTTGTTCAGGCATGCAGCTTCTGAGGTTTTAATTGTTATCAGCTACATTGATAAAAGCAAAACCCAAAGGAGTATTTTTTGTATTCTCAGACTCTGTAACTCTTTGTATATTTTACCTTCATTTCATAAATTCCTCTTGTGTGAAGCTGTTGGTTAAGGTGAATTGCATATGGATTCCTAGTGGAGATTTCCACTTCATCCAAAAAAAATCAGTGCAGTCAAATTAGGGTTGAAATTTTTCAAGGTGCTGTGTTTGGCATCTTGCTCCTGCACCTTGTGCTTCTGGATGATGCTGTAATGCATATACAAATTAAATATTGTATTAATGATTTCTGCCAGGTGCTGCAAAAAAAAAAAAAGTTATTTAAATTACTAGACAAGTAAATGTGAATTAAGATAAGGGTGCTTAGACAGTTTATTGTACTATTTGCTGCCCATGTTTTACATACATTGATTCAAACGATGGGTTGAGGCATGCACTTAATTTATTTAATGACTTCCTGCTATAGCTGTGATTTTGCCCATTGGTGGCTTTCAGAGTGACAGCTTGGAAGGCAGAGAAAGGTTGTTTATCTCTTAACTCCAAGATGGGAAGTCAAAGGTGTGGACAGGCAGAGGTGCTGGCGATGAGGCAAAGTGGTGTCTGCTCAGTAAAAATGGCTAATGAGGAAGATTTTCATTGCAAGTGATCACTCTAAAGCACAGTGGAATTTTTTCTGTGGATGCAAAGGTAGGGCTGCTCCCATCTTCATCTGCCTGGGGATGTGGCACATGCTGACAGCACAATTTGGATATATGTGAGCAAGTAGATTAATGAATCATCAGGAAGAAGTTCAGACATAGAATCTTCTGTACTTTGCCTCTAAAAGAGCAGATTGGTTGTCATAAATTACTAATCTGAGCCTTCTAACTGTACCAATTTGGTGCCTCTGCTTTTCTCTTCACTAATTTAATGAAATTGTGCTTGCTTGCCTCACATATTAAAGAATCCATGTAATAAAACAACAGAAAAGAAAGAAAACCTTACATGATTCCCTGCATACCTGGATGTAAAGAAAAATGGGTTGGAATCTGATGTTTGCAGATATTTGCTTTGCTAAAACATTTCTCATGTATCCAAAGTGTTTGTATAATTTACATAAACAATTTCCCCCCACAAGTTTTACATGTTTGGGAAAAAAACCAAAACCAAAATGTTTAGTATGCTATAATTTTGTAAGAACACTGCAAAGAAAAAAATTGGTGGAGTGCTACAAGTTACATGTAAGAGTGCATGGAACATCTGTATGTGAGAAAATTTTAGGAAAGCTTCTGATCAAAATCAGAACACAAACCTTCAGCTTCCAGACAACACAATTTCAGCATTCTGGGAAAATGAGGGTTCTTTTTTTCCCCATGTTGAGGCCCCCGTTTGAATGGAGTCTCTGTGACCTGATACTTAATGTGCAATTTGAGGCCCTTGCCCTGGGTGGAAATCCTGTTGTTATTTAGCAATAACCTGCTGCCCCTGAGGCACAGTGTCAATTCATGTACAACGTATTTAGTGATGTGCTCTGGGTGCACTAAATAAGAATTTGATTTTTCCATTAAAGACTTGTTGAGAGCAGCTATCTTTCTGAAGAGCTTTTCACATCTGTTCTTATCTTACTATTTTAATTGTCTAGAGTTGTATCTGTGTGCCAAGATTCCTTTTTCTTTTCTGTAATAAATTCCTTTATGATGCTGCCGAATGCTGTTGTTAATGTGGAATTGCCTGGCTTCACTTGGTGATTCTATTGCCTTTGGAGTGAGTTTTGTCCATCTGATTGATACTTAATAAAATCAATAAATGTCTGTCTTTTAGTGTGTGGGTAATTTGCTTTTTAAAAAAGGAAGAGGTGGAGCCCAATGTTGTGTAGTGATGGTTGGCATAGTAATATTGCTGTTCCTTTAGAACAGCATTCACTGGGCAGGAGACCAGAAGCAACACTTTAGCTCTTATTAGTCTCTGGAATATTTAGGCTTCTCTTTTTGGCATGGTTTGCTAAAAGAGTGTTTCGCCTGAGTAACCAATATCTTCTGAAGGAAAAAACAAACAGATTTGTTTATCTCTAGCAGCTTGTTGTGATTTTTCATTTTCTTTCTCTGTTTGTATTTATTATATTTTGTACGAAATGTATAAATATTGATATCTTGGAGAACAATTTTTACAAATAATCTCTTTCTAATGTACTTGTCTGTGTCTATTTTTTTGTTTTTGCCAGATGATATTTTGCTGCTTAGCAGAATCCTCACACTTTCCTTTTATGTTAGAAATGAACGTCACAGATATGCAATTTAATTTTTTTTTTCCAAGCAGTTATGGAATTCTTAAACAATGCAGGGAACATGGAACTTCTGAGTTCCATGAGAGCTGATGAGAATGCAAGTGTTGCCCTTGCTGGTGAAACTGAGTAAATGCTCCAGAGATGTCTGAAAGGGGTGTCTTGTCTGTCTGTCTATCTGTCTGTCTGTCTGTCTGTCTGTCTGTCTGTCTGTCTCTTCAAGGTGCTGATTCCAGTGGTTGGTCCTTGGTTTTTCCCTTGTGCATCTCATAATGACAATTCTGCCTGTCCTGGTGAAGCACAACTCGTGTCCCACATTGGGAGCTTTGCCAGTCCTCTTTGGGGAGGAAGTTGAACACGTGGAGATCTCCTTGACACTTGTCTCAGCTGTTCCCAGGAGTGAAAAGTAAAAAGGGCAGGATGGATTTGGGTAGGAGGGGCACTATGTTAGCTGTAGGTGAAGGAATGCTGAGGCTAATTCAGCCTGGAAGAAATGATCTAATCTCTGTATTTCTCCCTTGCTACGCTGACTTGTGCAGGTTGGGCTAATCCTGTGTGTGAAAATAGTTTTAAATGTCTCCATATATGTAAGTTAATAATTAAATAATTCCCTAAAAATGTTTCCGTTCTTATTCTACTTTGAAGTTTTTTAGTAGTGGCTGGTTTTTAATTTTGTTCTTTAGTGGAACTTAGTATATGACCATGTCAAGTTACTTGTTGAAAGTCTTATTGATTTCCTTAGAGTTCCTGCCAGTTTCTAAATGTTAGTGTTCATCTTTTTGATAGTAGGAGCTCCTTGCTCTGCACCTCCCTAGTCTTCTGTTCAGGTAAGAGTAAGATAAATTCCTCAAGTAATAAGATGGATTTATGTGTTATTGTATAATAAATGGATTTAGTTGCTCTGATGATGAATGAAGTATTTCTCCTACTGTGCATAGATTCAGCAGAAAAGGTTAGAACTAGACTAAACTTTTCAGCCACTGCTGTTAAATATTTCTGTGGAGATAATGCAGGTTCTTGACTTGTTGGTTTATTCAACAGGGGATCTGGACTAATTCCTGAGTTTGCCCTGGACGTTTTCTGTGAGCAAATAATCTCTCTTAATTTGCCTTTTCTAGAGAAAATGAAAAATAATAATCTTCCCTTGGATAGAACCTGATATTTAGCAATGTTTTCAGATCTTGAGAAGAAAAATAGATTTTTGTTGTCTGTATACACTTTTAAATTACCGTGCTTGTAAATTACTGTGGAATTGCTACAGTAAATTACTGCCCTATAAAATACTGCTTCTCGGTGGCTTGGGAAGATTTTTTAGTGTGCATGCCACCTTTAAAAGATACTGTAACATAAATCAAATTTATTTGAAAGGTATTATTAGGTTTTCTGTACTCTGTACTGAATAGTGGCGTATCCTTAGAAATGATTACTTATAAATCCCACAATTATTCAAAGAATAGCCCCACGATTAGGGTAGCATTGGCTGTGTTATCCTGTGTTATTACAACAGTATGGAAGCATTTTAATAATAACAAGGGGATTTAATTGTTGTAAAGACTTATTTGTGGAATGCTAAACACTTTGGTAAGCAAAGCATTTGAATTGTGCATTACAGGCACCTGGAGTATTATCAGCTAATTAGGAACTGAAAGGGCATATGTGGTGTTAGCAAAGGCTGTTCAACTCCTGCATGGTTGTTTTTCAGTATTAAAATGGCTGAAACAATGATCATAAGTTTTATGTGACTCTGAGTATGGTTTATTACCTTCTGTGAACAGTTTCTAAAATATACTTTTAAGCAGTTTTCAGGGAACAGTGCACGATTAAATTTTGCAGTGAAGAGAACTGATCTACAGCTAGAAAATAATGTCAAAGTGTTCACATCGTAATAGAATGGCATAAATATTTAATTTGTTTCTAGGAAAAGCTGTTTGTTTATCAGCAGCTGTATTTTGTCAGGTGGTGGGGAACTATGAATTTAGGTTGATTGGTCCAGGTAAAGGAGGAGAAGCATTAATGGGAGTCGGGTACCGTGGGGAGTTCTTCATTATTAACCTGCCAGTTTTAAATTCCATCTGTAACATACTAATCAAATGCTTTTGACAGTTTAAGCTTTACTGTCACCTTTAAACTCCTGTAGAAGGAGGATTTCCTCTGAAATCTGGCTGTTTCTTGCCTAGCTGTTAATTATGCCTAGTGACATGTCCTGCTAGTTTCCTCTTCTTTTCAGGCCACTGTTGTCTGCAGGCTTCTTTTTCTTCCAGACTGTGGTATTTTATCCTCTCTCTTTGCTGTTCCTCACTTTTCATTGCAATTCTTGGCAGAAATGGTGGCCCACACAAGTATTTTATCTTGTGTTCAAACCTTTGGTTGTTTATGACCAGTCAGCTGTCAAAACCCTGTGTCTGCTGGTGAGTTACAAAGTTATCCTTGCTGGAGGCTGAGTTTATTTTTCTAAGGAATTAAATATGTTATCATATAGGTGTGGTGCTGTTGCAAGTAGCTAAAAATATATTCTTAATGCTTGACAGAGGAGGGAAGAAGACTGTTGCTAAGCAGGCCAGGGTGGATTGTCATTTTGTGAACACACACCTTGTTCTCTGCAGGTGCTTGTGTGAGGCTCAGGGGTGACTGTGCTCACCCAGGGCAGTACAGGGGGACACAGAGTCCTTGTCCTCACCCTTTCTGCAGTGCAGAAGGGACACTTGGGAATGAACTGTCTGCAGAGATGTGCTCCACTGTCCTTCCCACTCAGAACTTGGCTTGCTGGAGGCAGCTGTGCCCAAGGGGTGACTGTTCAGGGGGCAGAGGGGAGAGCAGGTCACTTCTCCCTGTTTCCCAAACCAGATGTGGCTTTTTGGGAAAGGCCCCCAAATCTCTAAGGATCTGAAAAGCTGTGGCATTGCACCAGGGCTGATGGCTGGGGTTGAGATCCTGTAATTGTGGGGTTTTTTTCAAAAAGGGCTTTCTTCACCAGAGCTTGGGCACTAGCAGTGCCTCACTCCCTGTTGTGGTGCTAGACATTAAAATGTGCATTTACCCAAAATTATGTAGCTATTCATATAAGAGACTGATTTTGTCCTCCAGTATGTTTATTTTACCTTTAAACCAAACAAATTAACACCACATGGCAGCAGAGTTCCCTCTTGCTGTGCTGCTGGCAGGTTATTCAGTGGTTTGTCTGAGAGCAGTGTTAGGAGCCCCTGAATTCCCCTTGACTCACCCAAAAAACTCCTTCACCTATTAACACGAGCTGGAATGCAGAAGGTGCTCATAGGGGGAAATATTTCACAAGTGCAGCTGAAGGTAAAGGCCTGGCAGTGGGATCTTGTGAAATCCTGCTGCTGGCAGACCTGGCAGTGAAAGGATCTCACCCATTTAATGGATTTTTTTTTGCCCTTGCAGCTGTTGGAGTGCCAGCCTTCCAGGGCATCAGGATACCATTTGCTTATCTAATATCTGTAATTAATCTGTGAGAGCAGTAGCGTTGTGAAGATGGAAAATGATGAACAGCAATAAGGCATTTAATTTCTCTTATATATTGTACTCTCCAGCCAGATTATTGTTAACCCCAGATGTTTTATGACTTTTTGATAATAGCACAGGGTGTTTTATTCTGGATATTAATTTGAGTTAGGTTTTTTAATGTAGAAGTTCATTCTGTCCTTCATTAAATAAGCTAAAATTGCACTATTTGTCAGTTTATGGTTCTAACAACTCTTTATTTTTTAAGAGTTGTGTAGGAGGAAAGTCAGATTTATTGTACTGTATGCTGGTAGTCTGGGACAGGTAGAATTGGAGAAGAGAAACATCACAATCTCACAGCTCAGCATAAAGCTAGGAAATGACTCCAAGACCAGTGATTTTTTTTTTCCTGTTTTGGTTAAAGAATCTATTAAATGGAAGTACATGAGAGAGTTTTAAAAGAAATTGATTTCCTTACTAACAGTGTTTTCTTGCCTGAATAAGAGTTTAATCATATTGGTGGGAAACAAAATTGATGAACCTTTAACATCAGATGGTACAGAAATAGTGATTAGAAACCATTTGCCTACAGCTTAGAAGACAAAAATTTAGATTAAGCACAACTGAAACATTAATTTAATCTAATTCTGGTGAAGTCATGGGGAAAATCTGCTGCTGTAAAATTAATCTTACTCCTCATTTCCAGTTAAGAAAAGAGTGAAATGATGTCAGTATAATTCTAGTTTAAAAGTCATCAATATACATTCTTGTCCTTTGTACCTGATGCAAGCATACCTCTCATTTAGGAAATGTCCTCCTCCTCCTGTCACATTGCTTGCTTTCTGCCATCCCTTATCAACAAAACTGTCTAGATTTACCTTCCCAAAGCCAAGAAAGTGAGAGCCCAGCAGTCAAAAGCCTGCTTATAAGAGAATTTAACAAAAGACAAAAACAGTATCTTAGCTCCTTTACCAGGCTTGAGCAGGAAAACAACTGTGGCCTTGGAGCTGTTTTCTGAAAGAAATGCAAAAAACTCCAACAAACACCTCAATTTGTGCAGAATTATTTTGCTTTCCAGCCGGGATTCTGGTCTGGGCATATAAATAGTTTAGACTTGAACTCAGGTTGCCTTTTCCCCCTCACCCCTTTCCCACTGATCTCCAATAACTCATGGCTAAAGGAATCATCTGGGCAGCACATCTCTCCTGCTGGTGCTTCTGTGTGTGCTATAACTGCTACTTCACTACTCACTGTTCTGGTGACAGAAGTGCTCTGGGGTTTTGTTGGGGGGTTTGCTTTGAGACGGTCTCATCCTTTGAAACAAACACTTCCTAGATAGGAACAGCACTCTCATTTAATAAAAAATTCATTTCTAATTCTGCCCAGCCAAGCAACAAGAGCAGTTGTAGCCGTGCTGGCTCTCTGCAGACTCTGCTGTCGTGGTTGTGTTGTGGGAGCTGCATGACAGCAGCAGTGGTGCACAGGCAGTAATGCAGCTCTGAGATGTGCTGTAGCTCACTGATACTGAGGCTTTCTGTTGGTGACATCTGTCATCCTGTTGAACAGGAGACCTTTATTATCTGTCTGCTTTGGTGCTTTGGTGATTTAAATCCATGGCTGGAAAAAGCTGTGCCACATAATGCTGTCAGATAGCTTTACTCAAATGGATGCTTTTCTTTTTTTTTAGACACATTTTTAAACATAAAACAAATTTATCTCTGTAATAGAGCAGTGCAGTTATTCATTGAATTGCATTTATTGCATAATTCCTTTAAAGGGAAACCAATTATTTGATTGTTCTCACCTACCAAAAAATATCAATTAGCATGCCAGACTAATTAATCTTCTAAAAGGTAACAATCAAATACAGCACATTTCCTCCCATAGGAAGACAGTACTTCTAAAGGTCACCATTTAGCTGTGCACCTTCTTTTATTGCACTTTCTCAAAACTCAAAAAAAAAAAAAAAGGGGGGGGAAGGAGGGGTTGAATGATGAGAACTCCGTTCTCTCTAATGCTTAATAAACTTAACCTTTATCATGGTATTGAACTTGATGATCCTGCATGAAAGAGGAGAGCATGCTGCTTTAGAGGTATTTGTGCTGACTGTTAGTTAATCATTTTTATTTGCTTTGTGGATACGACATGGAATATTTATTAAAATTCTTCAGAGCATAGTAAATATGAGGAGAGGTTAAAGCAGCAGAGGAAGAAGGATGGTTCCTCTGAGCAGAACAGGGGGTGTGTGGGTACAAGTGACTGTAGGGGATGCATGTTGACTACAGAAAGATCTCCTGAGCAGTCAACCTCCTGTCTCATTCTGGACATAACTTCTTGAAGTGCAGATAGTGCAAAGTAGGTTGGTTTTTTTGCCTAGCTTTCTCCACTGTAATAAATGGTTAAAGAAATTTGTCATAATTGAAAAGAAATATTGAATATTTTCTGCCTGTGTGGTCGTGTTAGAAAGTGTGTGGGAAAACAATCATTTTGAAAAGGGAAAAAAAAAAAGAATAAAAATATAATACTTTGCAAAGGGATATTCTCCAAGCCCATCAAATTCAAAGCTTTCAAATTTCATCTCCGATCAGGCATCTTTTATTGCTGCATTGTAAGGAGTTAAGTATCTTTTCTCAAGCAGACTATAATTCTTCATCATACATGGTATGCTAAGTTGCTTTAGGAGGTAACTAGAGAATGAATTTCTTTTATTGCTGATCCCGAAGTAGTGCCCAGAAATTCATAGGTTCCATAAGCGTTTCTAAAGATCCATTAAAATCATTCTAAGCATGATGGATGGCAGGATGCTCTGGTTTACGTCATGCTCCTCATCTGTACTAAAAGTAAGCTCTTGTTTCCTTAATTGAATATTAAATTTATTTTATTCCTCGGTAGACTAGACTTTTAGCAAGTGTAAATCTCGCTTTTATTTGCAACAGGTGCTGGTCTCAGTCAAAACACACAGCCCTGCTGTGGCTCTTTTCTCAAGAGATTTAAACACTTTTTCCACAAGGTGCTGATTGTGCCATAGGTGGGATCTCTGCAGATTGAACTGCAATGTGGAAATCCTGAGTTCCTGCTGGCAGGTTGGCTGTGGGATGATTCTGTCAGTGTAATTTTAGGGGTTAGAGTTCTACAGGCAGTTCCTCAGGGTTGGACCATCACTCGGAGAAGAATATAAAAAAAATATGAAATAACTTTTTTTCTCATCTCTTGCTTGTGTGTTTTTCTCAGAGAAGGCAAAGCCAAGTGGTGCTCAGAAAGCAGAGAAAAGGCACTGGAGGTGACAAGTGTGTTTACCAGGCAGGGATGGAAATATGACATGACAAAGATAATAAATCCCTGACAATTTTGTGCTTTTTCTGTCCTTCCTCTGGTTTCAGATCAATCTTTGTCTTTTTCCCAACTTGTTTTTCTTTTCCATGATGCTGCTATGTGCAGCAATCAACATCCTAGATCAAGAATGTGTGTTCACTGCCTCAGGGATCCATGCCAGCATCACTGTTCTTGTTCTCCTTGGGGTGAGAAGTGAGGGCAGGGCTGGTCCTGGCAGTGAAGAGGAGCCCTGTGTCCCCACAGCGGTGCAGCAGAGCCAGTCACTGCACCAAGAGCTAAAACACCTCCCACCAGCAGCTCTTAGAAGATGCCCCACCTCCGAATTTGTTTTAGGGATGTCAATCATTTGTAATATTTGACTCGCCTGTCAGTCAGTGCCAGCCTTCCCAGATAATGTGAAGTGGGGCTGCAAAGGCTCCTTCACGTTAAAGCCTCTTTAGTCACTGACAGTTTTGGTACAGAAAACATCAATCAGCGTCACTAGTGGGAGGAAGCTGTGCTGTCTCTGTCAAATTCCAGTGCTCCTGATTAGTGGATTTTGTTGTTGTGTTTGTGTACTCCCCCAGGAAACCCACAGGATCACTTGTCTGACTCTGTGTTGGCTTCCAGGGACATAATGTATAGCTTATTCCCAAAGCTGTAAAGCCTGATGTTTGCTCTCCAGGAACAGCAAGTGCCTTCAGAAGTCAGAAAACTGCTTTTGGGCTGACTTTATTTCCCTGAGAAATACGTGTACAAAACTTTTTGCTGCCTTCACCTTTATAGATGAAGTAAAATGTGCTGGCAATCGCTGCTTTAATTTTTGTGTGGGCAGCTGTTACATTTATGTAAGTATTACTCCTTTTGAGAAATTGCTAGGAGATATAAAAGTTTAAGTTCTCTGCTGGAACATAATTCTGGCTTTTGTAAAAGCCTTGCATCTCCCAGCCTGTCACTGTGCTCTGCCTCTCACATGCTTGAGCTTGTCTTGCTGCTCCTCTTAGAAATCAAACTCTCCTGCAGCCACCAGCTGACAGCAAGGAGTCGATTGCTAACAGAATAAATTTGAAATAAAACAAAAGCAAAATGCAAAGCTTCCCTCAGCTGAGCTTTTTCATAGAAAGCAGGGAGGATAAATGGTAATGACTGTCTTCAGTGAGGTCATCTGTCAAACAACCCATTAAACAAACTTATTATTTCTGGCCAGAGGGATAAAAGGAAACAAAGAATGTCTCATTTTGGGATATTTGAATGTGAGCAAGACTGCTGGCCCTGAGGGAGCATCCTGTGGTGATGAGGGACTGCCTGAGGTAGCCACTAACTCTCCTGCTCTGCAGAAAACTCCTTTTGGAGCCTGTTGGATGGGTTGTGATTGCTCTGTGCACCATCTACTCTGTCCAGGTGCTGGGAAAGGGCTTCTCCAGAGGCACACTCAGGTGCTGCCCTGCAACGTTGGTCTGGATTTCTCACATGTAAATCTGCTGGGAGCTGCTGACACCCTCTGCTTGTGCCTCAGTCTGACATTCCCTTCCTAAACTCAAACTCAAACAAACAAAGAAAATAACCCTCCCCACCAAACCAAACAAAATTAATAATAATTAAAAAACCAAGACACAACAAAATCAATCAAACCTAAAGCAGCACAAACCCACCATTTCTGAGGCAATGGGAGACATTTACAGAATTCCAGTTTCCACCATTTCCTCATCTGCTGAAGAGACATTTTTTGAGGACATAGTAGCCTTTGCTCAGTGCACAGCACTCCTACAGCACTGCTCAGCTTCCTTGGATGTTTTGGGCAATTTTCAGATAATTTCCAGAAATTTTGGGGGACCTTTTCACTCTCTCCAAGTGCCTGAAAGGAAGTTGTGTAGCCAGGTGGGGATTGGTCTCTTCTCACAGGTAACAAGTGACAGGACCACAGGAAATGGCCTCACGTTGCACCAGGGGATGTTTAGGTTGGCTATTAGGGAAAACCTTGTACACTAAAGAGGTTGTCAGGCACTGGGACAGGTTGTCCAGGGAAGTGGTGGAACCACCATGTTCAAAAGGGTGTGGATGTTGTGGCATCTGGGGATGTTTTAGTGCTGGTTTAATGATCTTGGGGTTCTTTTGCAACCTTCATGATTGTTTGGTCTATGATTGCATGAATTTATTAAGAGTTCATGTAAATAAACCCATTTGGGCCTGATCCAGCTGTAAAATCTTCTGTCCTCAACCCATTCAGGAGGGGCTGCTGTCTTCTACACAGGTCAGAGCACAAGATTTTTGCAAACTGTTTTTGCTCTGGTGTCTGAAGCAGCTTTGGTCAAACTTTCTCAATGATGAAAGTATGTGATTTCTTCTGGGTGTGTTAAGTGTGAAACCCTCTGTTAAAAGGAGATTTAGAGGCTTAGTGTTGAAGTTGCCTCCATTAACTAATAAGGTAATTTTATTGAACTTTTGAAAGGGTTAAAATGTTAATTGTGATGCTTGAAATGTTGGGGTTTGCCTACCAGGTATTTGGATATTCAGTTAAGTGGCTGTATAGTAAATATTAAAGGTATGTTGTTATACTTGGAGTAACTCACCATGTCCAGGTTTTCTATAAAAAGACTCATGCTTTTTGCTAGAAAAGGGACATATTTGTCAGAGGTAAAACTCTGTAAAATAGGAACAATTTCTTTGTGCATTTGTAATAAGGTGAGGTGAAGCTGTTTGGATGCAGGATATCCTTTCTCATCTGCTGCAAGTCTTTTATACACCTCTGGCTCTAAGATCACCTTTCCATGGCTTGCTGCTTCTGTGAATAATCAGGGAACAGTCTCTTTTGCAGTGGGTTTGATTTGATAAGATTTGGTACTGCAATGATATTACAGCTTGCAAATATTTCAGTCAGCTTTAATATAAATTTTTATACTATGCTAGAATGAAGCCACAGTCTGAAATAATTTTACATCGTGAACGGTTCTAAATGAAAGTACTTGCAGATTATTTCCATCACACACGTGCAGGAAGGAATCTGTTTCTGCCTAAATAACATTTAAGTCTATTACCTTAGGAGAAAACAGTCATTTCAAGCTTTAGCACCTGAGTGGTGCTGAACTTTAGTGATGGTGATAGGGATCATTATCAAAGTGCTGCCTTCTCAGGAGAAGCCTTGCTCCAAACAAAGTTTGGGAACCTCATTAATAGGTCCTGGATGGGCACAGTCCAATGCACTGAAGGCTGATGATTCAGCAGCTTGGCTTGACTTGCTCAACTTTTGGAAGCAGATATAAATTTATTTAAATATATTTTTGTATGTATATATACACACACCTATTTCTGATATATATATATAAATTTACAAACATGCAATATCCTTTCTTGCAAAGGTAACTCTGGTGTTTTTGTACTTTTGAAGTCATAAACCAAATTGCTGCCTTTGGTGGATTTGGTGATCTTGGAGCTTCCCTTTTCCACATGCTGATCCTGCAGTGCAAAACAGCCCAGTCTGGAACAGCTTTCCTGTGTGCTGCTTTGTAGATCTGATGTGCTTTGTTTTTGTGGGTCAGACAGTTTGTGAGGGAAAGAAGTGCTGGGCAAATACCAATCCTTTAAATATCTTGGGACTGACGCTGCCAGCATTGAGAGGGAGTTGACTGAATCGTGATTATAGTCATTGGAGAAATGAGCAAACAGTGCAGCCCTCAGTTATAAAATTAATATCAACTCAGTCATGTGAGGATGGCTGAGTTGAGATGAAAAAAGATAATATTTGTGTGTGTGTTTAAGTCTTTATTGCTGTGGAATTAAATAAGGTTATTGGTCTCAGGATCTTTGGTTCACACTGAATCACTGAATTTTGAGACTGGGGTTTTTGGGTGAGTAGGTCAAGGAAAATAAATGTCTATTTACATATACAAATTTTTAAATGTCATTTGATTTATGTAACAATTACTGGGAGAAAAGCAATACCTTTTTCTTAGGGTTCTTTGTTTTCTTCTGTGAAAACTGAATCTTGAGAAAAATTTCAATGTGCATCATCAGGAATATCTTGGTTTCCAGGCTCTTTCTTTTAACATTTAACTGTTGGTTTCTGCAGAAACATTTCCTGCATGTTCTAGAAAGTTGCCTTTAAATTTGGTGTACTGATGGTCCTGAAAGGATTTAGTGTTGTGCAAGGCTGCCAGGTAACTTGGGCTACCACTGCAGCAATACCAAATTCCAACTCTCCAAGGCTTCTGTTCCACGGGGTTGTTGCTGGAACAAGAACTGGACAAATATTAAGTCATGCCACGTGTGGAGAAACTTAATTTGGCAGTGTGGATTTGATTTGACAGTTGGCCCCAGAAATGTGGCTTTTTTTACTTGCTCTTGTATCAAATCTTCAGGCTTGAATCTTCAGATGTTAATCTAGATTTTATCTCTGCCCATTGTTTCAGAAGTGTTTAGTCACATTGTGGGGAACACCAAGGTCTGCTGAGTTAAGAATGGCAGATACAACATATTTTGGGGTGGTGGGGTTGTGTGAGAAGTGTGCCAGTCCCTCTTTGTGTCCAGGCTCTCTGTGTCGAGAACTGAACAAATATTAACTCATGCCACGTGTGGAGAAACTTAATTTGGCAGTGTGGATTTGATTTGACAGTTAGCCCTGGAAATGTGGGGGGTTTTTACGTGCTCTTTTATTAAATCTTTGGGCGGGGTTTTCAGACGTAAATCTAGATTTTGTCTCTGCCCATTGTTTCAGAAGTGTTAAGTCACCTTTGTGGGGAACACCAAAGTGTGCTGAGTAAAGAATGGCAGATTTAACATATTTTGGGGTGGTGGGGTTGTGTGAGCACTGCCAACCCCTCTCTGTGTCCAGCAGTTATTTTACCCTAAAGCCCGGGAGCTGCTCTGGGTGTGCTCTGTGTGTGAGGCAGCAGCATCCTGTGCCCAGGCTCTCTGGGATGGCTGC
Organism: Sterrhoptilus dennistouni; assembly: GCA_013397095.1. Classification (NCBI taxonomy): domain Eukaryota; kingdom Metazoa; phylum Chordata; class Aves; order Passeriformes; family Zosteropidae; genus Sterrhoptilus; species Sterrhoptilus dennistouni. The sequence continues at coordinate 1,924,266 of VWZU01006587.1, read as the reverse complement.
AGCAGCACAGTATATGGCCCTGTAAAGCTGATTTAGCACCTGTAACCTTGGTGCTGTGCTCCCCAGGGACAGCAGGAGCTCTCAGCAGAAAATGCTAAAGTGCTCTTCCCATTTTGCTGTAAGATCAGCGCTTTTATGTCACCAAAGCTGTTGTATCTCTGAAGTGCTTGCATTTCTAAAATCAAAGATAAAGATGTACCTACAGCACTTCTGTTGTTAAATTTCTTTATGGTACCTAAACCAAGCCATGTTTTCAGTACTTTAGTGGAAACAGAGTAACACTGTTTTTCCCTTATTTATTCTTCACCTCTGGCTGGCTGAAATTCAGTCCATTGAGTCTAATTTTTTTGCAGAACAAAGATTAGTAAAATAGTATGATTAATAGGATCAAAATCAGATGGTTTAGTATACTGAAGCCTATGTTTTTATACAGGAAAAAAATAACCTTTCAAGTGTCTACCAGCATGTAAAATTACCTGTCAGTGTAACGTATGCATATGTATTTTGTTGAGATATAGTAGGTGCACATGAAATCTGCCAAGGAACTTGTGGTTTTTAGGATGTTTAACTTTTTATCCCTTTCTATAGATGGGTATGTAGCAGTTTCAGGTTCTTAATATATAATATATATATTGGGTAATAACAGAAGTATGAAAGGCAAAACTATCAACAATATATTGTAAAAAAATACGATACTTTTGTTCTTCATTAAAGTTTATGGGAATTCTTAGACTTCTGTTAATGATCCCAGTATTTTGCAGGGCTTGAAAATTAGATTTTAAGTGAGAAAAGGGGCTTATTTGAATTCCCTAAACCAGAATAACTTTTACATTTTCAGTATTCTTTAGAATAGTATAAGCTCCTCAGCTTCCATATTTAAAAAAAAAAAAAAAATCAAGAAAAACAGTCCCCCAAAAAAGCTGCTACTGATTTGAACATGCCCTAAGTTATTCAAAGCTAAAAGATGGAAATAAAATATTTTTTCTCATGTTTATCTGTACAGCATAAGTATCTTTTTAAGATAAGATGTGAACAAATCTGTAATTCTTCTGTACATCTGAATTGTATGAGGAGGTGTCTTCTCAGTTCATGCCAGATCAACACAAAGTTCTTACTTCAATAACAAAATAGCAGGTAGTGAAGTTTTTTTTTTTTTTTTTTTTTTTTTTTTTTTTAAACTTTTTTTTTTTTTCTGTCTTGTTTAAACTCATTTTTGTGTTACTTGGATCATTTTTCATCAGAACCAAGGTTGGGAGGAATGATATGTTGGTGTGTTAAGATAAAATGTTTACACATTTTGACTTCAGAAGTCCATGTTGTTCACAGAAAATGTAGGGAATTTTTATATTCTGCATAAAAGTGCTGACAAAGGCTTGAGTAGTCAGACATTAAGTAATCTCAGACCTCTCAGGAGTCTGTGTGAATACTGAATGTTATTAGTTTGGGCTTGTGGAAATCTCAGACCTGCAAATTTCTTCTTGGACTGGTGACCCTTGGGAGAGAGGTTGGTTTGGTTTTGTTTGTACAAGAGCACGGTGCTTTATGAAATCCATCTGCTGGCTCAGCACAAACTTCAAGCTCTGGCTCTGTAGACGTATTGCCAAAAAATGCAACCTGTGTTGCTGAAATATTCCCTTTCATGAAACTGGGTATGGGTTTATTACTCCAGCAGCTCTTTTGAAGAGGATCAGTCAGATCAATTGAAAGATGTCTGTATAAAGTTGGAAAGGCACATGCAGGTGTATAAATCTCATGTTTTGGTGTGTTTTTCTTAACCCTTTCACTCCTAATTAATAAAGGACTAATGAGATCTTTTGTGATTTTAGGACCTCAACACATTCTGGTTGCTGGTTCATTGTTAACATGGGCAATTCAGGAATCATTATGAAGGAATTCTTGGAAATGAGATGCAGGGAGGTCATTGCTTTCCTCCCAGGGCTGTGCAGGAATTCCTGAACATGAGGCACTGAAAGTTCCTAATGTAGCCACAGCTCTGTTTGCATCACTTACAAATGGGGGTGCTGCTGCTCCTATTTGCCTATTAAAACCCAAATTTGTCTGTTTTTCTGCAGTGTGAAACTAGAGGAGATCTAATATTCTTCTGGTCTGAACATTTGACCAAGTAACTGCTGAAATGTCAGGCATGCTCTGCAGGAATATGGCATTTTTGGATGTTTGTGTTAGTGCATTGTAAATGTTAACAAAAATAATCATGATGAACTATTGAAATTTCTTGTACACAAGTAATAAAAAAAGTCAGAAAATGCAAGTAACTATAGTACTTTCAATTAATTTTTTTTTTAAAAAAATGTTTCAAAGAAGTGTCTCTTTACACTGCACTGTGTCCCTTTAAATTCTGAGCTTCTCTGCTGGGGTACTGCTCCTTCTCCTTCTGAACATGGTGCTGCCTACATCGTGCTTCATCTCACTGTGCCACCTCTGACCATTAATGCAAATTGGAGGCCAGAGAAGAGTTGCTCTGGATTTAAATTGGTGCAACTCACAGCAGAACCTGTCTCCAGTTCATATTAATGACTGCAAGTGGGAGAAGCTGCCTGAGCAGAGAGGAGGCTCTAATGAGACCATGTTCCTTCACCCGTGGCCATATCTCTGCCACCTAATCTCTTCTCTAGACTGTCGAATCAAGTTCATTTAATTGCATTTTCAGTTAAAGCCTGCAAAGTGCAAATATGGGAATAAACAAGGAATCATGTTTGCATGTTCAAATGTCTTTCTCTTTAAATTCAGTGCTTAGATTTTTCTTGGTGATTGCACTGGAATTGCTCTGTGCAGGCATGGCTGCTCCAGGGGAAGGATTTTTAGTCCTTCTTCTTGGAGCACCTGCAGCATTGCAAGAGCCCACGCTCACTTGGGCCTTTTCCTCTAGGGGAAGTTCAAATAAAAACCAAGAGAACATTTGTTTGTCCGTGCTGCTGTTAAGAACAGAGTGGGATTTCTGTGCAAAGGCACTGTCTGTCAGCAAAGCAAACACAGCATGTTGTGATGATTGTGTGCCTGACTAAGGACAGTGTTTATTTCATCCTTGGAGAACTTGCATGGAGGACAGAATTCCCACTGTGTCAGAAAGGATCTGCAGCAGATACCCTAAACTCCCTTCTTTGATAAAGTACCTTTTGTCAGTGAGTGTGTATGTTGGAAATTAGCAGTTCCTTCAGCACAAAAACCTTGACATTGAGTATAATTGAGGAGGTTAGTGTCGGCATGTTCCTAAGTATTACCTGTCATTTGAAATATGACAGTGCTGTAACTGCAGGACCTTGGGGACTTCAGTGTGCTGGCACTGCCATCTGACTGCCTTGGAGTCTGTGAGACAGCTTCCCAGCCACTTCGACCCTGACATAATTAACATGGCCCTGGAGGCTTCTGCCTTTTGCTTTCCTGCACTTGTTGTTTAATAAGATGTTTGTTGCTCTGCTTGTCTTTGACGCAGTGGTGTTGCCATTAGGGACACAAGGTCCTTCACATGCTGTCGCAGTCAGTGGGTTTAGGTAATGCTGTCTGTGCAGCCATTCAGTTCAATTCCAGCAAATTAAAATATTATCATCAATTAGCCAGCGATGCTGGGTGGCTCACTCTGTGTCTGAGGGGATGCACATATTTGTGGTGTGTGAAGGCAAGGTGACAGGGAGGGAGAATATCATACAACTCAATTGCCAGGGAAAAAAAGTCAGGTTTTAAGCAATGTCAAATGCTAAAATGATATCATAGGATGCAGGGATGAAAGGCAGCAGGCAGCACTTCAGGGGAGGGAGAGGTTGTTGCTGTGTGGGAGGTGCAGCCTTGGGGTGGAAGGTTTTCAGCTGTCTGTGGTCAGAAAGGCAGTTGTTTTAATCACTTGCATTAATCAAGATCATGATGGTTCAGTCCATAAAGTCTTTATGGTGTTTTACTGAAAGCAAAACATGTTTTTTGGGAGAAAGGGGAAAAAACAAAAACCTGAAAAGTTTGGAATATCTTTGTGTAGACAAGCTGAGCACAACTGGTTTTACTTTTCCACTCTGTGAAACAATGTTTTAAAGGGTTGTGAAAAATTCAGCTGTGTTGCTCCAGAGAGATTCACGTTAATACTTTGACAGCTCACATGGCTGAGCTGCTTTTTGAATATTGTAAGAACTCAAAGCAACACTAAATCTAAATCTAAATAATCAGCTCCAGTGGATGGCATGGCTGAGCCAGGGTGCTCCCACAAAAGGGCATTTTTAGCCATAACAAAAGCTTCACGAAGTCATCTTGTTTCTAGGGAATTGTCTGTTTCAAGGAAAAAAAACCCCTTAAGATAGTCTCCTTCAGGGTGTTTTTCTGGGTTTTTATTTTAAACAGTTGTCGTCTTTTGTGTATGTTTATTTCTGAAGTAAATGAGCATAACCTGGAATATTCAATATCAGAGGGCTATGGTTGTAGTATTTAGCTTTTCATTTCATCATGTAAGAAGAAATGGAATGGGAAAGGTATCTCATTACACCCATTTAGCTTGAAATACTTCTAATCTGTCTTGCTTGTGGAGAGTATAATTTATAATTAGAACTGTGAAACAATGCCAGATAGTATTGAACAATGAGTTTGGCCATTTTAGAGGGGTGCTTTGAGTGGAGAAGCTTGGAAAATGCCATCAGATAAAGTTGCAGATATTGAAAAGATTCATTTGTACACCACAATCCACCCATAAGGACTCACAGTGCAATAACATCTTTCCAGTTCTTTAGTGTATTTTTCCCACTGTCATGCTAATACAGAATGAAAGAGGGAAATACAGCAGTTTTCTTCTAATACTCCAGGAGTTAAAGCCAAGATGACTGAAAACTACAATATTCTAAAGACTCATTCTCCAGTTCCTTTACATTATGAATATAAATATCTTTTCAGTTGTAGACATTAGGCTTTCATTGTATAGCCCACCATTAGGCATAAAACATATGAGAAAGCTGTCTGCATTAGGCTACTGAAAGAGCACTGATTTGCAGCTCTTCTGTAACTTCACTTTGCAAATATTAAGGGAACAGTAAAGGAAAAAGGTTTTGAGAATTCTACATAAATACATTCATCTTTGACTTTCATGTAGGAGTTTGGCTGACATGGACCATTTTCTTTTGTTCTAAATGACAAGTCCAACATTTGTTGCTTAGTCGTAACCTGACAGAAAAATCACAGGAGTATTTGAACGATTCCTAGTTGATCCTTTTCTCCCTTAAAAAAAAGCCCTGTTATTGGAGGGGAAGAATCATTTCCTCAATAAAGATGATGAGGTGCAGGATGCTGATCAACTGTGGCTTATATTATACTGATTCTTGCTTGGATTTCAGTCAGCAGTGACAGAAGACTTCAGCAAGAGATGTGATCCAAAACCTCATTGGAGGGGTGGGGCTGTTCCTTGGGTCACAACTAGTCATTGCTGTTTTCCTTCTGCCTTGGCCTCTGCTCTGAGGCTGCAGGGTTTTTATGGGAATTGCAGAGATAAATACTGTAGGATGTCTGAAGGCTTCCAGTGGTGGTAAGAAGCATACTGCACACATAAATATCCTTTTTCACAAAGCCATTTAACTCTTATTTATCAGAAACCTATGGAGTTCTGTCAATTTTCCCAGTGAATGGTAGAAAATAGATAGAATTAAGTGAGTAAAATTAACAGTAATAAAGTTAGGGAAGCATGAAATTAAAAAAGTGATTGCAGTAATAAGGTATAAAAGTTTTTCAGGAAAAATAATACCCTTTTGACTTGGTGAAAAACAGTATTAGTACTACTTATTAAAGAAGAATATATTTATATGATCAGTATCACATCAATGAAGTCTTGATACTTTCTGGTTTTACCTACTCCATTCAATTTGATTATCTTAAATTAATGTACTTTAAAACTGCTAATCAATTTGTTCTTCTCATTTTAATGATAGATAAGTGTTACCAGCTTGCTTTTGGAAAAAAAAAAAAAAAGAGAGATTGAAGCTGAGGTTTATGAGATAAGTGGAAAGAATCCATTAAAAAGGCCTTTAGTTTCAGGTTCTTGAAGGTGTAGAGCTCAGTATTTGCTGATACCTTCAAGTAGCATTCAGGTGCTTCAATTTACAAGTTTATACTGTGGCAACTGAATTCAAAATATGTCTGCAGCCCCTGAAACAGCAGCTCATCCCTCCTGGGGAGAGCATGCTACTGAGGATGAAGGAAGTAATTATTTTTGCCTGTTTTCCCTTTTGCCCCACAAATTTTCATGTGCTCTTCACAAATTTCTCCAGCAAGGGGGTGGAAGAGGAGTGAGTGTGAAGAAATATGAGCCAGGAGGAAGACTGAGGTTGCACATTACAATATTGTCATTATTCTAAGAGATGGATTTGGATTTGAATTGTCCTGGGAGTGGAGGCTCTGTTAAATTGCTGGGGTGATGGACTCCTGCTTAGGTCAAGAGAGAAGTGAGGAGGGAGATGATCTTCTCCATCAGTTCTGGGGCTCTTCCATACAACATTTGGCATAACTCAGTTTTCTCTTTACAGGGTCTTGCATGTGAATCCTGCCCTGACAGTTATCTGTAACCTCCCCCTCCACAAATTTTCGTAGTTTAGAAGTGCCAGGATCAATAAAGCCCAGTAAAATCTGGGTGTAAGACTGAGCAGCAGAACAGCAAGAAAATCATGGGTTTTGCTACACAAACACAATATTATGGCAGTGTTAGGTTTTTGTATGCAGATGTGATTAATACCATTTCACCAAAATAATATATTTGAATAACTGTTGAGTTTCTTTCTCTCAGAGATCCTCATTAAAACACAGACAGATCCTCAAAAATTTAGAGAGAGGAAATATTCAAAGGAGTGTCATTTTACTACACTTTTCACAGCAATAATATTTCCTGGTGAACTGGTAATCAAGTTCCTGTGGGATGCTTTTCTTTCACACTTCTCCAGTGGGTTGGTTCTTTAGGTGTTAAACAGCTCTAACAGGCCTGGATAAGCTGAAAAGCTTGATAAGGTCAGAATGGTGAGTGACTGCTGGAGACATATCTTATTCACAAAGCACCCATTTAGTTCACCGAATTCTTTTCTATTCATCTTCTCATCTCTGTTTTAGTTTCACATCTTATATAGAAATGTCAGCGCATTATTGTATTTTCCTTTTTGTTTTATTACCGAGCTTTGCTGAGCCGATCTTTGTTATTTCCTTGATTCTTGCCCTTTTAATAACCTTTAAAATGTAGGTCCACTTCTTGCTGGCAGACCAGCTACTTTGCCGTGAGGCTTTGAAAAGGGGCTCTCTTATAGAAAGAAGAAGAGTGTGTGCTGGGAAGCGTTAAATTTCCCTGCGTGTTATTATCTGAGGCGCATCAGCTCAGTGGCACATTAAGTAATGGGCTGTCATGGTCTGTTGTTATGGAACAGTTCCCATGAACCAGCATTGGGTGTATCTTATGTAACAAGCCTATCTTTAGGCTGATGTACAGGATTTCACATTCAGCGCCGGGCGGGGATGGAGCTGCTGTTTCATTTCTGCTTCTGTGTTTTTTTTTTAATGCACACAAGTAGCACGTGGAAAATGGAGGCTTTTTCTGCCTGCTCAAAGGAGATAACGTTTCTTCAAATAGATGTGTTCTGGAGAGAATAAAAGGTTCTGGATCTGTGAGCTAAATGCTGTAGCCTGCTGCCTTGCAAGAGAGACAGAATTTGTCCTGTGGCACAAAAAAGTGCATCTGGGGAGAGGTTCTTTCAGTTTTGGTGACATTTTTAAGACTCGCTTCAGGGCCCAGATCAGATGTTTCCTAGATACCTATTGGCAAATGTCTCATTTTTGATAGAGTTGTTTAGGCTGAAAAAGACATTTTTAATATTATCAACTCCAGCCGTTAACCCAGCACTGCCAAGGCCACCACAAATATATGTCCCTAAGTACCACAGCTGTGTTTATTTTAAACCCCTCCAAGGGTTACACTGCAGCACTTCCCTGGGCAGCCTGTTCCAGTGCTGAACAGCCCTTTTCCATGCAGAAATTTTTCCTATATCCCGTCTGATCCCCTTGGCACAACTTGAGGCCATTTCCTCTTGTCCTGTTGTTTGTGGCTTGGGAGAAAAGACCGTCCCTCACTTGGCTGTAAGCTCCTTTCAGGTGCCTGCAGAGGGTGAGAAGGTCTCCCCTGAGCCTCCTTTTCTCCAGGCTGGGCCCCTTTCCAACTCCCTCAGCCCCTCCTGGTGCTCCAGGCCCTTCCCCAGCTCTGTTCCCTTCCCTGGACATGTTCCAGCCCCTCGATGTCTTTCTTGGAGTAAATGGCCCAAAACTGAACACAGAATTTGGGCACTGGAGCTGCTCACCTCAGCAGCAGCGAAATATCACACTCATGGGGTGACCTTTGAGGAAAATCACTAATTTCTTTGTTTAGAGTGCAGAGGGCACAGATCTCATAAAGCAGTTGCTGGTAAATGGAGAATATTATTTCCATATCAGTGTCACACTGTCAGAAAGTGGCACTTTGTTAAGATAATGTGACCTTTAGAATCATCTTTTAGTCTTTTATTCTTTCTCTGGTACCGTGAATCTCTACTTTTAATTCTTAATGTTTTTCGATGCAGTAGAAATAACACAAAATTCAGTTATTCATGTTCTTTCCTTTCAGGTATATTAGATGTTTCTTTCATGGATGGCATAGGTGCCATTTTATCCATGAAAAACTTCTGTTTGCTGACTGTAAAATGTACATCTGTTCTAAAATGTAAGTTTGGTAAGCATTTACATATTTTATAAAGGAAAGAAATGGAAACGAGAATAGGGATCAGCTGCTTTCCAGTGGTTTCTATGGGGGAAAAAAGTGGATTAAAAAAAAGCCCTGGGAGCTTTGTGCTAGGTTGTCTGTTGCAGAAACAGAAAGTCACAGTTCTGGAGCAATTCCTATTTAAAAGGAAAAATATGAGACTAGGTTAGATAATAATAATTTGATTTGAATATTAGCAATGCTACCTGCTAGTGATTTTTTGCATTAAATTCTCAATATATTTTTTGGAGGAGATTCCCCAGCTTCAAAAATTTCCTTCTCAGTGTGATTGTTCCTATCAGGCACTTGTTGAATCGGGTTCAGCTTGGTGTCTCTTTCCCATCTCTCTTGGAGCTGCTCCATGAACTCTGAGTCAGGCAAGACACTCTGGCTCAAGGAGACTCCCCTGCTTCCATAAATACGTCCCAATTTTAGAAATGAAGTTTGGTGATTTTTTTTGTTAATTTGTTTGGTTGATTTGCTTTTTCAACTACCAAAAGATGTGGGTGAAAGCTTTCTATCCTGCAATGCTGGTTTCCAGCAATTGCTCCTTTTTGCTTTCCTGTCATGAAGGCTCTGGTCATAGAAAAAGTCGTTCTGCTACTCAGAATAGGAACTGGAGGTCTGCTTGATTATTATTAAACCTCACTATTGTGATATGAATAGAAATACAGTAGCAAAATACAGCTCAGTAGCTTCATGTGCATATTTTTTTATTGAAGAAATGTTGATTTTTCCCTGGAGACAAGGACATTTTTAGAATAGAGGCTGCTCAAAAAAAAGGTATTCATGTAGCAGTGTTACAGCAATTTGTTTGTTCTAATTGTACAGCAGTCAGAAGTTTAAAATACTTTAAAAGTATGTGAAAGTATACACTTAAATACCATTCTGAATTGTCCTTGAATTTCCGTATAAAATCTCAGCATTGTTGCTGTACTTGGATTACTGAATAAAAATCTGTGCTGATATAATAAATGTAACATATATTAATATTTCTGAGAAGAAGGAAATCCTGCTTTATTTTGTTTGTGCTTAAAATTTGAAAGTTGGATTCTGTGTTTAACAGCAGCTGCTTGAGCCTTGTGTTACTTGGGATGAAAAAATCCCAACCTGTTAATGGCAATATTTAGCAAGAATTCTGAGAGAAAGGAATTTACTTTCTAAGCCCTGTTCAGTTTTGAAACTGTGGAAAGTTACAAAAAAGTTTTATGGGGATTACTTTTGATACGGATTTTGAAAATGATAGGTTTCTATTTCTGGAATAAAAAAACTTGGGTTTTAATTTTTTTTTTTCTCCCAAAAGGAAGGGTCATCGTATAATCCAGTTGGAATAAACCCCAATTTTTAATAACATTTTAATACTACTATTAGAAAGCCTTCAGGCCTTCCAAAGTGTCCAAAAAAACCCCCAAACCTGTTGCCCTGATCTTTTTCAACCTTCTGATGTTTGCATTTTTATAGTGGAGTTTCTCACAGATTTTCGTGTAAACAAAGTGATGTGTTTATCATTCCTCTCTTGAGGAGGGACAATTGATGGACTTCTAGTTTGACCAGTGTGGTTGAAAAGGTGGCAATCTTATCCTCCAATCCATAGTCATTCTCCAAAAATCCATATAAACTGAAGTAGAAAAATAAACTTCCCCCTTTTTGCCCTGACAACTTGACTGTGAATGTGTCGTTCATTTCACGTCCTATAGCAACACAACCCAAAAACGCCCAATTTACTGCTGCTCCTGTTTCCTACTATGGATGTATTATAGGACCTTGAAAACTGCTGGAGAAGAAGAAAGCGCAAACAGGGAGAGCATCTTCCCATAAACTTTTTAATAGTACTTTAAGCAGATACTAGACAGATCGTAGATGTGTCAGGTTTGTTAAAGCTAATACTTCAGCTCAGGGAACCCATTTGGCACTTGAAGTAAATCTCCCAGATGGAACAATATCATTAAAAATTAATTGTATAACTGCTGGACCTGTCTTTAAAGACTTTTGAACTGCTGAGGCTTTCTAATCAGATATTGTTGCTCCAGTTCACCAGTGAAGCGAATCCAATGACTTTTCCGGCGTATGGCCTACTTCTGTTAATGAAAGTACAAATTATTCACTTCAACATTTAGGTTGTAAAACTAATCTCCTGGCTTACACATTATTCTCTTCTGCGTGTTTAACTTCTCTTCACTGAACCAAAAAAAGGAAAAAAAGAAGTATATAGTAAATCAGAAGGGACACATCAATCAACTTGGCACCATTTAAAAGCCATTTAGAGTTGGGGATGGTGGTTGCTGGTGTTTGATGTTGAGCCTGGCTCTTCCCTGGCCTGCCTTGTCTGTGTGATTATATCAGGAGTGTCTGGCCTGTTATTCTTTATAAGGTCTTTAGCATTCAAGGGAGCTTTTTAAAAAAAACAACTTTTTGTTTTTAAGAAGCTTGTTTAGTATTTTCACCTTTTCTTTTTCTGTCTGAGCTTCCTCATGGCTGCTCACCACTATTCACTGCCATGATGTGACTTTTGGATGATAAATGTTCACCCGAAAACTTTACACCACTTTCATTTGCACTACATCTGTTGGAGCTGATGGTGGACAAAATGAGATCAGATGGCTCTTGGTTTCCTTTCTGCTCCTTTTCTGAGGCAAACTCACTCTATTTGATGCTCAATATTGGGCGAGGGAGCCTCGAGGCAGCCACTGAGCTGCTGCTGTAGGGATGTGTCCCACTGGATACCTGCATCTACCATGTCTGTCTTTATATTCATATAAACATGGACATCTCCTTTAGGTAAAGCTCTTACACTTCAGGTTGGGTTTTTTGGGTTGGTTTTGTTGGGTTGTTTTTTTCTTTCTGGAGGACAGAGCAGGTTGTTTCTCAGCTGGCTGCTCTTCTAGCAAGAGCTTCCCTCAGCCTGTTCCTCACATGTCCACCTACAGCACCTTCAGGGCTGTTTGGAGTCATTTTAATAGTCAGAAGCCGAGTATTTGCCATTATATATTTAAACCTGGTGGTTCTTACTGCCACCTTTTTTATTTTCTAGTAAGGTATTTGTTGCCATGAAAGTAGTTCAGTGGTTGTGTCGTTTTTTAAGAAAATACCAGATAATAACTTCCATTTATTCTGTATATAGCTATAGAAAATGCAGGCACATACATAGTTGTGTGCATGTATACCTGTGTATGCTTAATAAAGTGTGTAATTTTTGTACAAAATAGCACACATTCCTAAAAAACCCCAAAAACAACCGAAAACCCCCAACAACAGCAGCATAGGACATGCAAAAGATTTTAGTTAGACTCTGACTTCAGACTCCTTTTCCAAAACACTCTGGTGTAGGTAGTCTGAAAAGTAAGGTAAAGCTTCATTAAACAGCATTCAATAAAAAAAAAAAAAGGCAATTATCTTGTGTGGTAAATGCACTATTAGACTCCGAACTAGTATATCATATTTATTAAAATTTGATTTGAACTTCCTTTTCAGGTGACAAGCACAGCACAGAATTATATGGTATTTATTATTGTTTTCATTATGGGGTTTGTTTTAATATATTTTTCTGAGTTTATTTAGCATTTCAAGCTATACATCATAAACCTGGCTGGAATGGTGCTGGGGATTTTGATGTTTCTACATCCAAGTGACCTTTTGCGATATTTCTGTTTTGTTTTGTTAACTTAGGGGGGAATAAATTCTGAGAATCAAAAAATGAAATTATAGGAAACAGTTGTAAGTGCTTCACTTCTTTTATGCCATTTACGTACTCAGTAAAAAATAGGAAAAAATAAGTGTGTAACAAAGACAAAGTGACACTCCAGGAAAAACCAGTGCTGGTTTTTCATTTGCTGTGCATTCTAAGAGAGAATTGAAGTTCCAAGTTGGAACTGACTGGATGTACAATTTGGAGAGACCTTATCTTACTTGTTTACAATATTTAATGCTAAATAATATTTCTTATGTTATTTTATAATATCATAAAATCCAGAACCTAACTTCCATTATCCATTTCCATACAGAGTTTGCTGAGAAATGGAACTAATAAAAAAATAATAGAATGAAAGTTTGCATTATGAGCTGCCTAAATCATAAGACTAGGTTTTTTTACTTCCAATTAGGCAGCCAATTATGGCATTTGTAGTCAGAATGAAAATAACCCAGAAATTCAACTAGTGATTTTTATGATGTTTCTTTTATATGTGTCTATATGCACATATATAAGTTACTCCTTACACTTTATGACTCAGATATTGGGACTCTTAAAGCCGTTTGACCTTTCCATAGGGACAGAATATACAGTTCTATGACAAAATTAAAGCATTGTGTATAAACCTGTATTATTTTGGGGTGATTTCACAACCATTAATTCTACCTTAATCCCAACCCCCCTTTTTTCTGCCCATATCTCAGTGTCTCACTAGAAAACATCCCATAATGCCAGCAGGGGCTGGAACCTGCTGAGTCTCAGTGACAGTTTGCTGATTATTCCAATTCATTTGCATTTGCTTCCTTACACTTTTATGCCTTAATTTATGCCTTAAATAATGCAAAGGGTGATGCATCTCTGATGTAATTTCACATTCCTTAGGTTAGGATGACTCAGCACCAGAGTTAACATGCCAATCAAACCTTGGGTACCTCAGTGTTTATCATGTCAGCCTCAGCCTCTTTGTGGGCAGCAAGTCCTTGTCTAAAACGTGAAGTTAATGCCATAAGAGCATTCAAGAGAGTCTTTTTTTCTCTTTCAGCCTGAATAGGTGTTAAGTAGACAACACAATATTGGGCTGGTGTTTGTTTTGTTTTGTTTTGTTTTTTTCTCTCATTTTCATTTAATTGCTCAGTTCAGCTCTGTGATACCTTGTCTGTATCGTTCTGCTCCTTGTCTGTGGGATTCTGTGCTTCTGCATGAAATGAAGAATTAATAAAACCAGCATTTCTTCTTTGCTTTCACACTTCAGAAGTGTCAGAGTTCTGCACAGAAGCAAGAGCAGATGTGTGTCTATCTTTCTGACCTCTTTGTACCTGCAAAACTAAAGATAAGTTTTCTTTTCCAGTGGTGTTGTTATTTTCTTGTCTACAAGGACAGCTTGTACTTTATCATGCTAATTTTTTATTTTTTCCATCTTAAATGTTGTTTTAGGAGTAAAACATGGTATTCAATTTCTTGTTTATTACTACTTCCAGCTGCAGAATAGATGGGTGGAAAATCAGTGCCAATTCAACAAAAGCTATTGCACTGCAATTAAAAGATCAGGCTGGACATTGTTAATTCCCTTCCTCTTTCTGATTTTTGGGGGAAGAGTTTTGGAAACATGTTCTAGGAGTGCTGTAATTAAATTATTACCTGCTGTATCACCATCTGCTTACATGATTTTGAAACGTTTCTAACCTCTGTGAGTGTGTGTGTTCACTTCATGACTTCAAGGAAGTGCCAAAAAAGCAGTGAACGTACTCAGCAGATGGACTGAGGGACTCACACCCTCCAAGCAGTCAGTCTTGATTGTTCTGTGTATAATTAAGCATATTTTCTCTAAATCTAATTGTTTAGTTTCAAAACGTGGCAAAGATATTTTTATTTTCAATAGTCAAATATACCTTATGGGATGAACACCTATTCCAGATCATTGCCGTGGATAAACATTAATATTAGAATATTCCTGGTAAGGTCATGTATGATTATTTTTCATTTAGCTCAATACTTGTATTATTATTTTTTTAAAAAATTAACTCAATCCTTGCACTCTACAGTATGCTGCAGGTAAATCTAAAAAAACAGAACTAGGTCTGGATGCTCAAAAAATCTCAATGCTTAAATACTTCAGGTATGTGTTTGTTTTCAACCCTTAGTGGTATTTTATTTAAAGCAATTAGAATGTTCAGAGGGTTAAGGTTGGAGTGTGTTGTCCAGCAAAAATCAAGGTGTCATTTTAATTTAGAGAAGAAACCTGCAGATGTGAAATCTGCATGGAAGAAGGACAATAAGATCTGGCTCTAATCAGGTAGTAGATAGAACAGCATTCTCCCCACCCTCAGTTGGTTATTTGAGTGTTTTCGTTTATAGTGTCGTGGATATCTTTGGAAATCTCCATTGGATCCAGGTGTGATGGTGAATTATGGTTTGTTGGGGTGTTTGGATGGGTTGTGCTGCTCTTGGCTCACAAAATGCAGAGCTTCTGGCCAACAAACTGGCTTTGAGCTCATCTCTGTGCGGAATTGGTCTTTATCATTTATTAAAATCCTGGAAGTAAATAATGATATATCTTGATGATCACCAGCTCACAAGTTTAAACAATGGAGCAAACCAGAAAACAAGCAGCATTTTTAGCTCGTTGTCCTGGTTTTCAGTGTAGGATGTACACAAAGTATTTATTCTATCACCATCTTCATGAAGTGTTGAAACCAGGTGGGGCAGTGTATTCCCAGGCCCCCTTTCTTTGGGCTCTTCTGCTAATGGCCCATCAATGCCTTGCCCAGGACTCACAGGTAACTCCCTCCAGGAGTTATCTCTGTTTAATGGGCCATCAAGGACCCACTTCACAACTCATCATCCCATTGTGAGATACTCCGCCCAGGGGGAGGAGCCAAGCATTCTCACCTGGATATAATCTGGGATTTGGGACAGTACAAGCAGCCCTGACCCACTGGATTCCCAGAGGAGCAGAGCTACCAGACCTTTCTACAGGATCACTGCTTCAGGAAGAGCACCTCACCTGGACTGCTTCCACCGCCCTGTTCAAGTTGTATTCTGACTCTGTCAGTGGTCTTTTGTATTATTGCATTTATTTTATTTTACTTTTTTCTTTTCTCCCAATAAATTGTATTCCTGACTTGGAGCCTCTCACTGGTTGTGCTTTCAAACCACTACAGTCGTAATTCAAGGTGTGCTGTGGGATGGAAAGCTACTGCTGAATCAGTTCTGCTGGATTCAGAGTTTGGGGGAACTGACCAAACTAATTTCTTTTAATACTGATGAGAGTTAAGCAGCTTCTGTAGCCCACAGGAGGAGTTCATTGTGTCAGGATGAAGAAGTGATGATCCTCTCAAACACTTGTAGCCTGGGACTTCCATCGACTGTTGCATTCATTAATAATCTTAAGACTTCCACTTCGTGACTCAGGTCTAATGGGCTCATTAAATGGGATTCCATTCAGGTTTCATTCAGCTGTGGGAAGCTTAAATTGTGATAGGGCTCTAAGAAGATTTTGGTTACTACCACGTTATGTAAGTTTTCCAATTTTTTACTCATTTTGACCTTGCTAAACCAGATTCAGACCATCTTCAGAGGCATTTAAGTATCTTTTTTCTGTGCTGTATTCAAAAGCTCTTAAGCTAATACCCTCTCTACATTTCATTCCCTATATATTTATTTTTCTGGTTCTCATTAATTTAATTAGATTGCAGTCCTCCTTTGCTCTTTTCTGTGAGATTGCTCTGCTGGATAAATCCATTTTAACTTTGATGGCTTTTGCTAGAGGTGCATCCTCATAGGTATCTACTCAAATAAAAGTACCCAGAGTAAAGTGTTCTCCTTTTTCCATAAACAAAATTCCCAATACAGTCAGTAAAATTACTAGTTTTTGATAATCTCCATCTCTAATGAGAAAGTCATCTCTTTACTTCAATGGTAGCTGCTTCAATGATACATAAAAGTGCTTTAGAACAGTGCTGATTTTGTTTTTGAAATCACCCAGCAGCTTAACAACCAGCTTTGATATAAAATTCAGTTCTCCAGTTCTTTGTAGTAGTCTGCACTAGGTAAAAAAGTTTATGGGCTTTTAGCCAACTGCCTTTTAATATGTTGCATCCACCTGTTTTGACATTAATTCATATAAATAAACTCCATATGTAGCCCAGAAAATGGTCTTTGTGGGTCCCAAGTTACAATGGCAATAATTAAAATGATTGCTTTCATGTCCCAGATGGTGACTGTGGTAGATAATTGTATTCTCTGCAATTATTTTGGACTAAGTTTAGCAGAGGAAGGTAAAAATCCAGGTTTTGAAACAGCAGACAATATTTAATTGGTTTAACTGAAGGCTTAATTATTTACAGGATCTAAAAGTAAGGGGAAAATGGATTTTAGGCCCAAAAGAGATTTATGGAGGAGGCATTTATGTGTTACTTACATCAGGTGTGGGACAATGGTCACTGTAGGGTTACTGTCTGTACATTCAGTGTGGGGGGCTTTGGGCATGGCCCTGTAATGGTTATATTTGAGAATTTTATAAAAAACTCTGAAAATGGGTAATGGAACTTGCTACTTTTGGCCACACTCAGACCAAGCCCTTTGTAATGTCTGGCAGGGCAGCCACAGCCTTTGTGTCTGAGTGAATCAGATACTTTTTAAAAGATCTAGAAAAATCGGGTAATTAACTAACATCCTGATAGCTGATGGCATGTTAAGCAGTTGTAATGATTTTGCTTGTGTTGTAACAACCCTGGTTATTTCAGGCTGAATTTTGGCAGTATAAATATTTTGTGATAGAGCAGTGCCTTGTGACTTCCCGAATTTTACATTTTCATGCCATTTGCCTAACATTTGGTCTCAAAACAGCTTTACTTTTAAGTGCTATTGAAGATCATTTATTTTTAATAATGCCTCTGTTCATAAATAAATTATAAAAGCTATGAGACATGCTTAATATAGTTCAGTGTGTTTCTAAATACCCTTAATACATAAAGAAATTCCAGGTATGTCCTATATCTAAAATACAGAGAATTCTGTGTGTTTGCTGTTGGGAAAAAAAAAGAAAAGAAGAGCGTTGAGATTTTCAGTCTTGAATTTTTATTAATGTACAAACTGTTTCCTAATGTTGATTCTTGATTCATTTTAATTATAAATTTAGTCACTCTAAATATTTCATGAGCTTGGGTGACTTTTCTCCAGAGACTGATTTGCCTCTTTCCGTGCTGTAAATCATGAAAAACACTGTACTATGAAGCACAATGGAAGACATTTCCCTGTAAAAAAATAGTAGAGGTAAAGGAAGTGCTGTTGCTTTTTTGATTTGCACGTCCTCATCCTCTTCCTCATGGGCATCTTCTGACTTCTACTTTTTTTTTCTTTTCTTTTTTTTCCCCTGAGCTTGGAATTAGGTCATGTATAAATAAAGCTAATTAAGTTGTTTTGTGAGGGAAATATTCCCAGTAAAACCCTAAATTCAATAAAAATGCACATTTTTTGTGAGGAAACGTTTATTTCTAAGAGAAATAATTAACGCGCAAGGTAAAGCAGAGCATGTTTAGTTTTGAATGACATTTCTGGGGAAACTAAAAAAATTCATTTTTATTCCTTGAAGTCACAGAAAATACAGATCCTTATGGAGTTTACGATCTGTATCCCTATATATATATATGTGTGTGTATATGTTTAATTTGTATTTCAAAAGGGAAGAAAGGCAGGAGAGATCAGGGCTATTCTGATAGTCACTGTAGTGATCTAGACAATTTCCCAGGGGCCTGCAGAGAGACAGAAACTGCATATGAATGATAATTGGTTATACATTTATTTATTTTATGAAGTCTTCTCTTCTTCATTCAAGGCGACATGTAAATATTATAGGTAGAAAACCAGTCAGGCAATTGGGCTATAATTCATATTTTGATCAAAATTATCAGTATAATGTTGAAAATACTAATGTAGTATTTTGCAGAGTTTTATAGTTTGAATTCACTAATAATATGTTTCTTGGAAGTCCTTTTCAGAGCCAGTTATGGATGATATTTTCATGAATATTGCCAGGTTATATTATTTGGAAATTAGCTTATTGATTCCCTTCAATTGGAGGGTGACTTTTTGAGAACACTGGTTTCTTACTGATTCCTGGCTCTGCATAATGAGAGCTGGTGACTGAGATTAAGATTAGGCTGGGAATAAAATCAATAAAAAGCTTTCTAACTTTGAAATTTCCATGAAACTCTCAAATCAAATGTTTTTAAAATGCAGTTGTCTGAAGCAGCGCAAGTTTCCATTTGTTTGTGTCACTGGAAAGATGCAGCAGATGAAGCCCAAGTTAGGAAACAGTTAAATGTATTAACTGCCAGGTGAAGGGAGGAAAACCTAAATCCACATGGTTTTCCTGCTTCAGGCTGAAGGGTTTATGGAATAGAACCACTTCAAAAGGAGAAGTCTGCCTGTTAAAGACCAGATCCTGCTCAGCCTTGCCATAAATTCAGCTTTACCCCTCTTCCAGACCTGCAGAACTCCTGCAGTGAGTCCTGGTGGGATTTCTTGTGTTTCCATCCTGCTCCAGCCCAGCTGCAGTTACTGGAGGGTTTTTTGGAGATGTAGGATGGCAATAGCAAGGCATTGTGCCAGAAGCGTGTGTGACCATGGCTGGGCTGACACAGGCCTTTTTTGTGTGTTTATTCTTTGCTTTCTTACATAAAGGTGCCCCGAGAAAGAAGTTTTGTCCACCTTTTGGTGACGTGGAAATTGCCTCAAAGACTGCAACAAACACGAGACATATAAATGAAATGCTTCATTTATCACTAATTTGGCAAAACCTGCTTCATTCCTGTGCTTCAAGGGTTACAAGTCAAGCAGTTTTTAGCAACCTGCTAATCTGCTGTGCTTGCTCTATAGTTATAGTTGCTTGCTGTCCCAGGAGCTTCCAGCAAATGCTCATACAATCTGATTAACATGGTTCACATACAAAGGGCGCTGGCCTGGGGACTACCACGTCTCATTAATGGAAATGAATTTTTCATGCCATGGCTGCTAACATGTCTGTCTGTTAAGACTTTTCATTTCTTTTTCCAATTCTGTCTCTTTTCTGTATTGTATTTTTTTTTTCTAAGCAAAATATGTCTGTATGAATTTTAACAACTGGTTATATTACAGGACTGAGAGTTTTTATATTTGCATACTGATGTTATTTTTACTAAGAAACAGATGTATTGGCAGCAGAGGAAGGAAAAGGAGTGCAGTGGCATCCATTTGTGTTTATATTGAACCCTTTAGCTCTGATTGAATGCTGGATGAGCTCAGCTTAAGGATGAGGTGACTTGATCTGTTCTTGGCAGCAGTCCTGCTTTGTGTGGGAGGTTGGAATAGGTGACCCTGTGAGGTTCCTGCCAACCAATCATTTTCATGATTCTGTGAATTGTCAACTTTTCAGTGTAACTTTCCATAATTAATTCCAGCATTGTAATTGATGTATCATCCCATCTTTTTAATAGGCTGTAACGTGTTCTACTGTCACATGGATATGGACATGTTCTGGTTTATAGCTGAAAGCAGGGACAGAAGGTTTAGTCTTCTCTTAGCACTGTTCCTTGGGGTGTTTTGGATTAATGGTCCTTTTTAAAGACAATTGGAGAGGAAGCAATAGTACATA
Source organism: Sterrhoptilus dennistouni (assembly GCA_013397095.1). Lineage (NCBI taxonomy): Eukaryota > Metazoa > Chordata > Aves > Passeriformes > Zosteropidae > Sterrhoptilus > Sterrhoptilus dennistouni. The sequence goes on along the minus strand of VWZU01006587.1, from coordinate 1,904,199 downwards.
CTAAGCCCAGTATGCGAAGTATGTTCTGTGACTGGTCCTCCACAGCTGCTTTCTTGTGGCATTTGTTAACATTTTTTGCTGTCAGCAGATTGTCATTTTCTGATTACCATTACTTTGTTGAAAGTTTCCAAACATCCCTGGCTGTCTTGTCCAGGGTGTGTACCTGGTATCCAGCATCTTACAGGATCATCAGCCCACATTTAGCTGATGGTATAGACCTGAATTAGCAGAAACTGTCAGCCCTTCTGTTGATGCACAGTTCCCACTTCAGAAGGGAATTGCTGCAATACCTCTAAGCATCAGTTATATGCTTTATAGCCTCCTTTAGCTCAGTGTACTAAGCTATATGTTTCTTGAATATGTCCTCTTTGTTCTTGTCATAATGCACACTTTGCTTCTCTTCAACTGCTAATGTCTCTAAATCAAAAAGTTCTAAAGCATAAAGAATTTGAGCTGTAATAGCTGTGCACAACCCTGGCCAAGTATAAAGAAGGTTTTTCAGAAGTTTTTCCTCTACATTCACTGATCTGTTTTTTTTTAGATTCTAATGTGTGTATCATGCTCTTCTCTAAGTGGTCAAGAAGTGTTACTGTTGCTTTTTAAGAATTTACTCATTTAGAAATGTGTATAGACTAACAGTATAAATAAGCTCAGTCTACTGGCAGTCTGTGATAAGTTGTGCATAGATGGAAGTTTGATTGTCAACTTGAGTGTGTCAAAAATGGTCAGATCAGGCTGAGACTGAGAACTGAGGTAGTCTTTAGGATAATGGACTTCTCCAGTTTATTTCTTGTAATGGCCTCATCTCCCTATGGCACAGCAACTCTGGGAGATTTCCCTAAATAATGATTGGGAGACAATCAAAGAGAGGCTGAAGGTTAAACCATAGGCTAAGCAGCTGTGCCTCTTCTCCCAAGGATGTGGTCATGCTTGGGTAGGATTTGGCTGAAAACAGCATCAGATCTGGCTGCTTTTGTGGCTTTGTTCCAGGAGGGCATAAATAAAAGTGTGAAATTCTTCTGGAGAGCTACTTGAAGCACATACATTACTGATAGGTGAAGCTTTACATGTAGATAAAATTCATCACAGATGTTAAACCTATGGCAGAGCTGTCACTAGATAGATCTGCAGAGGAAACAGCAGAAAGAAAGGGTGCTTCATTTACTTTTTAACCTCAGGAATCCACTGAGGATTCATTTGTTGACCTGCACTAACACATCTGGGATTTTCTTTTTAAGAGAAATCATAAACTCATTGCAGCGTGTAGACACTGGCAGATTCAGGATGCTGAATGTCACACCACGTTGGCTCTGTGTGAAAAAACATGTTGTGATAAATTCACAGGAATTGGACTCCGTGCAAAATTACACCTCCAAGTACACTTAAATGACCAAACTCTTGACATTTCTCAAACTTGACAGCTTATTTCAGTAGAAATTTAGGAAAAAAAAGGTCAAAGGACACGAAATATATTACTGCTCTACTCCACCTACAGCTATAGCAACGCTAAATCTTCTAACATTACATCTTGGGGCAAGTGAAGAGTTTCTCATTTAGGCCCTAGAGTAAACAAGGCTTAGGAAGAACAGCTGAGGGAGAAAAGGTGTCTTAGGGGATCCTTGATCTTCTCTGCAGCTCCCTGAAAGGAGGGTTAACCAGGTGGAGTTGGTCTCTTCTTTCAGGTAGCAAGTGGTGAGACAAGAAGAAATGGCTTTAAACTGCGCCAGAAAAGGTTTATATTGGATATAAGAAAACATTTCTTCACTGCAAGCCCTGGCACAGCTGCTCAGGGCAGTGGAGGTATTTAAAAGCTGTGTAGTTGTGGCACTTGGGGACATGGTGCAGTGGCCTTGGCATTGCTGGGTTAATGGCTGAACTCACTGACCTTAAAGGTCTTTTCCAGTGTAACCACCTGTAGCCCTGGTTTGTACCTGACATGTTTTGGTTTTCTGAAATTCCTTTCCCAGGGAATTCTCTGTAAACAAGAGACATGTTTACATTCTTTCCCTAGGAGGGATTTCTTCTTGATGTCCCTCTGGTCTGACCAATGTGATTGAAGAGGTTTATCTTTGCTTCACCAATCGAATTGTCTGTGTAGAACAGTATAAAAAGTGTGATACATCCCAACAACAGAGGAGTTATTTTCAGCCTTTTGAAGTCGGAGTCTTTGTGTCATCGTGGTGTAAAACAGTGTCAAATGATTGTGGCATTGTACAGATCCACATGCAGGGTTGTTCCAGCCTGATTTCTCCAGCAAACACCCCCTGGGCTGGCCAGGAGCAGTCTCGGGGCTGATCAGGTGTAAACAGCTCGGTTGTGTCCTGACAGGAGTGTGGGGTGTCCCTGTGCCCGGGCAGGTGTGTGGGGACACAAATGTGCTCCCATCAGCTCGGGCTCAGCAGCAGTTGCCACGGCAACATCACTTCCTGTACTTGAGCTTTAACATTTGAGAGAGTTCACCCAGAAAATAAATTTGGCGTGATTATGGAGTGCACTTGCTTGTTTTCTGAATTCTTTGGATACAGATCGTTGAAAAGAGCAGAAAATTATGTTACTGCCTTACTGTTTTCTGACATAAACCATGCACGGAATCATTAAAGCTGTCATCTATCAAAATATAGTAAAATTCCAATAAAGCTAAATTGTAAATGTTGCCATCTTCAGCTCCGTAATATATTATTTTAAGGGCTCCCTGTCATTGTTGAACTTGATAAAACTGAGTAAAACCCCACTGAGCAAGAAATGAGAAAAAAAAAATCTAGAAAATGTAGTATTGAAGTAAGGATTTAATTTTTTTATACAAGTACTGACCTATTTTTTTACAGCAAGTTAGAATAGCACGGAATGGTGACAGCAGGAACATTTTTGTCTGTGTCTATCAATATTTTGAACGTATCATTTAAAGTTTTATCCAAAAAATTACTCTTGACATGAGACATCAGGGCTTCATATTTCCTCTATATCTCTGATTGCCATGTGAAATATTGCTAATAGGAAGATTTGTCTTTGGTAATAACCAGCTAAGTTTGAGAAATTGATCCCAAACTCTAAAAACTGAAGCACTTGGAACAGATTGCCCAGAAAGGGTGTGGGGTCTCCTTCACTGGAGATACCCCAGAACCATCTGGATGCCAATCTTGGGCTGTGTCCTCTGAGATGACCCTGCTGGGGCAGCCAGGTTGGACCAGCTTTAGATGTAGAATTGTTTCCCAAATGCTTCAGAGTCATCAGATTGTTTGTGGGTTGTGGTTTCTTTTTTTGTTTGGTTGTTTTTCTTTCCCCAAACAGAATGTGTTAATATTTTCACTGCAAGGTTTTGTCAATGATTGTTTAAAATCAGGAATGGAAGTTGATGCCTATGATGAGACCAGATTCCTGTTTTTCTTGTTTGTAGCTCATCCAGAAGACTGACCTTTTGATTTTGGTTTTCTTTTGTTTGTTTTTGTCGTTAGTTGGCTGGTTGATTGTGGTTTTGGTTTTTTATGGTGGGTTTTTTTTTTTTTTCTGGTTTGTGGGTTTTTTGTTCTCTCCAAGATATGGGTTGAAACCACATTGTGTTTTGCGATGTTGGTTTGCATCTTTTGAAGTAGAGCAGACTCCCACTAGCACACTTGATTGCAGTGTGGTAGCTTGCAATTGTACGGTTTCCAAATTTTTGAAGTTAAAATGGCTTTTTTTTAAAAATAATAATTTAAATAGGATTAACTGTAGTTAAAGAGAAAAAAGAGTTTGAAAAATATTAAAGTGAAATGTGCCCAAGCCAAAGACTGACAATATAAAGATTTCCAAAGCAGAAATGAGTCATATAAAATTAACTTTCTTAAGAACTGCTATGGCCTGTTAGTACAGCTATTGCTGTCAGCATTTTCAAGTTAAACACCATTTACAATGATTTTATTTCACATCAAATTCAACTATAAGCTTGAACGCAAATGCCCCAAAAATAGTCTTTGTATTTTATTTCTTTCAGAGGCAATTACAATGTCTGGGGGGGATGTAATGCAAAATATATTATTGATGAAACTTTGAAGTTGGAAAAATGTATCTATGCAGGCAAACTGGATATTAGGTCAGTGTACAGACAGTCAGTGTGAGGAAAAAGGGGAAAAGGGAAACACTGACGTTTTGGGAGAAGAGCTTTGGGTGGGAGGGACAGGAGCTGGGGCAGAGTTTTGGGAAGGTAAATGGTGGGGAGGTGGTTTGGGCAGGAGGATTTAGGTGCTAGGGCTGGGGCCTGGTGCTGATGAACAGAGATGTGGGACAGAATTTCTTCCTCTTACACCCAGTTTAAGAGCAGTGTGTAAATGCACATACACAACACATCCTGACTAGCCCTGGAAGTCCTGATTCTCCATCTGCTTTTTTGCTTCTAGAAACACTGAAATCCTATCCAGTGCCCTTCTCAAGGAGAACAGCAGGGTCTGAGTGTTGATTCCAGTGGAAAAATGAGTGATTAATTAATGAACTAAGAAACTGGAGTGTTTTGTGTGAGTGGCTTCTCTCTCCTCGTTTGGTGTTGTCATCCTGATATTTGCAAATGAGCAAAAAGAGGGAGCAGTGAGAAAACTGAGCTGTTCCCACCATAATGGGAGGAGGGAAGGAAGAGCTGTCCTGGAAGCAAAGCAAAGGCAGCAGCAGCACAGCACGTCCCACAAGAAATGCACAGGCTCCTTAACAGAGCCATTTATACTGATCTGATTACACTGAGGCTTTAATAAACCTCCTTGGTAGACTCTGCATATATCACAGATGCTGTTAGCTCCTATAAGGTCAGTAAATATATCTGAGTTTCATTTCAGGCAAATAGGTATTTGCAAACTGAACGTGTCTGAGAATGGGAAAGATCTGTGTTAGTAATACATGCCCAGCATATTAGAGACCAGCCAAGGCTGCTTTTTTGTTACCTGATACTTGTATGCTGGGGAAGAAGGAGCTTCCTGCAGTCTTTCTGTGAGCCTCTGGGATTCAGAGGTTCTGAAAAGGCAGCAGACAAATATATCCATGTTCCTATGCACATCTGGATGGCCCAGGATATTACAGCTCAGGTGGCTGATACATTCAATAGTGGGCAAATTACCTCTTGTTCCAGCTGGACATTGTCGTGCACAAGTCTTATCAATCAGGGTGCACCACAGCCCCTCTTCTTGTTATGTGGTCATCCTTTGTGTTGATATTAATGGTGTCCTGGTCCACATGGCTGTTGGTGATATAATAAAATCAATGAGAGATTTTGGAGACGTCAAACATTTTATATCATTCATCTCTACCAAAAAGGACTTACTGATGAAGAGACAACTTTAGACTCAACTTGGCTGTGTTTTACAGATCTTTCTCTAGTCTGATCTTTCTGTTGTTTCTGCTACAACACTGCTCAGTCTTTCAGGTTGCATTCTTCTTCAGTGAAATGTGAACAACTGGTGAGTTTTGCCATTTGTTTTTATCTGGTGGCTCTATGGAGTGACAAGGTACTTAATTGTCCTGCTGCGACTGAACTCCTTGCCAAGCCCACATCCCAAAGGTGAGGGAAGGGACAAATCATTACTGCACAAAATTAAGGCAGTGCTGATGGAAATATCACATTCTTATTTTTGAATTACAGAGTAGTGTAATGTTGCTGTTGACAAGGGCATCATAATCTCTTCTGCAAACAGAGATTTATGACTCTGAAGAAATTTGTCTAGGCCTGAAACTTGGCATCATCTCGTTTGACAAAGTATTAATTTGTTGTCATACATACTTTAAAGCCTTGCAAGTGCAGTGGGTGTTGAGTTCCATGATAAGCACAGCTATTGGCCCTTTAAACAGGTGATACTACATCTGCTTTGGTGGTTTTCCTAGGGACAAAAAGATTACAAGGACTTAGAGGAAAAGCACTCTGTTTAGAAGATATTAAGAAGAAAATAAAAATGAAAGAATCCTTCAAATTGAGATGAGCCAGCTACCCTGGAATTTTTGATTTATGGCTGTACAAAGAGGCCACAATGCCCTTAGGAGAATTCCTGGGTGAATTTTGCCTTTTCAGTGCTGAGCACTAAGTGGCTTGAGAAGGAAGGTCTTGCTGTGGGCAGCCCATTAACACTTGCCACACTTCCTGCGGTGCATGAGCCTGCTAATTGTCTCAGCTATTTATGAGCTGCATTTAACAACTGCAGCACCAGACACAAACAACTTACAGTAGTATGTTCATATTGCTTTTTCCTTGTTGGTTTCATAAAATGTTCATGTAAACTCACCTTTCTGTTATAGAGGTATTGGGGTGAGGCAGGACTTTTAATGAAGATCATACTCTGTAGTTTTCAAAACCTTTGCTGATAAGAGATTGAAGCAAGGAAAGTTGTCCAGAAAAGAAGTTTCTGGTGGTTCCATAACAAGATGTTCCTATCAGGCAGGATGTAAATGTGTTACTTTTAAGGTCAAAGCAGAGGCAGAGAGTTTTGGAATGGGCTCGTTAAGGCAATAACGATCTGATAAAGCTGACTCTCCTAATTTCTTGTGTACAGTTAATTGAAAGGATATTTAGTTTTGGTTTGATACCTCTTTATAAACATTCTCCCCACAAATCAGTGGAAGTATAGAAATGTACATCAGCTTTATTGGTCATCAGCTTGGCTCTGTCCAGTATTCCAGAGTTTATGATCCCCTTTGCTGTCCCTATAGAGAGGGTTTAAAGCTCACTTGGTGCATATTCAGACTTCTGGCATTTTGCAGTTGCTCTTTTATCTTTATAATAAAACATGTATTTAACAACAATTAAATGTTGAAACAGCTTGCTGGCAGATGGGGGGAATTTTCTATCTCCTGAAGTTTTCAAAAATGTCTTTCAAAAATATGTTCATTTTATGGTCTGTGTTACAGAGAAGACTGAACTGGAGTATTGTAGTGTTTTTTCTTGACTTCAATTTTTTCTGAATTTCCACTGTCTTTTTTTTTTTTTTTTTTGTCACAATTCACTATTACTGTGAATAAGTAGTGTTTTCTTTCTCCTTCCAATTCCAAGTCAAAACTACATTTAATACATAATATTTAAGTCATGCCTACTTCCTTAACCAGCTAAATACCAAATACTGAATAGAACAGGTGTTACAGATTGCGTGGCACAAATGATCTGTGCCTTGAGAACCAGGAGACCCCTTTGTAAAATTACTTTTGGGATGGTGAAATGCAGTGCAGGCCCTGATCTCAGATACTTCAAGGTAAGTTGTGCTGTGTCCTTAGACTGAAACAACGAGCATTCTTTGCATTCTTTAACTAAAGGACATATGTTGCTAATAAGATCCCATACTCCCAAAGACTGGTCTCAAATAAAAAACTGAATTGAATATTGATTTTTTATTTTAGGTCATTTAGCTGCTTGCGTGTTTGTTGTCATTGTTGTTTTTGTTTTTTTCCTGAAGTGAGGAAACTGGTTTTGGTGCTTTGAATGTAAATTGAATTGTTGAGATGCTAAGATGTGGAATGGGGTTACTATTCGTCTGTATAATAACCATTAATAACCACTCCAAGAAATTTCATATGTATTTTTATTATGCATTTATATGTGGGTTTAAATAACCTTTATTAATACACTGCATTGAACAATAATGCACTTTCCTTTAATATCATAAATACAGGGAAAACTTAACTACCACAGATAGGCAATGGTCAACATTTATAAGCTCAGCAAGATTAATATTTGCTACGAAACAGCATCTGAAAAACTGCCTCAATTCTGGTTTATGGCTAGTACTGTGGTAATCTGCCAAGGGTTTACTTACTTGGCTAAAACAGTTTGTTAAATGACTTCAGGAATTCTAGAGCCAAAATTATGTGTTTATGAGATGCAGTGATGGTTTGCTTTGCTTTAAAGGACAAAACATCAGTCTTTAATTCCTAATAAAAAGCAATATGAAGTGGAATTGGAAAGATGAGGTTGTTGGGCAGTTGATATTACCTAGCAGTGATCTCTGTCACTGATGGTTTGCAAATTAATCCTTCCACTAACAGAAGAGGAGATGTAGTGAAAGGGCAGATAAATAGCTTGAAAATGAGTTATCTCAATTTCCCAAAGAATATTAATACATGGTTTGGTGTCCAGTTGGTGCTTGGCAGGAAGCTCAGCACAGCAGGCATCATTTCTGGGGCTGGCACTATTGAATACCTTCCTGAACAACCTGGATGGAGAGACAGAACTTCCTTGGGAGATCTCCAGGTGATTCACAACCCTGGGGAATTGTGCTGAAGTTCAGAGGACCCTTCACACCTGAGAGCTGGGCTAACAAAGTCCACAGAGGGCAGCTCTGCTGCTGTTTGACTTTGCAGCCATTTGTGGATTCTGCCGGAATTTAAAGACTGAATTTGCAATTGTTATTGAAATAAATAATGCAGGCTTTCACAGTAATTTAAGAGGCTTTAGTTCAGCTCACTCTGAGCTCTGTTGCTCCCGCTACATATGGAAGAGTTTGGAGTGCAGGGGGAGAATTGATTAGCAGAGGGACAGGAATGGTGACTTGGAACGTGTGGGCTCTCTTGGCTGTTCCCAGGCTGTGTGACAGTTATAGGTGAGGGATATTTATGTGGCTGTAGGGGGAAAATAGGAACTGTAAATTGGTATTGTATAGAGGCAGATAGCCTTTCAGGGGACGATAGGCTGTTTCGTTATATTGGAGCTTGCAAGAGGTTTGCTCTCTTCAGAGAGCTTCAAAAAGCTGAATTCCACTTTGCCATTACAGTGGGTTGCTCTATTATATTGTAATGTTACTTAGAGATGAGTCTTGGAGAGTGAAAATGTCTTAAAACATAAAAATGGAGTGATAATGTAGTGTTGTAGGTGTCAGTCTAGTGTTCATCACTATGAGAAGTTTCATATCTTTATCTTCATTTTTTTTTTCTAATTGAGAAGCGAGTCTGATGTTTGAAAAGCCCTAAATTACAGATGCTTATGTGTTGGAATGGCTATTGTCAGAGTGTAGGGGAAAAGGCACCCTGTTGCTGCAGCCTGTCAAAAATGATTTGTTGAAAATTGACTTTGAGTGTTTGTTCTGGAGGTCAGAGTTCCCTTCAGAGGGCTCCTACTTCCATAGAAATCTCTAGAAGTGCTGCAGTTGTGCCTTGCTATTAAAAGAATGATTTTGTTACGAATACTTACCTGGCAGTGCTTTTGATTCATTAAAATGGGAAAAATAAGTGGAGCAAAACAGCTGGGACAATTTCTAAGTAAATTCATCAGTCATTCAGGAACTATGCATTTAAAATACCTATAAATAATAGAATGCTCCATCTAAATGGAAGCCTTTTATTGATATGTAAGTACAGTGTCACCCTGAAGTTTCTTTTTTAATTTATCATTTCCTTGTGTTTAGAATCAGATGAGGCAATTCATATTATTTCCAGCTTTTCAACTTTATTTTAGCAGCATTATTTTGCATGGTGTGTGAAATGAAATTGTTGCACACAGTTGTTAAGCTTTAAAATTACTTTCAGGTAACAAATAATTGTTTTGGAAACTCTGAGCCTTCACTCAATTTTTTAATATTATCTCGAGGACTGACAAAATAATTGGATAATTTCAGTGGTTTGCCATTGGCACTTTTAAATTTCTTTTATTCCTATTCTTACAATATATTTCCCATGAGAATGTTCATGGGACTACTGATCCTACGAAAGACAGGACAATGGAAATGGAGGGAGTGAAATGCTGAGAACCCATTTTTTTGGGCTTTATTTTCTGTTTAGTTCTCTCAGGTTTACAAAGAATAAATAAATGGTTTATGTGTGCATACAGAAACAAACATTTAGGTTTTAAATTTTGTTTTAACAGATAGAAAGATGGCCTATCACAAAGTGAATGCAGACCAGAGGGCACAGGGGCACTCTCCATACCTTGACAACGATGAGCTCCAGGCCACGGCGCTGGAGCTGGAGTGGGACATGGAAAAAGAGCTGGAGGAGCCTGGCTTTGACCATTTCCGACTGGACAGTGCAGCCCAGCACCACCTGGGGAACTCACAGAGCCCTGACCTCGACCTGGAGCCCATCCAGCCTTCCTCTTCTCCGAAGGGAAGATTCCAGAGGCTTCAGGAAGACCCTGACTACATCTCCCACTACACGAGACAGGCACCAAAGAGCAACCGCTGCAGCTTCTTTCGGATACTGAAAGTATTTTGCACTGCTTTGATTTTATTTATTTTTGGGATTGTGATAGGATATTATGCACGCAAGAAATGCCCTTCTCCCCCAGCGTCTCAAGAACCAAATAATCCTCATATCTACCGTGAAATTCTCAAGGAAATCAAAGCTGAAAATATTCATCGAATTTACAGGTATGTACCTTGGCAGGTTTCTTGTCTAAATGCTCTCAGGTGCCACTGTTAAGGCTTCACTTGATTTTTTCTTTTATGTGGAATGTCATTTGCAAACCCTGACTTTTTTTTTTAATGTTTGCTTTTATCATGATGCTTGGGAGATGTTTGTAAGCATGTACAAAATTAATTTTTTGATAAATGCAAATTTGTGCTAATAATAATAGGTTTTGCTTTAATAATGTTCTATTGCTAAATGTATTATCTTTAATGTAAATGAATTGAAAAACATAGATAATTCAAGTTGAATTGAAATATAGACAATAGAACAGCTGTCCTAGATCCAGCTAACTGCCAAATAACACTATTGAAAAGCAAGGTTGATATGATGTTTTGTAATATTTGGTGCTTTGAGAAATCCCCATCTAATTTTTGGCACAAAAGTGAACTCTAACTGGTATTTTTTCCCTATATGGTAAATAAAATCTTTATTCTCTATGGGTTTAGGATGGAAAAATTGACCTTTGTACTCTGAAAGACGGTGATTTGTTTATTTTTTTTATTCTTTATTACCTGTTTTAAGATTGAAAAAAGGATAAGATCAAAAACAGTCAAACAGAGATATTTTACAAAAATTTACAATGTGGAATCCTTTCAGTGCTTTGACAACTCTCTATAACATATTTGTGTCAGAGTATAATCACTTTTCTGTAGCAGTGAGTATGGAAGAAAATAGTTTTTCCTGCCAACTTTTGAAAGGTACCTCTGTATGGGGAGGGGAGATGAGCTTATTTTTGGCTTTTGGAATGCAAAGTTCCTTTTTCACGTTAAAGGTAATACATTGCAGATTTTTTGATCAGCATCAGTTGAGAAGCAGCAGAACTCCCATGCCTGAAGTTAGAAAAGATGGTTGACATGGTCATCCAAAAGGTGTTACTGAGTAGATCAAAAACACATCAGAAGTAACCACAGGGGTGTTCTAACAACATTTGTCTTTTATTATATTTGCTAAGCCCAAGTCTTAAATCCTGTATTGGGTAATACCAGGATTTGAGCCACCACTGTTACTAAATTCAAGAGAAAAAGTAAATATGGAGGGTTTCATGACAGTTTTTATGTACTAACTGATTCTACTTCATACAAATCTAATTATTTTCATAATGGGAAAGGGTACAGAGAAAAGAGTCATAAAAATGTTGTTTTTTAATGTAAAAAGATAATTTTTGTCTTTCAGAGAGTAAATCTTCGTCACAACCCAAGTATTGGAGTAAGCTAAGCCATAAGATTGAGTATTACACAAATTACAGCAAATGTCTGATATGTCTGTCAGACTCAGGATAATACTTCAGTAATTTGTGTTTGGGGACTGGGAATCACTTGCCATTCTATTATTTCAAAGGGTGGTTTAAAACCATCCCTTTTCAAACCCTTTATCACTTGTCAAATGATTTCAGCTTGCTATTAGGATACTATTAGGAGTATCTGGATTATAGGTAAAATGAATTATATAAATATTTTAAAACTTAAACTTCAATAGTTGTGATCCTATAACATAATTCTTAAGATTTGGGTTTTTTTTTTCTATTTAATGGCATGCTTTCAATAAAAGCAGTTGAATATTAATTTATCAATAATTATTGATATTTATTAATATCAATTCTGTATATAAATATATAATCAGTGCTTTTAGTGTACTGCCTTTCCCAGCATTTTTGGTCTGAGACAGCTCTTATCTCATGTTGTTTTCAGTTTCTTTCCCCCAACATCTGTTTGGCAGGAGTCAGAGTGACTGCCATGAAACCTGGGTGTGTGTAGGCCTATGAGCACAAAACATGTAACATATGTTGCTCATGTAAAAAAAAAAAAAAGCCCCAACCTGACAAAATCAATATATGTTACTGAAAAACTTCCTTCAATAAAATATTTTGAGTACTAGGAATAAGTGGCAGCTGCTTAGCTTGCAGCTTCTAAATGTTACTGAGCATGACATTAATTTAATTTTCGTTGTTTACTCCTCAGATCAGGCTCAGATGGTATGGGACTTTGCTAACAGTCCTGTAGAGGAATTAGGAGGGAAAAAAAACTGTTTAAGAGACACAGAGGTGCCAATCGAAGTGCTGGAGCAGACATCACCTTAATGTGCTTGAAGGTCTGGGGTGGGAGCTTTCTGTTGGGATGAAATCTGCTTGTGTTTGGGTGAAGCTTTGAGGATTTGACCCTTTGCACTTCTAAAGAGCTGGCAGAAGTGGTCCAAGGAACTTGTGTTGGTTTTGTTTGGATTTGGACTGGATTCTGTGTGAGTTGAAGGAAGCCTGTCTACCAGTTCCTGTGAGGATTGGAAGTGGTTGAGTCCCCATTTAGAGAGATTTAAACGACACATTTTAGGGACGTGGTTTAGTCCCCTTGTCACTCAGCAGTGCTGGCTTAATGGTTAGACCCAATCCTGGAGGTGTTTTCCAACCTCAGCAATTCTGTGATGGTGTAGGATATCTGCAGTTTGTGTTCATGGGTTGCTGAATTGGGATATTCAGATGTTCCTTTGTGGCTTCTGCACTGGAGGCTCCTGGTGGGCTTCTGTTTTTTCAGTCCCATCCTGGCCGGCTACATCACCCCAACTGCATGTTAAGGTTTGTTTTTTTTTTTCCCCAGCAGACATACTAGAAATCATTAGGTAAGAAAACTCAGTGTGTTGGCTATTATTCCTTCAACTTTTCACCTTGTTTCCCATGAAATGGGAATGCTACAAAATTTCTGTGCAATTTGTGTCAAAATTATTTCTGTGAGCCTTTTTGAGCATCTCTCCCCACCCCTTGTGGGAGGTGCTTGCATTATTGATGATAAAAAGTAGAAAGCAGTTCATTCCTGATGTTTCAGAGGTTTCAAGATGAGTTGTTAGAGGTTCTTGGAGGGGAAAAGTAATTGCCACAAGAAAAATGGAGAGTTTTTCCTCAACTAGCATGCTGGATTTTAAACTGGGACAAAAATGAAAAAAGGGGAACAACGTTGTAATAGGATTCAGTCAGTAAATCAAACAATTCAGCAGTGTGAATACTACATTTGTTCAGATACATATTTTTAAAGAGAAACAATCTTCTCCAAGGTACAGGCAGATTCAGATCTGGTAAAATCACTCACAATTCTGCAAACATCACTGGGCTGATGAGAATCCAGTAGTTCTATCTGTTCGTTTCATGAATATAACTTTTCACAGTTTTCTTCTGGAAGATAACTGACAAAATTTAAGTTCAAGTTAGGTGTAACTTGGCTCTCATACTTCAGGGTGGGTATGACAAGGGCATAAATCCCACATCCAAAAGAAGCAGAAGTTAAAACATAGAATAATTTGGGCACTGCTAACGTTTATATCTGTAACCAGCAGAACTTACCAGGGCTAAAGAGATGGATAAAGGTGGTTAAATTGATAGGCAGAAAGCAGGTTATCTCCTGGGACAGCTGAGTTGAGTTCTTGGAGCCCTTTTGGAGAGCGTGTCAGGAGGGCACAGCTGGAGAGGAGTGACCTGTGCCTCGAGCTGTGCTCCTCAAAGAGTGTCTGCAGCTCCAAAACACCATCATTACACTGGGAAGGGCCCTGCTCTCCAAAGGGATGAGTGCATTTAGATGTGCAAGTCTCTGCAGTTTATAACAAATGCTGAAGGTCGGAAGAGACAGACCTTCAAAAATATAGAAATGCCCACTGCCAGTTTCGGTAAGCAGCTGGTGAATTCTCAAAAGTAAATTTGCAATGAAAATATGCACAATTTTCAATGAAACTTGACTTGTTAAAGTTACTTTTTAAAATTACACTCGGATTTCTACTATCACTTCACTGCTTTTGAAAATTCAGCTGGTTTTTTTTTCTCTCTCTGTATGGTGTATATAAAGTTATTTCAGTTTTATTGCTCCAAAACCAAATAAAAATGAAACAATCCTAATTTATTTGGAAAGTGTGGGGCTATCATAATTTTTTAGGAGGTTGTAATTATGGGGTTGGCTTCTGTAAATTAAATGTATAAACAAAGATTCATGTTGAGTAGTAAGAATAAAAGAAACAGGCTGTCGTGTTGTCGGTGATAACTCTGGTTGTGCATTATTTATCAGATTAGCCAATTGCTCTTATGTTTTTAAAATTCTTGTGGCCTTATTGAGCTTTACTTAATAATTACTTTCCAAAAATGTTCATCTTCATTGTTATCAGATTCACAGGTTTTTTTAGATACATCTTCCCATGATTAAAACTGGGATGGGGGCACAGAGAGAAGAGTCTTTGCTTTTCTGTCCAGCCAGTCTACAGAGAAGCTCCTACATTTCAACTCTGCTTTTCATCCTGTGTATTATCACTCAAATGCTTCCTTCACTATGATTTTTCCCCTCTCAAGCAATAGGGAGGTTTAAATCCCTTCATAATACATCCAGTTGTAACTAACTGTCCTTTAGAGGCGTATCTGTTCCTTATTCCAGCTGGTAATATCACCTGCAGAATCTCCCAAATCCATCTCTGGCAAGAATTGATTTGTCACTGGTGCCTGCTGCCATCCATAACTTAGGCTTAATTCTTCAAAGAGCTTTGGGGGAGCAGGCAGCAGCTGCTCTCCTGTGTGTCATGGCCAAGGAACACAAGTGCCAGGGCAGTGAGAAAAGGACTTTTTCTTGTTTTTTTCCTCAAAGCGAAGTGAGAAGCTTCTATATCCAAGTGTTTCTTGTTCCCCGATCAGTTGTAATCAGTACTGTCAAAACCTTGGGGCTTGAAACCTTTTTCCTAGGTAAAGCCTGTGAAATGCATACCTGAGGAGCAAAGAGAGTCTAGATCTTGTTGGAAAATTGGAGTTTTGGAGATTTGGACTGAGTGAAATTTACGGGCTGGTGCTTTTGGCAGGAATTAGGAATCACTGCAGGAGCAGAGCCTCCTCAGGAAGGGTGTGAGCAAAGGAGGGCTCTGGTGGGGGCAGAGGTTGTGATTTAGTGTAAATGTCACCCGTTTAGTGCCCACTCCTGTTAACACCTACACCTGACCTCTCCATGGCAGCAGGGTGCTGGCCCAGGCTCCTGCTCACTTCACTCATCATCAGTTTTGTCCCCTGTACACAAATTTTAGTTTTTTGTCACACTAGCAGCTGAAAAACACATTGCAAAAAGCAAATCTCAGTGGCAATTCATCCTGGATATCAGTTTCAGGTGTTTCTTGTTTTGCTACTAAAAATGCAAATATTAAATCTAGTTAGGCTGGATCTGAAGCCAGGTCTGCTTCATCTTTGGAAATGGAAATGTTGGCATCTTTCCAGGTAACCAGGAGCTCCCTGGATCTATTTCATTCCCACTGCGGAATCACTTGGGATTCTCTTCATTCACATTATAATTTTGAATGTGTATTTATAGAGCACAAAGCCCCTTTTGAAAGGAGATAAGAGTAATATCAAACAACGGAAGGTTCCCACTTATTCCCCTGCCACCTCCCCATTGAAGAATGGCCCTGGGAACATGGGGAGGTGTCTTTTGTGGAAGAAAGATGCCCTGTGTGACCCAAGTGCTATCTGTGGAACAGAGACTTGATAAATTTAGGCTTCAGATACCCATTTATGTCAAATATGATTTCTTTTTAAACCAAAAAATAGGTTATATCTGTATTTCAGAGGTGTTAATAGAAAGGCTCGTCAGTTTTATAGTTTTCCTTGGTTTCATTCTTTTTTTTTTAAATTTTCTTTCTTTTTCTTTAGATGAAAAAAGGGGTGTGTCATATTGATAAAATGCATGAGAAGGACTTGTAAGTTTGATCCTGTTAGGGTCAGCTGCAGCACATGCTTATAATATTCCTTGTCTTTGTTGAAGAAATATTTTAGGTTATGGTTTACTTACCATTGAAAGGACGTGTTTCGAATCCACCATGTGTTTCACTGAGAACAATTTTTCTTTTTAGTTAGTTATTTTTTTAACAGTAACCATAAAAATATATCGATTTTTAGATGTTTGATTTGGGAAAG
This sequence comes from Sterrhoptilus dennistouni, assembly GCA_013397095.1. Taxonomy (NCBI): domain Eukaryota; kingdom Metazoa; phylum Chordata; class Aves; order Passeriformes; family Zosteropidae; genus Sterrhoptilus; species Sterrhoptilus dennistouni. Next base: position 1,887,947 of record VWZU01006587.1, on the reverse strand, counting down.
CATTTACAGTGAAATCTGATTTTTTGTATCATAACAGCATCCTTTGTAAATGAAGTACATAGTGTTGCCTTAAAATAATTTTCCTAAGCAATGCATGTTAGATTTCCTAGTCAATAAGTGTGGTATGTTAATGAATTAGTATCAATAAACTATATTATGCCATATCAGCATACTAAGTAATAGGTCCCTTGATAAATTTTCTATCTGTCACAGCCTAGATGAATGGCTTTAGTCCTGCTGCTGTACAGTGCGTGTTTTCCATGAATAAGTGACACTGGTTTTTGATATGCAGAAAGTATAAATGAATTTTACTCCGATCACTTATTTTTGAATTGCCTAATCTTACTTATTTTAAAGTTAAAGATCACCTTGCTGCAAATGCCTCACAGAGGAGTGTGGTTAGGGTTTAGAGGGAGAGCCAATTTCCATGGCCATTAGCTGTCTGCTTCTTTACCATCACTGCTTAAAGTGTGGGGCAATTTAGTCCCAATTAGAACAGCAGTTCTGAGTGGTGACAAGTGCTACTTTCCCTAATAGATGATGAAATGAGCTGTGCCAGCCTGGCTGAGGGAGTAATTTGCTTTTTAAAGGTCTGGCATTCCACATTTCTGCCTGTTTGGGGTAACAGAGGGATTTGGGAGGGCCTGGTGATGCCTTGAATCATTCTGTCAGCTGGGCTGCCCCAGGACATCTTGCACTCCCCTTTGCCTGTAGTGAAAAGCTCAGATTTTCAAGGGATCATTTCTGTTTCAGGGACAAACTGGAATGGATGGTGAAACATCTATGGATTTCATAAATCCATCCATTTTCAGAAACTTTTGGTGAGTGATAGGCTCTGTACTTGACTTTACCTGAAAAACAGAAATACTTGACTGGAGACTGCTGAGCAACTCTGACACTAATGCTGGCTTTAGAGGCAGTATTTAGAAGTTAAAGAGTTATTTACTTTGCCATCTATCATTTTTATAGATTTAACCAAACCACATTTCTCCTAACACTAAGAACCTGAAGGAAAAAACCCACACAGCCTGCTGAGATGACAACCAGTTTTCATTATAGGCCACATGTTTCCATTTGGTAAATCCCATAGGGTGAAGAAATTGGACAAAGTTGTCCTTCACTGTCCAGTCTTCGCAATACAAGGAGGATCAGAAATTTTGGCTGGTGGTCCAGGAGATGCTCTTATAATGATGGTGAGGAACAAAACTTTCAAGAATAAACCCCCTTAAAAATTTAATTAGTGACACGTGGACTGTCTCCTAATTGCCTGAACAGCTGCAGGAATTTCTCCTAAAATCTAAGAGAAATCTAAAAATGGGTAATTATATATCCAAAGAACAAAAACAAATTTATGAGCATTAGAGATCCTGTCAGTGCTCTGAACCTCCCAGCATTACAGTGTGCTCAGAGGGTGGGTTTTTCCTCGGAGGAGATCATGGCAGAGGGGGCATTGCAAAGAGTCCCTAAAATTTCTGAAGCAGCAAGCAGATTCCTGTTTAGGATGCATCTCTCATCAGCATGGTGTAAAACTGCAGTCCGTGGATACTCCTGAGAATCCAGCCTTTCAATGGAATCTGCAGTTTCATGGTAGGCACTGCAACAATAAGCAATTAGTTTCCTGCCTGTACACATAAATCAAATTACCAAAGCCCTGGGAGGAAGGAGTTTTCTCAGCCCTTCTTGGTGGTGCTTTGACATGCAGTTCCCTGCCATCAGCACCCATGACAGCTGTTTGCTGGGAGCCTGACAAGTCAGACTGCTGAATTTAACTAACTGCAGGTTGTTGTACTGCATTAAGTCCCTGTTCATGCAGCATTTGTAACTGAAGGTTGCTGGGGAGCTTTGCTCAGGATCGATCAGGGGTAATGAAATTGATATTTTCTGAATAATAGTCAATTTTAATGGTGGTGTTCTGCAGTAGTCTTCTGTTAAGGGGCTTCTATTCTCAGTCCAATTCTCTTTGAAAGCTGATGAGTTTCTGGGATGAAACAAATATGGATTGCATTGAAAAGTTGGGCTTTCCCTGGCAATATTGGAATTGTGGAGTGTAAGACTTTTCAAAATTAAACAAGTTGGCTTTTTTGGATTTCTAGAGTACTGTTTGTGGGCACAAAGTGAAGTAATGCCTCTTGCTCTATGTGTGTCTGATTTCTCTCAGTCTCAGTAATGGATAACCTTTAAATACACATTTTAAAGTCTCATCCTTCATATAAGCTGGTGTTTCCTTTGTCATCCTTCATGTAAGCTGATGATTCCTTTGGACACATCCACTTGCCACAAATTTACATATGTTCCTGTTCAAGTTAAAATACCGACTCATACTCTGCTTGGTTTATGAGTATTTCTTCAAGGCTGAAAAGGCTGTAATTTTCCAGTAAGATGGAATTTTCTCTTTCCATTCTTTTTTTTTTTTTCTTGTTAGGGAAACATAAGACTTGAAAATTGAATTGAAATGTCGCTATCAAAACAGAATGTTCAGATAGCTCAGAAGCAAAATTGTTTGAAATTCTTTTTTCTTGGAGACCTCATGATTTTTGTTCCTTTTTGGGGAATTTGGGGGGTTATGTGCTGACGGTTCCCCACAAAGCAATGTCTGGTCCTTGACCGACTTAATGTCTTTATTTCTGTTCTGTGAAATTTGTTATTTAAAAGAGAAGATAACAGAAGCAAAAAAATGAGCATTAAAAATAGCACTTGAAGATCTTACTTGGTTTACTTTTTTTAATGGGTTCTCAATCTCCATTAGCCAGTAAGTTGTGTGAGGCTTCAGGAGAAAAGTCACCTTTGCTGAAAGGGTCACGGCCCCATTACAGATAGAATTCTTTCCAAAAAATTTGGTAAAGCTCTACAGAGAGGAGTTTGCAATAATTGTAGTATTTTACTGAGATCTGGGTCTAGAGAAAGAGATTTGGAATGTCTTTCTTGTGGAAGCTGGGACATGGCTGCAGACCCCTGCAGTAATCCTCTCTTGTAATGCAGAATTGATGACATGGCCAGAATTTTGGAGCACTTTACCTTGACTCAGCACTGGTGTGATGCTCCAGGCAATATCACATTTTGCTGCTGCTGCTTCAGGCAACTGACTGAAGCCCATAGAGTGGAGAAGCCCAGGACTTAGGCTTCTGTATATATATGCACTTTATATACTTCTATATAGATATTCTGTATACGGAATTTGGAGAGGTGAGAGAATGAGGAGAAGGATCAGTAGTTAAGAATGTATAAAGAGTCCATGGAAATGTCAGTGTGCCTTTGATAGATTTTTTTTTTTTTTTGTTCTAGCAGGAC
>VWZU01006587.1:1820190-1884628 GCA_013397095.1 Sterrhoptilus dennistouni | reverse complement strand
AGGACAGCTGTGCTTTAGCAGAGAGCTGAGATATTTACAGTTACAGTTGTGGCCAGGCTGGAAGGTGTTCCCAGTGCTTCTGGAATCTGTTTCCTGTCCAAGGCTGTGTGAGGCAGGGCTGATGCAGTGCAGATTGAGGGCATTTAATTATTGAAATAGTTGGCTGAATGCTATTTGTGAGTAAAAGGTGGTAGCTCTGGGAAGTCACTTGTTTCATGCTCATTTGTTAGTAATCGTTATTGAATGTTTTTATTTTTAATAAATGCCAGCCTGGGTGATGGGCCTTGTGATGTGCATTATTAAATAAATAGGCAGGCTTCAAAAAAGGCCATACAGGTCATGAACAAAGTTTCTGTTCCCTGTCAACTATTTAGGGAGCAAAGCAAGGAGCTGAATTATTCATAACATGCTTAGTGCAAGGCAAGTGGAACCTGCTGCTGTGTTGCTAGCAGTGCAAATAGTGACCTAAAATATACAAATGGTTTTCTTCTGTATTATAGTGCCTGTTTTTCTTTACTAATATTTCTGGAAGCTATTTAAGAAAATTAAACCCTGTGACAAAAAAAAAAGTTATATCTGCATGGTTCCTCAGGATCCTAGCACAGACCCTGCAGGGGATATTGTTTCTAAATTATTCAGTTAATGTGCTAAGAAGATAGATAAGGCATGGTGTTAATACAGGTATTCATTTTGTTCTTGTGGAAAATGTGTGGGTTCTTTCAAAAACAAATTTAATAACTTTTATAAAGGCTGTTTCCTCCAGACAGAAACACATCTATTTGCATAGCTGTCCATTTCTATATGGGGTTTTGTGCCTATGTGAATACATACGTGTAATTTTGCATAAAAGCTGAATTTCTGTCCTTTATACAGCACTTCTCAAAGCTGTCATATATTCCAGGGCTTGGCACCACTTCTCCCTGTGGTCGTGGCTGAAGCCTCATTCCCTTCTAATCCCAGGGCCAGGAGTACTTCTTGTGTTCATTGTTCCTTTGAAGTGGTAAAACCTCAAAGTACCATGATGGCTGTATTAAAAATGCCCAGAGAGTTATAAGGACACAGTCCTTATATATAAATAAAGCTTGGGGGGCTTATCTTGTTCATATCAACATAAGTATTATACAGAATGCAAGATGAAGTTAGCTGATGACAGTGCAGCAGTATTTCCACATAAAAATAGAGACCTGGGGAAGAATCGAGCATTAAAGTACGTAGCACAGAAAAGCTGATGAATGGAACCAATTCCTTTATGACTTTGTTCGGTTGCTGGATGTTCTTTAGCCACACTGTTGTAGGGTTCAACACAAGGCAAAATATGTCTGTGGCATAGAAAAGGTGAGGTGACATGACTTAGTAATTCCTTTCTATTTTTTGTCCCCTGATCTCTGTGCTTCATCAGTCTTTTCAGAGCTTGTATTGAAGCATACCACGATGAATAAAATTTGTGACTAACTTTTTGAATTAACACCTTTTTCCCCCTTTCTTCTTGAGCTGTTTTTTCTAGGATGCCTGAGTGGGCTTGATATTAATAGTCTGTCCTGATTAACAAGCTGAACTAAACCAGAGGATTTGGGCTCTGGTGGCTGCAGGAGCTGGGGTAGAGCTGGGTGCTGTCACAGAGCTTCTGGAAGGCACAGGGAGCTGTTCATGGCACTGCGAATAGACTGGGCATTATCTGGGATTTGCAGCTCTTTGCTAGCAAAACTTTTTTTTTTCTTTTTTCTTTTTTTTTTTTTTAAGAAGCAGACTCTTAAAACAAGAATCATTTGGTATTATTCTAGAAATACAAAGCTAAATAAATTAAATCCTCCTTTAGTCTCGTGGATTTGGAAATTGGTTTTACATGCTTTTCTCGCATCCTGCCTGGATTAGCCTAACTCCCTTTTCCCAGTTTTTGCCAGCACTGCTGCCTCAGCAGCCGTGTACAGATCACAGATTCCTGGGGAGGAATGAGGCTCATGGAGGGCTGGGTCTCTCTTCTGTCTCTCTCATTTCCTCCTGACTCAGTGTATCTTGACATTAAAAAGGTTTCTCTGTGTGGGAAACAGTTAATCGGATCAGGCTGAGTCACACCAGTATTAAATGTTGGCGGTGAGATTGGATCCCTTCCCCTCAGTTAACGTAATTAAGACTGACATTAAAGATCAAATTATCCTATATCAAATTAGGTAAGTGAGACACTCCTCAGTGACATTCCTGCACAGTGCACAAGGGTCCTGCCGTGCTGAGGAGGCTGTGAGGTCCTGCCAGAGCATCCCCCTGGAGCTCCAGAGCTCTGGGTCTCCCTGGTGGAAGGTTCCTCTTTGCCCAGCTGGGCTCTCTGCCTCCCCAGCACTGGCAGAACTGATCATTCCCCAGATTGCTTTGGGGGGAATGTTGGCATTTTTCCAGCAGGAATTGTATGTACCAAATGTAAATGCTTTGCTGCTTGGCTGCCTTTCCTCAGGGACCTTTTCCTGCACTGCCTCAGGGAAAGCCCAGGGTTCTCCCAGGGTGTCTCAGCTGAGCTGGGCACCCCTGTCCCAGCCAAGGGTGTGGTGGCACCAGCATCTTCTGACTTCTGAGGGACTTAATGTGTTCCTCCTTTGCTCGTGTGTTTGGTTTCTCCAAAACAGGTGAATCTCTTTGAGATCTGGTCCCGTTTGCATCCTCTTAGACAAGAGCAGATGGAATTCCTGCAGCACCTGTTAGCATAGAAAGACATTCTTTAATGGTTTCCTTACACACTTGCTCCAAATTTATATTATCCTCCAAAGAATTCAGAATGCTTGCACTGAAATTCAGTTATTGAATAGCCCAGGCTACCCCAGAAGAATTAACTTCAGCATTGGTTATATACTGGATTTCCTGGTGCATAAAGACATTTTAACACCTTTTATTTATTGTGTGTTAGACACTGGTTGCTGGCTGCATTATATTATGTGACTCAGTTCAGCAGAGGTAGAAAATAGATTTATCTAAGGATGAGTGTTAAGTACTTGTTATGTGCTGTTGTGCCACTCATGAAGAGTGACTTTGGGACAAGAATGGTGGTATTCCATCAGTAACTGAAGATCTATTACCCCAAAAGAAAAATAGTTTATTTTTCCAGGATGAGAGGAAAGCAATTTCATACATAGAGGGATGGCAATAATTGCAGTAAGGTTTCCTGTAGCCCTACACAAATAGTTTCAGTTTTTAGTGCCAGATTGTAATACAGGATGTAAATAATGCCTCATAAAACTACTAAAAAGATAACTTAAAAGAAAAAGTGTGACCTTAGCAAGAATTGCAGGGGCAGCTATTCCAGAAGCATCAAAAATATATTGTAGGACTGTTTTTAATCCTTTAAAGAGATGACTTGATAGTAATAGAGAATTAGTGTTCCTTGCCAGATAGCTGGGAGATGTCTTTATGGGGTTTTTTTGGGGGTTTTTCTTTTGGTGTTACAAATAATGTATTTACTTCTCCTCAGCTGCGAAACATTGAAGTTTGCCAGAAAAGCTCTTACTTTATTTTGCCCACACCAGTGTTTGAAACCTTGGAAACACTTGTGTGTGCTCAGGATTGGTTTGTTGTTATTACAGCTGAGAGGGAGCTGATGGATCTCTGTTAGCACAGCCTTGAGACAGTGTTTGAACCACCCTGGGAATATGTGAGAATACAGTAAAATCAAATGTTTTTTACTTACAGCATTACTTGAACGCCAGTTGGAGAGACACCACATTCTGCTAGAAATGGGAAATTACAATGAGTCCTTGCTCACAAGTATTGATGTGGCTTTGATTTTATGAAATGGAGGAAAGCTCCGTGGAGAGGTCCTGGTTTGATCTTGAAGGAAATGTAACAAAGTTTTTAGTTGCTTTTCCCTATTTACCAGAAGAATTTCATACCCACAGGAAATATTGTCTCCCACCAGCCTTGAATACATGCAAATGTTAAAGTGCAGCATCACAAAATAGTTCTCTCTTTAGCTGAAAGTCTGAATTTTCAGAGATGGCTTAATTATTTAGGGAGAGGGAAGATGGAATGAAGACAAGAAAAGCTCCTTGGTGGTATTCAATTCGCCTTTCAGAGTGTGTGTTCTATAATAATGTTTTGATTTAATCACATTCATTATCTGTATTTTATTTTTCTTTTAAAAAGAACAAAAAAAATCTAAACAAAAGACAGGCATGAATTATTACACGAATATTATTATGCACTGGGAATCAAAAAGTCTGAGCTAATGCTGTTTAGACCCTTCTTTAAAGAAATAATCAAATACATTAAATTAATTTTTCCATGAATATAATGTGAATTTTTTTCTCATCTTCTTATATTGGCAGATCTGAGCAGAAGGGACTAGCTGACTAAATATAGATTCAGCACTTCAGTAATTTAGTAATTCAGCAAATTACTATGGTTCCAGTCAGAAAGAACTAAAAAAAAACCAAAAAAACCCCAAAAAAACCCAAAAAGCCCAAAAAACCCAAAACCCTAATAAAACCAAATTGAAATTATAAACTGAATTATAAAATGTGTCATTTTAAGTAGTATATTGACAGTCATTGAAAGTGGAGCTGTGTTTCTTAGAGCAGGATAAAACCACTTGATGAACTGAGGCAAGTTGTATCCTTTTAAAATGCCCCTGAACTGTTCTCCCTGGGTTTGCCACTGAAAGGGAGCCCCTCCAGTTCGTGACTCCCCTTGTAATGCTCTACGTGTGTAACTAATTATTTAACTAATTAAGTTCTCTTTCAGAGCAGATTTTTTTAAAAAAAATCATTATTCTTTTTTCGGGTTTCCTAGTATGCACTTATTTTCCTGAATTTTCCAGAATTGTTGTGAATTTGCAATTGTATAACTTAGCTGCTTTATTTAAACTTTTATTATTTATAGTTTGCAGTGAGAATATTTTACATTTGTTAGGTGAGATATCTAGCATGTCTTGGCACACCTGAGGAATATGGAATAATATACTTAGATTTACTTGTTTGAATCATACATAAATAAAATAATCCTGATTGTACATAGTTTCTTAGACACAAGCCCCAACAAGATTGAGTTAGGTTATTTATAGTATTGATAGGCACTTGTTTTTTTTTAATCTTTTTAAAAAAGAAATAATTCTGTCCACAGAGGGGCCAGAATAACTAAAGACCATGAATGTATCAATTTTAAAAATCTGGTTTATCAGCTGTTTAGGCTGGGAGCTCTCTGGGGCTTTTATTTTATTTTCTCTCTGTACTGGTGTTCTGGAGCCTTGAACTCAGATTCCTCTGTTTTGAGCCACTAAAATGCCAATAACCAGTAGTAACACTGCCTTTATTTTCCTAAAAATTAATGCCTGCTTGTGTAGCTTGTGCTCCTTATGAATGCAGCCTTTGCCATAATTGTAGAAAATGAGAAAATTGTGAGCACAGAGTTGGAGAGAGGGTGAAGCTACTGCTGCTAAGGAAACCTCAGTTGTTGGAGTTCAAGTTAAAGGGCTGAATATTCAGAATTGTATCAGACTGTAACCCCCCTAGAACTTACTGCGTGTGCCATTTAAAAATGATTGGGCACTTCAGTTTAATTTGCTTGAAGGTGAAGAGCTTATGAGACATATTTGAACCTAGAAATAATTCTGACAGCTAATTTTTACATGCACGAAGAAGAAGTTTTATAGTGGAAACCTTGACTTTTAGTGCTGTAGAGCTGTCATAAAGGCCGTAATGATTTCTGACTTAATTATGTGTCTGAACACTTAGGTTGATATGCATTCACTACCCTTTAGAAATTCATGTCCAAGTACTGGATGCAGCCTTTGGCTGTGAAACCTGCTTTGCTTTACCTCTCAGCCTGCACAGCTCTGCTGAGATCTAGCAGACAGATTCTGTTCTTGTTAGTATTTTACATCTCGCTTAAGCCTCCACTCACACCTCCCTCATTTATAAATAAACTGCATAAGCACATTAAACCTCACTTGCTGCTTGTGCAAAATGCTTTGGGGGCAACTGCGAGGAAAAGCCCATCTGTATTTGTAGCAACACCCTCTGTGTGCCCATCAGTGTGTTGGGTGAGTGATTCCCAAAATGTTTTTGCAGCCCTGGGGATGCACAGTGGGTCAGTGAGGAGGAAAAGAGGAGCTGGACGTTCAGCAGAGATGGACTGAAGAGATGCAGCAGCAGCAGGGTTCCCCTCCATGTGCCTCTTCTGGGAAAGGGATGTCCTGGGCTGACTTGAGAAACGAAAGAAAGTCTGATCACGCAGGGCAGGCTCAACTCTCCTTGCTTGTGAAAACAAAATGTTGAAGGCGTCATCAGTAGAAAGCGACTCGTTCTTCTTACTTGGTATAAAGCTGTTGGTTTAATAGTTAAGGTGTATGAAATAAAAAAGGTTCAGCATCCAAGGGCTTCAGGCAAGTTTATGGAAGATTGTTACCCTTTGGCTGCAGTTAATTCCATTTTAAATATGTTTATTTTCACTTAGGAAGTTCAGCTGGAGTTTGGATTGCCTCCCTGCTGAAGATAATTTGATTTCAGATTGCAGCAGTTTAGACGTACATAGACAGAAGAAAAATTGTTCCATAAAAGCTGCACTGTATGTAAATCATCCTGTTCAGGCAAAGAGTTTGGTGCTAAGATGCCACTTATGTCTTAAGAGTGAATGATTTATGGGTTTGAGATGATATTTTAGGATTTTGCTGCCCATGCCTGTTTTTTAATAGCTCATGTGTCATCCAGCTGGCACATTCTCTGTCTGTGTGTGAAAGTCAACGTTAAAGTTAAAAGCACTTAATGAAACTGAGTTTTCAGACAGAAGCGTGTGGTAACATTACTGGGTTTTGTGTCAGACATGCTAAATCTCATCTCAGTTCTCCTTGGGTTGGCAGAAATGTCAGTCCCAGCCTGCACTGAGCCTGTTTGGGTATGATGCATTATTTGCTGATGCCGTTTTCTTGTTTACACAAGTGGATTTGCACGGCTTGGTGCTCCAAATATTGGACTGCTGGAAACCACCTGCATCTGCTGAGGTATTGAGACCAAAGCTCGGGAGGCTGGCCAGGTTTCTGCAGTGCTTTTGCTTACGTGGTTGACAGTAACATCTGGTAACACAGATGTTGAGTTCTGGAGAGCCATAATTATTCTGAGAGCAGGGAGAAGTTGTCACACATAGTTATTATCATGCTACTATCACAGGTATTAGTATCAAAGAGATCATTTTGTTCTTTGCTGACAGCATATGTTTTCTCAGCTTTGGAGATGTGCTAGTTTGATGCCGTGGAATATGCAGAGTAAAAATTGTCTTTGGGTTTTTAAGCAGTTTGAAGGTTAAAGAAGACCAAAGAGGCTGTAAATGCAAAATACTTTGTTTCTTCAGAACACCAGTTTCCCTGAAACTGTAATTGCTTCCAGAATATGTTTCACACTGTGCCCTGGAGCTCCTCATAAATAAATGGGATGAGGGAATAAAGGAAGTGCGTTAGCTCTAAGCATCTCAGGTGTGTTAGGGTTTTGGTTTTATTTTGGTTTGGTTTTAGGCTCTTTTGGGTTATTTGTAAGTTTGTGTTTTAAAACCCCAGACACATTTGCAGGCACAGGATTATTGGAAAGAATAAGACAGCTGAGATGTTGGGAATTTTTGTATTTACAGAGGTATTATGGAACTAATATTTGAATCACTACTAGGAGAGAGATTTAAACTCTAGTAACAGAATAATTCTTGAAAATTTAATTCAGTTGGTCAGCTTGATATCAGGACTCAATCTCTTTTTTTTTTTTAAGATACACCTTTCATTGAAACAGGAAACAATTGTTACTTCTTGGTTTGTTATTTTTACAGTAAATACTGAGTTTTGATTTAAAAGCTTTGTATTTGAACATCTGCACACATGGAACTGTGCATCCTGTTAAATCCTTCCAGTTACTTTGATGCACAGTACAAAGTTTATGTTTGCAGTAGTGGCATTTAAAAATTACTTAGCCAACACAGGCTTCTAATGTGGTTAGAAACAAAAGTCTACATGAGCCAAATGAAACGTGCTTAAAAATCTCTGCCCTATCTGGGACAAGGTTTTTTTAATCTTATACTTGCATATGACAGGTGTGAAAAGAATTTGAGTAAAAGGGACCAAATGAGTAGGAGTCCCAGACTAAGAACGTGAAGAACCATAAAGTTCTCTTAATGTGTTATTCTGCACAGTCTAAATCTGAAATTAGTAGAAGGCATTTCATAATAATCTGTATTTATTTAGCTTTAGAACTTGGTGGTTTTTTTTCTTTAAAACACAACTTTATTCATACTTGACTAAAATGAGAATTACTTTTTTGAACATCTGAAGTAACTTAGAATTGTTCTGGTATTTTCCAAATTTATGAGCTTTCCTGTCTATGTAGCTCTGCAAGGGCTCAGGCAGCCCAGAGGAAGGTGAGATCACAAACAGGTCATCACAGAGTTGTTTCTCACACTGCCTTATCCTGTCCAGACGTTTGCTCTCTTAACTTTTTTCCTCAGCTCACATTTACATTTCAGGCTGTGCTTAGCCCTGGAGGAGCACTGGGAGCTGCTGACTGTGCCTGACAACCACCAAAATAATGGAACTCTATTTGTCACCTGGGGCCAGACTTACATTTAGGTGGTTTTACCAAGCCCCCTCTGGTTCCTTGCTTTGCTTTCTGCTGCCTTTGTGGTCCTCTCACAGCCATTTCCTCCTTCACATGCCACCATTCCCCATGGTAAGTAATTTTTTGTGGGCTCAAATCGACTTTGGTGGCAGCACTTAGTTATTTTGCCAAGCGTTGCACAGGAATGGTTACCCTGAGACACGGATTTTGTAACTCTCGGATACGGTTTGTTGGTGCAACAAGTGTAAGCGATTGAGCGTCGTTTTCTGCCCTCTGGTTTTACTGCTGCTGGATGAAAAGGGCTGTTTGCTTTTATTCTCCTGTTTTATTTGTTGAGCACCATGTCTTTGAACTGTACTCACTCAGTGCACTAGGTCAGTGTTTCGTTTCAGATGCTTCTCAGTGTCCCCCGTGTAACTGCATCAGTCAACCCTGGACAAAAACGGGTCATTTTTGTGTCTTCCATAGTATGTTTTTCCCAGGATTGTGGAACTTTGTATAACCAAGGGAATTCCAATGCCACTTTGCTAGCTTGGTCCTTCCAGGTGTTTTCTACTGGCTTTTTCTCCTGGAAAGTGTGGTGGCTATTTCTTACTCCCTTCCATAAGAGAACAATTAGTTGTGATCCCGACCTTCCTGCCAGACATCTCCATGAGGAGCTGTGCTCCTGGGAAAATCTGATTCAGAAAACAACCAGAGCTTTGTTCTGGCATGGCACTTAGTGTCTTACCAACATTTTTCAAAGTAAAGTAGGAGCTCCTTCTTTGTAAACTTTTCTGTGTGTGTCAGAGACCATTTGAGAGCTGTTTTTAACGAGTGGATTTTGCCGGCCTTGCTGCAGTGGGTCTGCAAATTTATCAGTTGGCTTTCCTCAGGGGTATAATTGCCAGATGCTCTCTGATGCTCGTTAAACTGGGATCAACATCCCTGTAAAATCTATAAAGATGGGCTGCAATGCTGCTACCTCAAACAGGTAAACAAACCCTATTGTCAGCACTAAGAACTGCAGTGGCTGGAGCAGCACAGGAGGCATCTCCATTGCAGTGGGCTTCTTTTGGGGGAAAAGAATCCCAAACTAGTGAGGGAAAATTAAGATTTTCAAGTTAAAAATATTTATTTTCCTACTTATATACTCATAACACTTCCTACTTTCATCCCATTGATGAGGTAGAATAGTGAATTCCAGAAAATGTGAATTTATGTTTTCAACAACAGCAATATATTGGATACAATGGTAAATTCTGCCCAGTGAGCATTAATCTTGGTATTATGGGTTAGATAAACTATGTATTATACCTGTATTTTCTATTTCAGTTAAGGAAGGTGGGTTCTGAGAGTGTGATGGCAGAGCAAGCTCTCTTCAAGCCAATTTTTCACTTTCCTCATTGAAAAAATGTTCTGTTTTCAGACAAAAATTGGCTAAGAATCTTAAAACTTAAAATATAATGCAAAATTAAATTGTGTCAACAGGAAACACCTTTGAAATATTGTACTGTTCACATGAGAAATTAAGAAAGTATTGAAATGTATATTTCATAATTTAACTATGCCAAATCTTATAAAAGGCACGGACAGCAACCCATAACCCTGTTAATTAATTGAAAACAGCAGCAACAAAAAGGCAAGAAGGTAAATGGGAGACCTTTTCAGCATCGTCTGAGCTTTCCCAGTTAAGACTTAGCCTTGCTTCTGAAGATCAATAAACTTCACAGATTAGGCATGTAATTGAAACTGCCTCCTGTTCTGTGCCAGTGCCAAATGCAGCAGAGCATTCTCTGGGAACTCACAGTCAATAATTGCAGCTCACTTAATGGTTGTATTATGCCTTGAGGTGTTTCTGACTCTCCTGCAAAAAAAAAAAAAAAACAAAAACAAAACAACAAACCTGTGGGTTTTTTTGGTGAGGCAAATGCCTATTTTCATTAAGCACCTAAATGTGTCTTTCCTTCTTAACTGTTGCCTAGCTGCTCTTCACAATATTTTTATTAAAGGAGGGTAAAAAAAAGCTTTCATCCATCATTTTTGTGATACTTCTGCATAAACGGGGTGTTTAATTGTGTGGAGAGTGCAAAGAGCACAAGTTTATTGTGGTGGCAGATGTGACATCTCCTGGGCATGTGGCACTTTGTAGCAGCACTGATGAGGTCACTGGGAAGCCTTGGAGATGCTTCCTTCACAGAAGACTTTTGGCCTCGTGTCACAAGAAAGTTTTTCCCTTTGTAGACTCCAGTGTTGCTTTCCAGCCAGGCAAAACCTTTTCATGTTTGTTGAATCTTTCAGAGCCGGAGCCGGACTCGCCCTGGGTGCTGTTGGAAGCTGTTGATCCATGGGAGCTCCTGCAATTATTTCTTTCCAGAACTTAGTTATTTCAGGCTTTATTAATGATACTGGTGTAGCTATTTCCCTCTCCTTTTGCTTGAATTGCAGATCATGTAGAACCATAATTTAATACAGAACATTATTTAATGAATCAAACCTTTTTTTATCTCTGACCTGTACTGTGCTATTCCTTTAATAAGCAGCTGTTCCCTTTTGAATTTGTAGTGATTGGTTTATTACTGCTGATTTTAAAAAGACAGTAAATGTGTCTTCATATACCATTTAAATTCAGCTTAAATTCAAACAGATTACTTAAAAAGCAGATGAGAGGTTACTGCATATTCAGCTCATACACTGAGTGCACAAAGTCCAAGAGACTGCTTGTTTTGACAGAAATAACCTTTATACACTCATTTGAAATTTTCTCTAAACTATTTCCTTTTATCAATACACACCAGATTTTTCTGTGGATTCCAGAGGGACTTGATTTTGCTTTTTAATTGATAACATAATTGCTAAACTACCTTTGGTGATCAATAAATCTGAAAATGAGAAATCTTTTCTCTCTTCTTCCTGCCTTTAACTACCTTGACATTATTAATTANTAACTACCCATAAATTATTAATTAAAAAAAAAAAAAAAAAAAAAAAAAAAAAAAAAGCAAAACTAAAAAAGCACTTAGTTTGATGATTCAGCTGTATTCAGGTGAATAACTTGGAAAATTATCAGCAAAACACATGTATAATAATCAGTTGATGAGCTGTCATAGTAATATGGAAATTTGAAGTTAACATGGTGCTGATAAAACCTGGCTGGGTTGTTGCATATCCTCTTCCAGTTTTAATCATTGCCTCTTTATATGTGTGTATGTAAGAGTATTATTTTCTTCTGGTTTTAGTGTTAATACCACTTTAAATGAGTACACTTACTTAAAACCTTTTTAAATTTTTCTTTTTCCAATTTCTAATCAGTGGCATTGAATGTATCATATAAGAAGCTTTAGAAATTGACAGCCTCTCTGAAAGTTCTCTGAAAATGTTTATGTCAGGTAAAATTCTTGCTTTTCTCTGGAAGACCTCCTAGTCACCACCAGGGTTTTGGTAATTTTTCCCCCTGCTTCTTGACTGACTTCTGATGATGCTTTTGTGAAGTTCATGAGCAAGAAAAGTAATTTTGTGCTGAATTGGGAGAGCTGGCCTTTTTACAACCTTTTGATGACATACTGATATTCCTAAATTCGTACTTCACTCTCTCTTTACTCTGAAGTAATCATTAACATTTTTGGCAGACTTTGAGAATTCAATGTGGGGCTTTGGGTGCCTTTTTTTTTCAGGTGTGTTTTTTAGTTTGTCTTTGGGTGATACTGAATTAAAATGAGGAGCACTGGAACTCAGAGCTGCTAAAATGGTAACAGATGTTGATTGTTCAGCTCCTCTTCCATCTCCTGGTTTGGAAGTTGCAGTCTGAATTTAGCTGGGGTGTCAGACAGGAAGGTATTAATTCCACCAAGTTCAAGAATAAGGGCTGTGTGTGTCAGAGCTTTGATGTGATTGATCTTGATTTCCAAGTGATTCTGAGAGAGAGGGGAAACAAAGGTTTTCCCTTATTTTCCGCCCAGGGAAAATCTTATTGAAATATGGAAAAATTACATTTTGGAGAGTAAAAGGGTGGGTAACACCTTTTTAATAATACTCAGTGGTTATTTCCATTTCAGTTTTTGACTGAAATTGAGACTTCTGCCCACCTTTTGGACCTGTACTGGCTGACTCACTAACACATTCTGACTGTATAAAATTCTCTGGGCTCATAATTTGTATTTAGTGGAAAGGTCACAGTGGAAATCTTCATATAAAAGGAAGAAAAGTTTTATTTCTTCTGTTTGCAGAGTCCTTGGGCTTGCTCAGCTGCAGTTGTGTGTATCTGTGGTGGGGATGTGCTGTCAGCACAGGTGTCATAAAAAGTGAGGCCAAACCTGTCAGACACACAGATATCTGCCTTTGAAACTATCAGTCTGGAGGAGGCTGATAAGACAACCAAAAGTAATCTTGAGTTGAGAAAAGAGAGAGGAAGAATAGCAGGATTTAAGCTGATAGGGGAGAGGTGAGGTAAACAAGAAAGGAAAGCTTGGGGATGACAGGTTTGTACTTTTGGTGTTAATAAATAACATCCCACCTCACACAGCAACGTCTCTCCCTGGTAATCCCATAGTGGTTCCCCAGTCTGCTCCTGTGTGGCCTTGTCCCTGTTGGTGGCTTTTTATTGTGCTGGCAGCCTGCTCTCTGGGAAAGGGAAGCAAGGAGTGGGAATTTGGGTTACCCCTCTTGCTCCCTTGAGTGTAAGGTCCCTGTCTTTCCAAAGGGAAGAGATGGACAGGCTGGTCACATCCTTAGCAGGCATCAGTGTATGATGATGGTCAGGGAAACCAAACTATTGTTGGTGTCATGTCCTGATCTGTCCCTGCCTTGCTTCAGACTGCCCAGCCCTGGAGCTGGGTGGATAGTTTGTGTCTCAGCTGTTGGGACAGTGATGTGTGTGACACCAGCACCCCAGGCACCAGGATCTCCAAAAAACAGGATTTCCTTCACTGCTTTCTTGCAGATCCTCAGTCTCCATAGTGGCTTGGATGTGTGATGCTCACCTAAGGCATGTTTGGGGTTTTGGGCAGGGTGTCAGATTGTTTTGTTTTACTAATTGATTTCTATATTTTCCTCCCCACAGTTAGTGCTCAAAGTATTTCTCTTATGTTTCCATTTACTGGGCAGTGATGAGTCACTGTCTGGTGCTGTCCTATCACACCTTTAAAAAATTACACCTGTTTCTTAGAGATAAGGCAAGAAACAAATTACTCTGGGGTGCCTTTCTCTGACACTTCATTTGTCTTCCAGACTGTGCAAGGGTAGTTACCTTCATGCCAAAATTAATTATGGGCAGGTCTGGAATGCTTAATATGTCAGAAGCAACAGGAGAAGAAAACATTTAATTCAGTTCCAAAGACTGGGTGAATAAGGAATAGATGGGACTTTTCCAGACATAAATAGAAGTTTTCTCACTCCTATTTTCAGCTGATTCTGAGTTCTCGCCGAAGTTGAAATAATTTTTGCTTTCATCAAAATTGCTTTACTGTGTCTTAAATTAGCAGGGTCATGCTATAGCAGATGGCTGGAGAGTTAAACTGTTTTTCCTTTTCCTGCAGTAACTTTATTCACAATGTATACAATACTTACAGCATAACACTAAACTCCTTCGCTCGCCCTCTGTTTCAAGAAAGAAATGCCTTTTGAAAGAATAAATCTTGCATTGGCTGGCTATCCTAATCTAAAGACTGTAAGTGGTAACTACATAAATTACTGTTATATCCTCAGCACAGTTTCAAATGGATGACTTTATTCCTCATAAAACCACTGCTGGATGGCTTTTCCACCAGGAACGGCGTGCGAGCTGTGTCCTCGTGCTGCTGGCCCAAATTCTCCCTCCAGACAGTCACTTTAAACTGTATTTATTTGTTTGGAATGAGACAAGAGCCACAGGAAGGGGTTGTGGCTTTCCCTGCTCGTTCCCCCTGTGAGTGCCACATGATGTGCCCTCTGTCTGGTGGCAGGAGTGCAGTGGGGAAGGGGAGGACTGAGAATGCATTTACAGGGAGAAGTAAAAGCCTTTCACTGACTGTTGATTTAACAAGGTAATATCCCTGCAGTCAGAAATTAAATTGTTAGCCTAGGGGTTTTCCAGAATAGGCTTGTTGTTTAGAATAGTTTTTTTTTTATATTACAGCAAGCGAGAGGGGTTTATCCATCTCTTATTATATCCTTTTCCTCTCCTCAGTGTAAATCAAAGTTTGGCTCAGGGTTTGCAGTGCTCCAGACCCCTTTGGTTTTCTCTTCTCTGTGGTGTGTCATGGAGCAGCTCTCCAGCAAGCAGGAGGTGTAGGGCAATAAAATATTATTCCAAATACTGCTTTTATATTCACTGAGATGATGTGCCTAGACCAGAGGAGTGCTCATCCAAAGCCCTGAGTGTATTGAACATGTTCTTGTGGCTCTGTGCCTGCCAGATCCTCTGAGCTGCCGCCAGGGAAGGGACCCCAAAGGCAGCAGAGCTGGCTGGCAGTGGGTGACATTGCTCTTGGGACCCTGCAGTGGTGACCCCAAAGCTGCTCATCCCTGCCAGTGCAGGCAAACATCTGACCAAAGACACCCATGTCCCTCTGTGTGACTGTCTCACCACCTTAATTTTTGTTTTTAGTACTGCACAAAGCAGTATTGTCAACACCACGAGGCAAAATGATTCATCTGCTTTCTATTGTTACTTGCTCAAGCAATGAAAGTAATTATGTTTAAATAGGAATACTTTTTAATTTGTTGTCTGACTGCTGAGTGGTCTTGGCTCATTTCTGTTACGTTCTCCTTTGTAATCTGAACAGCTAAAATATTTTTTAATAAAAGCTGAAAATCTGACACCGTCACAGTATTCCAGGAGCTAAGACTTGAGATTAAATGCAAAACAGATTTGCATGGCTGTAAACTTTATTTGTTGCTCTAGGCACTTCTATAGGAATTTGGGAATAAAGCTGGGGGAAAAGGCTGCACTGTGAACCACGCATGACATTTCAAGTACTATTTGCTTGTCTGAATAATATCCTATAAAAATCTTGCTGATAGCTGGTCACATTACACGGATATGCCTAAAATGAGAGTTGGAAATACACCATGGGCTCTTGGCAGCATGTTGTACCTTTTCCTTTCACTCCTCTTCTCCAGCTTCTGTCTGAAATTGCTTTAAGCTGTATTTTATTTGTTTAAAGCACTGACTGGACCTTTTTTGTGGGATGTGCTAAACCTGTGCTGAGTATTGTAAGGATTAAAAGCATTGAGACAATCAAGGATCCCAAAACCCTTCTGCATGTTTCAGTTAGCACTTCTTCCTGTGCCTGGATTAGAAGATGGAAAAAAATACAGTGGTAAAATTCTTGTGTTATTGATAGTCTCCCACCTCAAAAATAAGATATTACATATTGCCTCCTTGTGATTATATGTGTGATGCCACATTAACAATGCACTCATTAGTTGACAATTGCAACCTGTTATAAATTAATGTTTTTAATTATACAGTTGGCAGGAATTATCTGATAATCCAACCTGTTATAATAGGAAATCATTGATAGGATGTGGGTAATCAGATTAAGTTCACCTATTGGTCTATTTCAGGCTCTTTAAAGCTTTTTATGTAAGTGGCTTCTATGGTTTGGGGTGTATTATTTTTCTGGTTTTTAGTTATGTAAGGAAGATGTCTAAGAATTTAGTAGTTGTCTACTGAGGGATGCTGCTTGGAAGAAAATATTTTATACATCAGTGATGCATCTAGTTTTGGAGTGTGGGCAAAATACTGGTTAAGTTGCATAATAGAATTTTGCACATTAATGGTTCATAGATATATTTTTGGTAGAAACTAGTGTTTCTGAATTGATCACTTCCTGTGAGTACAGGAAAAGAATTACAGTCAGTTTTGCACTGGAAGATTTTTGAAGCATATGGCAATAGTGGTGTAATTTCTGGAAGCATTTGATGGGGTTTTGTACTGTGAATGTCTCTGTCACATTATGGAACTGATGAGTGTGAAGATAGCATGTAAAATGCTTTTGATTAATTTAAACTTTACCCTTTGTGTGGTACCATAACTTTGGGGGTTTTGGTACGGGGGCACAGCTTTGCTCTGTAATTAACCCAGAGGGACAGAGTTCAGTGTATGGGAGGTGATCCTGTAATTTTGTCGTTAGGAGTTTACATTAAGTTTTTGACCTTGTTAGATACTGGATTTTTTAAAAAATGTTTTTCTTTTTATTTTTTTCAACTAAATATTCCTCTGTAATCATCTAACAGCAGCTGAAAAGCTGTTGTGGGTCTCTCTGTGGTAAATGAGGCTGGAGCAGCCTGGGGTAGCTGAGTCTCCTGGGGTTTCTGCTGCAGCTGGCAGGAGACAAGTGGAGCTGCAGCTACAAGTGTTCAGGGGCAAAGAAAGCAGGTTGTGTTCCAGACATCTTGCTGTCATCAAGGGTTGCATTGAAATCTTCTGGTGTTCTGCAATCTGCCTTAAACAGGAAAATAGCAGCAGCAGATGAAGCAGGTGTCAGGCTCCTTGCAGTCCCAGCAGCTGATGCTGTGTGCACACACGAGCACACACATGTGCACGGATTACCAGTTATTCCTGGGGGTGTATGTAAATATTCTACATCTGAACTAAGGAAATGCAGTTCTGAAAACTTGTTTTTGCAGTTATATGTTCATGTAAGAGGCCTGCACATTTGTAGGGAGAAAAGTAGGTATTTCCTCTTGCAGTCAGTCTGGTTTGGGGTTTATCCTTAATCTGTGCAAACCTGTGTATTAGCAGCCATTATTTCATGCATCATTGTTCTGGAATACATATGGCTGGAAACAGTGTGCCTTTGACTGCCTTTAAATGCACTCTTTGCCTTTTCATTTGCCAATGCAGATGTATCTCTGTATTTTAAAAGCAGATCTTGGCTATTGGAAGCTGATTCAATTTTAGGATATCGTCTACTTCATTATGCACAGACCACTTAGTCTCATTTCACGTCGTCTCCTGGCTCTTTACTGAGTTTTTAACCTGCTTGCTGGAGTCCTGCAGTTTATTTTATCTTATTAATAGCACTGCTTTACAAAGGTCAGGCCCATTCAGCTAGGAGGTTTTGATGTGCTGGTTTCATTTCAGGAAACAGAACAGCCACTGCCTATTGTGGGTGCCCAAAAATTGCTGGAAGAGGACTGGTGTTGGATGGGGGCTTGTTAAAAAATTACAATTAGTCTTAGGGAGCAGACTGGCTGCACAAAAACATGTTTCTATCTAGTGGATTAGCTCAATTAACAAGTATATAGTGTTTAAATTGTGTAAATAATCTCCCCAGAGTGTTTTGGATGAGGTGGGTTTATTGTTCCATCAGCAGAGCTGAATAAACAGGAGTTTTCGGATGGAGGCAGAGGGGTAGGGAAGGGCTTGGGACAGGGATTCCTTTAGGAGGAGCTGGAGGTGGATGAGTTTATTGACTTTATTGAGAAAGCCTCTTGAGACTTAGGGCTGAGACCTGAGTGAGCAGAAGAGGATGAACCATGTGGGGACTGTCTTGTCCTTAGAAATGCCTGATTCTATGGACTTGCCAGTCTCCCATGGGAAAATGTTCTAACTGAGGAGGAAATAATCTCAACTGTACTTAAGTCTTTAATAAAACTCCTACGTAGGTGACCTAATTTTCAGTGCTCATCATTTTTAATTCAAGATTTTATTTATTTATATGTCTAAATATGGATCAGAGATTCTAATGTTAATCATCCATTAAAAAAAGTCAAAAGAAGTCTTGGCTGTGGCTAATGTGATTAATTCAGTCTTTCCAGTTGCTGAGAGGTAGACTAAATGCATAGCTAGAGAGGGTAATTTTGTTGATGATTTAAGAAATGCATCCTAGCAATGCAGTGTATAGTAAGCTATAAAGCTGTTGTTGTCTTCAAATAAATGTGTCATTAAATCACACTTCTTAATGTTAGTGGCCAAGGTGAAAAGAAGATGATGCAGAGCAAGATTATTCTCATTTTCCATCTCTCAGCTCTCTAAATGTTCACATCTGCCTTGTGTAACAGAATTATACAAAATCTTATCATAACTTCCCCTCCCCCCCCCAAAAAAAAAAAAAAAAAAAGGCAAAACAACCCTAACAATCCAAACATTAAATAAGCTGGTATTTGATCCTCCAAAAGAAAGATACTGTATTACACATGAAGACTATGATTAATATTATTAAATAAAATTTAGGACCTGATTATTGAGGTAGAAAAAGATTTTACCCGAATTATACGAATTTGTACCTCATGCTGGCCTAGAGAGCAAACTGTGGGCACAGACTGCCAAGTCACCTCAAGTGACATCACTTTTATCTAAAACTTTAAAATCTGATACAAGGTGGGAAAACACTTCCAGCAGCTAGGCTATTCCTCTCCCCACTCACCATCTGGATATTGTGAGTAAATTATTTTTATAAGCCAATGTTTCTGGAGTGTTTCTCTTGTGATATGCGGGATGAAAGGCTGGGGGAGGCATACATGGTCCAGCTCCCCTGTCAAGTTGAATTCTTTCTTTCTTTCTCCACTCAAGGTGTGTTTGGCTCATCAGTCATTTTTTCAGTCCCAAGGCTCAAATGCATTATATTATTTGTTTGCTGATCCTGTCAGCTTAGCACACAGAGGAATATGTTATAGGGGAATAGTAGGCTGGAGCTGACAAGGGACGTTTCAGGAGTGAAATGTGGCAATGCAGGAGAGCAGATGTGAAGCCATCAAAGGCTGGGGTAACCAAAGGACAGTTTGCAGTGGGAAGGGGAGGATGGTGAGGAGAAGTGGTAGAAAAGCTCCCAAGAATGGTAAAAAAAGTGTGTGACATGAGGTGAGCCTTCTCCACGCCCACATCCCAAAGCAAATCACAAAACCTCAGAAAGAAGAGAAGGTACAGGCAGGGTTTGGCAGTCTTGACAGAGTAGAGTTCACTGAGACAGATGCAGAAGCAAACTTTGTCCTAATTCACAGTGTCTGGCACATACTTGGGTATCTGGAGCCTTTTTGTGCTCCCTCTGTGGATACCCAGACTCTGCATTGATGCAGCATTTCCACTGATTGCTAAGGAAATTTGCTGTTTCAAACACTCTGTAGAAAAGATGATCCCACGTGCAATTCCAAAGAGAAGCTTAAGTCTTCTCCCTTTCCTAAATCCTGTCGGTGCTCTGGAAGATATTGCTTACATAAATATCACAGCTAATACTGTATTTTGTTGACAAAACCATTAACTTCACTGAAAATATGCTTTGCCTCTTCCCTTGTGCTCTCTGTTACAATGAGTTTGTTTTTTTTAAAGTTTCTAAGGCTTAACCACATGTGATACTTGTTTTAATTGGAGATCAGATTTAATAAAATCCACGATTTGTTTCACTCAGTATTGCATTCAGTTCCAGATTGTATTTTCTTCAGTAGCAAGACTCACAATAATGTAGTCCTTCTTTTTGCCTTCTAACATAGCCCAGGTTGCTTAGATCTCATAGTGGTTGTGGCTTGTAGAATGAATCTTTAATGCAAAGTAATTTGCTGAAGCATCTGACCAAAATTCAGAAGTGAATGCTGTCCTAGTTGTCCTTGTGTCTGCTCTGAAAGAAACAGAAGGAGCTGATCTTAATTTAGGCACATATATTTTGGTTTAAAAGGAGCTTCTTTGGGTATGGTTTTAATTGTGGTTCGGGGACAGCTTGCAGTTGGTGCAGGGGTGAGTGTGTCTGCTCTGTGGCAGTGGAGTTCGGGACACTGCCTGTGGCAATGTCTGCAGCCAGCAGAGAATGTGCAGAAAGAAAAGCCTGCAATGATTCTTCATTAAACAGAACTACTGCTTCAAAATAACGTCCACGTATGGATTTGCACTTGTACAATTTCAATCAGTTCATTGAAGTAAATGCGTGCAAAATCCATGACTGGCTATTGCAGTGTGCTGCTCTGAGGAATAAATGCATGGGGATTGTTGAGTCTTTCCCTGAGTCTTTCCCTGAGTCTTTCCCTGTCGTGTTTTTCTCTTTCTGGCAGAATTCTGCCTGCAGTGAAAGTGCCAGTGGACAGGCACAATATGGGCTGTAAATCTGAACCACTTTGAGGGTGAGTGGAGGAAGAAGTTGAAGAAGGGACACGATATCCATTAGGCTGCAGTGAAACACTCACTGGGTTCCTGTATTTGCTAAGTAAGGTAGATTTGTTTTCTGAAGGTTTCCAATAAAACACAAAAAACTCAATTTATCTTCAGTTTTCCCAAAACACAGACTCTACAGATACCTCTTGTAGCGCCTATTGCTTCAGGTATAGCTACAATTTTTCTTTTTTTTTTTTTTTCCTGTTCATACAATTTTGATTGTGGCTACACTGCATAAGTCGTGGTTTGATGTTTACTTTGTTCCCGGCTAAAAATCTGAAGCTGTTCTTATTCAGCTTGATTGAATATATTTAGACTTTGAACCCCTTACTGGTTTTATCATTGTGATATTTATCCATTTTATATGTGAGTGAGTGTGTCATATGTGTTAATGTCACAGATTTTTAAGAAACTTGGGGGTGAAATGTTGTGTCTGCATAGTCCACGTGGGTAGTTTGTTACCAAGAATATGAGTAATCATGTCGTGCTAATAACAAATAGACCATCTGCCTCCCACAATTCCTCCAGCTACTTGATAGTTTAATAGATGACTTTGTCTTCAAAGTAGATGTGAGAAGCAATGCAGCATGGCCACGACAATATTTTTTTTTTCTGCAGTAGAGATAACCTGACTGTGTTCTGTATGTGAGTACTCTGTAAAACCTGCTCAATTGGTGAATCTCTGAATCCTGTTTTGTGTCCTCATGTCTGTCTGTGGCTTTAACACACTATACATTAAGAGCAAACTCAGACTCATATTTGCAGAAAGCTAGACAAAAATAAAAGTACGGAAGTTTTCTGTTGTTATATAACAATTCTGCTTTTAAATTTTTTCCCCCCAAAGATTTAATTGACATTGCAGCTTTGGACTAGAGCACTTTTACTGTCTAGCAACAGCCACCCCACTCTGGCCTTTGGGTTCAGCCATCACCCATTTCTCCTGGCAGTGAGCAGTTCAGGTGATTGTACATCAATTTGTGCTGAATAGTGGGGGGCATTTTTCAGCCTGGATTCCAATTCCTGAACATCTCCGTATTTCTGTTGTCTTGGTCTTTCATTTGTGCTCTGTTCACTTAAAACCAGGCTTTGAAATTTTTGTTTGATCATAAGAGAGGCTGAAAGTGAGTTTAGTCAGTGTGAATATTACACCCTGAAACCAGCACCTGCTGTTCTGGGGACACTTTGTGGGGTTTATTTTATTTTCAGCTAGAGAAGAGCCAGAAGTCTGAGGGAAGTCTGCAATGGGCAAGGAAATGTGGATAAGTAGATGGCTCTGGGGGAAGTGAGGTACTCCTGGACATGCCAGTGTCAGCAGGAAATATTGCATGTGAAATGTGCCAAAGGAGGAGGTGGAGAAGGAACAGGTCAGGTCAATTTTCTATTACTTTTCTAGAAATCTCTGCACTGTGACACCAACATTTTGCCTTGTACACCCAAGTGTTATAATAAATGTGCCCCTCAGGGATGTGTGGACCTTACTGAGACTGCTGGGAGGAGATGAAGTGGGTAGATTAGCCTTAGGAGGGACAGAAAGGACCTTTTTGTGTGGACCTGGAGTGGGCTGTGCAGGTGGTTTCAAGAGATTTGCTGTGCTGAGAGCAAACTTACTGGAGTCTCATTGCAAATGGAGTGATGATTTTGGAAGCCAAATCTCTGATCAGCCCCAGAATTGACATCAGTAGAGGCTTAGGACTGAGCAAACAAATACTTCAAATTTTGCTTACTTAAAATAGTTTATCCTTCTAGTGTCCAGTTAAATCTGGTGTGGGGCAGATAGAGCAATTCTGGACGTCTGGCACTTAAGCTTAGCTGTCTTTTTGGGAACTTTTTGGTTGAGGGGGTGCAGGTGAATGCATTTTTAACAGTGGATTCTCAGCACTTTGAAAATCTGACCTGTTTTATACAGTTCATGGAGGTGTATTCAGGACCATTCCTTCTTGAAGCAAATGGGTGATGAAATGATGAGGCCCCTTTGAGGTCAGCAGAGCTAAGGAGTTGATGAACTTACTGGAGAGGTACAGAGCTGAAATCAAAATAAAGGACACCAGGAGGATAATAATTGAATTTTATGGAGGCAGAGGATAATTGGATACTAATCCTTCATTTTCAGTGCAAATGGCACATTCACAATGGCCTTTCCTTGGACTTCTGCTTCAAGAGGAGTGGGGACAGGTTGGCAAGGGACCAGAAGAGGTGAGGGAGGGCAGTTGGAGATTTCAGGAGCAGTGGCTCTTAGGAAATGGATGAAAAGTGTGAGGAAATTTGATTTTAAGACAAGATCAGTTGAGAGAAGACCATGAGAGCAATCCTTAAGTAAAAATGTAAAAAAAAATGTAAAAAAAAAAAAACTTGCAGAGAGAAAAAGAATAATCTGTTCTCAACATGAGTGGGGGAAAGGAGAAAACACAGTGTGTCTAAATACAGGAGGGTGATTATTTAGGATGGACAAAGAGGTTTCTATCTTTGGAAAAGGGCAAGAAAACAAATGCCTGGGGTGGCAGTGGGGTGAGCTGAGCCTGCCTCAAACCAAATGATCTCCTGTGGCCTCGTCCCAAGTCTGTCTGTGTAAGATTTTGTGCTTGCTCCTTTGGAGGGAGCTTTTAGTTTATCCACAAGCAGTTGGATTTGTGGTACAGTGTAAATAACTTCAGGACAGTGTTTTGGTTATCAGTGCTGATTTCCTCAGCTGTATATTAGAACTGAAGGGTCACTTGGAAGCTGTCAGTGTTTTCAGATAAAAACAGATGCGTCTGAAACACAGTTCAGCTGGTGAGATGGAGATTATCAGAACTAAGCCATGTGATATGGCATTTGTGATAACACTTTTCTTACATAAGCATGTGGAGATGGTATTTTATCCTTTCTCCTTTTTTTTTTTCTTTCTTTTAATCTGCAGCTTTCATTTTAACCAATACACTCTACTGAACTTCTAAATATTTTTGAAATGAAATATCCAAGCTGATGTATCAGCTGGGAATCTTTGGAGTTCTGTTAGAATTGTACTGGTAAATTAATTTATACTGATAAGAAAATGAGGCTGGTAACAGGAAGGTTACATGGCATCATCTTGTGGCTGTCTTA
Source organism: Sterrhoptilus dennistouni (assembly GCA_013397095.1). Taxonomy (NCBI): domain Eukaryota; kingdom Metazoa; phylum Chordata; class Aves; order Passeriformes; family Zosteropidae; genus Sterrhoptilus; species Sterrhoptilus dennistouni. The sequence goes on along the minus strand of VWZU01006587.1, from coordinate 1,860,937 downwards.
AGGTTTCCTGTATATAAGGTTACCTACTTGAAATTCATGAAAGAAATTAAAGATCTTACATTCTTTTCAAGTCCTAAAAACTAATCGTATATTTGGGGGTTTATCTAATTCAAAGTCATCCTTAATCTTTGAATAATAGGTAGCTTTTTAAAGCATTGCTAAGTTATCATGGGATGGTTTTGGTTTGAGTTGGTGTGTGTGGTTTTTTTTTGTTGTTGTTTGTTTGGTTTTGGTTTTTTAATGTTTATTTTTATTTTGGGTTACCATGCCCTCTTTAATTTCTCATTGTCCTTTGAAAACTGGGGTATTATTTAAAAGTTAAATCATACAGTTCCAATAAAGATGTCCAGTACCATCAGAATAACACATTCAGTGTAATTACTTTAGATTTCACAGTGTAGTCTAATGATTGGCAATTGAAAGGAATAAAATATTGCCAGTTGAGCAGTATTGAGATTTTTTTTTAATCATCAGCAGATTTCCTGTATAAAAAGCAAGGTTTCAAGGGGTTTTTTTGATCAATAGGTTTTCTCTATAGAAAAAGAACCATCCACTGCTATTCACATCCACACAGCAATGGTCTCTTGCTGGAAGTAAACCTAATTGTGTCTGACAGTAAAAGGAACCACTTGGACTTGATTATGCAGCTGGTCACATTTTATTGAGACACTGACATATTCCCTGTGGTCTGGGAAGAAAAGGAGATTATATCATTGTGAAGTTCTGCTGGGTCAGTGCTCTGCCAGAGAATGCAGGGTTATATGCAAACATTTCAAGGTGAGGGATTGTCTTTTCCTCGTCCTCCTTCTGCTGTGGCTCGACATCGCCCTGGGCGTTGTAACCTGCTGGAAAATGCAGGGCACAGCTGTTTGGAGCTGCTGCTGCTTCTCTTGCATTGGGAGAAAACAGAGTAAAACCCTTCATTAAATAATTAGGTGAATAAAATTGTATGTTCCCTTTGCTGTATTTAAAACAAAGGGTAAGATAGCCTTGTATATCCAAAAAAATTAAGGCATGTGGCTTACTTGAAATGTTTTAGATGGTACAGAGATACAGTTTGTGTTGTTATGCATGCACACAGTCATCTGTGCCATAGAGGAAAACCTCTCTTGACTGAAATTTAGCAACTGTGAAAGTTAATAAGAAAACTGTAGTTGTGGGCATGTTATTGATTGTGAGAGAAAATGGCATCATTTTGAGAGATCATCTTTCAAACAAGAGTTCCTTTAATAATAATAAAAGAGGTTTCCTGTATAGATATCTTCATTGTGTACATGTATTGAAAGAATGTGGGTTTTTTTAACCAATCTGTTGAAAGCCATTTATTGTAATAAATAGAATAAATGTGTAAGGAGTAGAGCAGTCCAGTTTGTGGTAAGTATTTGAAGTTTTGTGTTAGGGAGAAAGAAGGTCTCATTGCTTTGGTAAAAGGAAAATGTGTCATTCTTGTAACCAAAGGGAACAGTGGAACATAGCAGTGAGTTCTTTAGAGCTGAAGTACACAGTGTAAAAGTTATTTTGTCTCTCCTGTTTCTGTGAAATTAGGTCTTAGGATCTTTGAAATAGTCCATTTGAGGCTCTGGAGCTGTCCTTCTCCATGTTCTGTGGTTCATTTACTATTCTTAAAGTAGATAGCGAGAACCATCTCTGGGTGGGTTTGTTGTTTTTTTTTTTCCCCTTGATTTTGTTTTTGTTCTTGTGGGGTTTTTTGTTATGTTTTGTTTTCTAAACTTGCTTCCAGAATGCGGGGAGAGAAATGCTTGATGACATTCTCATCCATCTCTGCACTGGGTAGTTGAGCAAGGTGTATGTCCCAGAAAAGTGAGTGCTTGGAAAAAAAAAAAAGATTAAGTAAGATTTTAAAGAAAAAAAGACTTTGATAACTGAAGCCACAAGTGTAAATAGCCACTCTGGTTTCTGTTCCTAGCTCTGTCTCTTCCTACCTGTCCCCCCTTGAGTGATTTGCTTATCTCATACTGGCTCTCTAATGTTCTGAAGTATTTGGAAGATTTGGATGCTGGCTAAATGTCACGTAACTGACATCCAGATCTCTTAAAAAGCTTTGGAAAACTCACCTATGGCCAGTTCATGACTTTGCAATGTTTAGTGTAGAGGAACAAAGGATTGCTTGTTTTCCAATAAACTGTGGACCTGACAGTGAGAGAATCAGTCATTTTTCAATGCCTTCCACCATCTGCCTTGAATGCAAGTTTGGCTTGCATCATGGTGTTGGAAAGTGAGATTTGAACTGTCCCAATGAGTTTTATTTAAAAAATATAGAAGGCATTTGACTGATGTGATGGGTAGGAGCAGTAAGCTTGGTAGTCCTGTTGTGAAAAAACATAAATGTACAAAATAGCTAAGCTTGGGAGCCAGCAGGGGCTGAGATCTGAGTGTTCTTCAATCCTGTGGCAAAGAACTTCTCAGGAAAATGAGAGATTTGCCCTGGAGCAGTTCTGCATGAATTTATACTGTGATAGAAGATACACATGGTCAGGTACCCCTGAGAAAGTCTAATACCCTGGTGGACTTAAACACAGTGGAAAAATACTATAAAACTTAGTTTAAAAGTATTTCTCTATTTTCTCATAGTGTGATTTTCTAAAGAGAGAGCTTGTGACACTTTTATTGGAAATACCTGAAAGCCACAGTACACATAATGTTTAAAAAAAAAAAAATCAAAAGCGTTATTTTGCTAGAGAATTGCACAACCAAATTCAGAGCCAGAATTCTGTTTTCTGACATTCTGTATTTTTTATGATTTCATGAATTGAATTAATCTATGTCTGTGAGAATTAAAAACTGCCATAAATCATAGTCCTTTTTGTTAAAAGCATGATTTGTACTTCTTTATGTTAAAGCATGTTAAAATGTGTATTGTAGGCCCTATGTAAGATTTATGGTGCAGATGCAGCTCTGTAAATACTCCCTTAGATAGCAAAAAGAGTAAGTATGAGCAGGGGTTAATTTTGTTGTTATTATTATTGCTAGAAATATGCCGAGAATATCCAGGATGTGTGAAGACTGATGATAGATATGACAGAGGACATTTCACAGATCAGCTCTCTGCACCAGATGCTGGTGACCTTGCAATGTAACCTGAAGAACCTGAGGTGCTTCAGGATCCTCTGTGCAGCTCTTTGCACCATGAGCATGTTTCTCTCACCTCCTGATAAATATTTATCCTCTCTTGGACCTGAGCTTATTTATTTCTACCTTTTGGGAGCAGCAGATTTGTGGCCATCAGTTCAGACCATGGGAAATCCAACCGGGCAGGTTGGAGACCAGCCCAGTGGAGTGCCCTAATTAACAGGAACATGTAATTAAAACTGAAGCAGATGTGGCTTGGGCAGGTGGTATTTCCTGAGCGTTTCCTGTGTGTGCACACTGTGTGTGATGGACACAAATAACTCCTCTTTCTGCAAGTGTGGGAAGTGCTGGTGCATCTGCTGAGCAGTTGGTGAGTGCGGGTACCACAGCTCGGCTCTTAATGGACTGAAACGAGCTCTGAAATCCTCAACATATGAAAACACCTTTAAAACTCAGCCTGCACAAAGTTTGAGGTTTAAAAAAAAAACCACCCAAAAAGAACAACATATTTGCATGAGAGGCTATAAATGTGATAACCCCACGTGATGCATTTCCTGCATTCTTTTGTGATTACTGCTACCAGCTACCGTTGGGAGCATCGTGTTAGACAAGAGAACACTTTGATCTGGTGCAGCTTTACAAAATATGAGCAGTCGTTGCAACTCACAGGATCTGAGAGCAGCTACTCAGCTGAAAAATCGATCTGCAAAAATTCCAAAATGGCATTTGTTGTTTAGCTCTTATCTAAAATTACAGTAGTTGCTTTATGAACAGTTTTGGTGAACTGGAAGAAAATAGTGGAAATTTACAGTTGAAATATGGGAATAAGGCTCTTAAACATCTAACTCAGCAAAACTGGAATTCAGATTATTTTTTCTTAGTAGGCCAGGAAGTGTAGGCCAGTTTCCCATGCTTGTGGCAGTACAGGTGGTAAATCTGAAAAGAAAAAAAACCAAACCAAACCATACTTGAAATTTTATGCGTTTGCGGGGAATTTTTGTCCCTGTAGATTTTTCAGATTGAATCTGTAGAATCCTTCTGCAATTCCATTTTTTTTCATGGGGTTTTATAGCAATTTAATAGGATTATCTGAGAAGTAATTGTGTCATCCAGTTAAATTATTCCATCTCTTGGTTGTTAGAGTGACCTGTTGTAATTTTTCAGTGTCTGTTGAGTGGTGTTTCAGTGTCCCAGCTGGTTTATTTGCAATACCTTGTTCTCTCCTTTGGCAAGCTGTGTCAAAAAGTGCTGTTGGAGCAAATGAATTTCCATTAAGGCACGGCAGGTCTGTGTTCCCCATGGTTACCAAATTGAAAATGAAATTTGTATATTTTGTGTGTGCGTGTTCATTTGTCTTTTTTAACTGTCTGGTAAAGAATAGCCTTTTGAAGCTGCAGAGGCTGCAGAACCCCTGGCTTTTTTGCAGATATATCTTAAACATATTTAAAATTAGTTTTCTAGGTTTAGGACTTTGAATCTTCAACAGAAGTGGTCTTTTCATCACATCAAAGTGGGAAATCTCTACCTTATTCAAGTGAAGTAGAGTGAACTTTCTGAGTTTTAAGTGCAATTTTACCTGGTTTTTTTGAGTTCAGGAACTGGGCATTTTGAGATGGAAGATAATGCTCAAGAAATGAGTTTGTCTTGTTCTGATGTACATTAGTTCAATACTGACCTGTATTAGAAAGTAAAGGAATTTGTGGAAGAGCATCCTATAAAGGACACAGGAGTGTTCAGACTGGCATTGTTACATTTATTAGTGTTGATTCTGACTTGAGACCAAATCTTCAGTCTGTGGTGGCTCCACTTTGCTGGATTATGCAGATTTATAGCACAGAGATGTGCCCATAAACTTTGTGGTTATTCCCATTGAATGAAACTGATAATGTACCTGAATAAAGAATCTTTTTAATGTGACCAAAGAGAGTCAGAAATTTGGCTGAAGTTATCAGAGGCAATGCTGTAAGTGAAAACTGGCAATTACATTGGAATTGGTTCCTTCTGAGCATGCAGCTGCTTGGGAACATCCTCATCCCGAGGGGCTGCTCCTCCCCACTGCTGAAATCCCACTGCTGGGGGCCTCTGAGCCCTGCAAGTTCTAGAAAGTAAATAATTTGAGCATTTGTAAAGGACTGTGAAGTGCATGTGAAGTGTTGATATTCTTCTTCTAGTCTGAACTGCCAAGCTCCACAATTTTCTGAATTTGGCTGGGTTTGGGAAATACTGGTGTTGCATATTTTACTTGTTATACAATTAGTATGTGAAAAAATAATGAGTTAAATTGCCTCTGACTTTAAGTTCATGCTGTCAGCATCAAAGGCAAATGCAAGTCAGCTGTTGCAATAAGTTTGGGAAAAAAAGTCTTTCTGGTGATGTTCATAAGATTTATCAAAGTAGTCTAATATGTGCTGATTTATTGTAAAATAATGTGTGCTCATAGTTTGCAATTAGATTTTAACATGCTATAAAGACATTATGGAGTAAATAGTGAGTGGGATCATTTCTGTAACTTAATCAGATGTGTTGTCACAAAAGTTTCAAAGATGTGTTGATTTAATTATGAAGTGGAAAGTAACTTCTATTAGTAAGGGAGCAATTTGCTTATTGTATCTTCCTCTTTTAATGCTTAATTCCTTTTCTTGTGACTGAATACTTCTGGTTGCAGTGTGCCATAACCCTATTGGCCTGGGATAAGTTTCTTTAATTATTTATGCTATTAATGTTTCTATCACATGAGGGAAATGTAGATATTCTGTTAATGATTGTGTTAATCAGACAACTTTCTTTATTTCTGCACTGCCCAAGTTTATGTCATTACATTAGCAGGCACAGGAGATGAAATTGGAAACTTGTAATATACTGCAGATTGGATTAAGTCATCTGTGTGGTGTAGACTGCTTGAAGACTTATTTTAGATAATTTAAAAACATTAAATCTGCAAGACAGTTATTGCTCCTGTCAGGATCCCTGAATTCCCAGCATAAGGCCAGTGTTGTTGTAAAGAATTTGAACTTTGTGTGTGAACAGCCTCGCTGGGGCAATGCACCCTGGGATACAACATATTGCTTTGAACAAATAGATTTTATAAAAAGCACATTTATACAAAGATACGTCTGTTTAAAAAAAAAGCCTTTTGCATGTTGGAATGATCATTCCACCCATGAACTGTGATGATGGGCATTAGGCATTTGAATGGAATATATAAATTTTGAGCCATTTCTAGGCTTAATGGGTGTTACAGCTTTACTTTCTGCCTTTTTAAGGCCATGATGTTGTGTGGGCAGTAAATGTTCATTTCTCAAATGTTCAGCCATAAGATGGGTGGAGAAGGGAGCCCTTGTTCTTGACTTCCACCATAAGCTTTGCTTGCTGGGGCTCTCCCTGGGGGGGCAGTGTAGACCCTTCTGGAAGTAGTGCCAGGAGCTTGCCACCTGCAGCACTGGTTTTGGATATTGCAGGGGTACCTGGAAAGCACCTGCTGGGCTTCTCAGATACCTATTGCTTGCTTAAAAACACTATACGTTATTAAACCATTTATTTTTGATGTGTGCAAGACAGCCAGGGTATTGTTTGAAGTTCTGATAAGGACTTTAAAGAAGTTAAATTTAGTGGCCTTTTTGTGAAGAGAAGGTTGTGGACAAGACACTCAGGCAGTGTCAGTATCTCTGTGCTTGGAAATCAATACATCTGTGATCCTTAATCTTCTTTTTAGTCCTGAGAGCTTTGTAGACACACACAAAAAAAACCCCAAAACCCCCAATTTCACAAAATCCAGCAAATATTCCATAAGCTTTTTGTGCTGCACATGGGTAGTGCTTTTTATTTGAGTAAAAAAAAAAAAGAAATTTCTGTCCTCCTTTGCTTACATGACTGCTTGCCTGCATAGTTAGGGTGAAACCTTCAGTTGCTCCTCCAGCAAGCCCATCCTCTGAAGTGATCATGGCAATAGTTTCAGCATCTGGAATCCTTTGGCATGTGCTGAGGAGGAAGATGGTCCTTTGGTGCCTTCATCCTGTGGCCCCTGTGCCAGCCAGTGTTGAAAGTGATGCAAACCCAGACACACCTGAGTTGTCATTGGCCCATCAGTGGATACTGCCAAAATAATTCCCATGTTTACCTTTTATACTGGCCAAGCTGGTGGCTCAGGTGATCCTTCAGTGCAGGCAGGAAATGTGAAGAGCTCATTGACAAGTGAGCATATCGTCTTGGGGAACAGTTCCACTCTGCTTAGTAAATTTGCTTTCCTTGATGAATTCAAGCCAAACATGTAATTATAACTGCGTAATTATAACTTATTTTCAACATCATGCCCTCCTTGATGTCCTTGAGATGTTACTTCAGATTGGCTTCTTCATGTTTAAAGATCGGTTAAATTTATGCTCTTTTAGAAATTTGATCAGCAAACAACATATGAATTTTGAAACAGTTACTGTGATAATTTCTGTAGGATTCTTTATTTCATTTGGATACATTTCCTGTTCATACGTTTTTTTTCTTACCTTTATTTCCCAAAAAGCAGTTGCCTTTGTCTCGTACTTGGTAAGAAAATATTTGCAAAAAAATGAAAGTTGTATGGGTTTCTTGCATGTTTGATAATAGGTTTTTAATAAAGTCATGCATTGATGTGTACTAAGGTACAAGAGTCCTGGTGGGAAATAAACTAAACCTGTGTTTACTTGTGTGTGCTTTTTTTTTTGTTTCTAGAGATTTGTTAGAGTTCCCCAGAGAAGCTGATGCAGACGTTGCAATGGAAATCCTGGGTCAGTGGCGTTCCCAAGGCCTGGAAGATGTCCAGCTGGTGAATTACTCCGTTCTGCTCGACCTGCCAGGCCCTTCCTCAAACACAGTCACTCTGCAGAGCAGCGGGGAGTGCTTTTATCCAAGTGGGCAGCAGTGCAGCAGAGACCCCAAAACACCTCCCAGCCAAGACCTCCTGTACTCCTACGCAGCTTATTCTGCCAAAGGAACTCTTGAGGTAACGTGGCCATTTGTCTCTGTCACTTGTGGTGAAATAGAGTCAGCAAACATCAGCTTTTGCTGAACCTGGCTGGAAAATTGCACATAGAATCACAGAATTATTTAGGTAGGAAAAGACCTCTAAGATCATCAAGTCCAATTGATAACAAGCTGAAATGCCCAGGCTTAAAATAAGCATATTTATGTGAATTATGATGTAGCCCAATCGTACTTATCTTAATTAACATTACAGCCTTATTTATATGAATAGTTCATAAGAGGTATATATAGAAACAAATATACACTCACAAATATCTATGTGAATATTTTTTTAAAGTACCTGTGTTTATGAATTGGCACATTTTGCTTGTGTGTAAAAATCTGGAAGCAGTGTCTAGAATTTCACTTTATCCTTGCTGATGTATGAGAGCTACTGGTTTGAGGAATGCTGGTAGGAAGGATAAGATGAGTCTGGTGGGAGTGCTGGGCTAATACCTGGAGCCTCTGAATTATGGTTGTGGATCTCACATAATTTCTTCTGTGACAACTCAGTTGACACATCTGCTCTGTTTCCTCTTGAAAACACCAATTTGTAGTTCTATCTTACAGTAGTTACTCTAGGAAGTTTTGTCAGCAAAAAGAGTCTACCTGTTTGGATTTGTTACTTGCCAAGTGAAATAAGATCTTGGATTATCTTGTTTTTTCCTGTGTACTGTCTTCTCTGTCTGTTTTCCTTGCTAAATATTTTGAGAGTGCACAAAGGGGCCATCATTTTTGTTTACCTTCTCAGTAAGATAGTGTAAATCTTAATTAATATTTCTGAAATGTAAAAATTGCAGTTTCACTGTTAATTGCATTATTGTCGCCTTTCTTTTTTAAAAATACTGTATTATTATTCCACTGATGCTGGGGGGTTTCCATCATGGTTTCTTTCCTACTTAAAATACATGTTAGTTCATGGCTTAGGACACTTACAGACTATAAAGGAACAGATTGCAACAGTAAGCATGCCTACTCTCAAGGCTGAGTCTCCTCACCCTCTGTGCACTTCAGATTTGTTGCTGAGAACCAAATTAGGCAGGCAAGAAGAGATCCTAACTTCCATGATACACACTTTAACTTTTCCAGATACTAATGAATGGGGTTGCCTTCTCATATCACTTAAAACCTCCATATATAATATAATATTATTTTCTCATTGTAACTTAGTAAGAGTAACTTTAATCAGAGAGAAGAATGGTTGTGACCTTTGAGGTTTCATTTCACGAATGTCAATGTGTTGCTAACAAATTCATCAGATTGAAGGAAATCCAATGTTCCGGGAAAAACCACTGCTGTTATTCCCAGCAGCACGTGTTCCACTTTCCATTATCTTCCAGGGCAGGTTTCTCTTATGAGTTCAGCAGAAATGATGCCGACACACACCATCCTCATCACAAGGGCTGGACCTTGGCTTTGGCAGAACTCCAAATTTGCACTGGAGCCAAAGAAACACTCTCTGCATAGTTTTATACTCAATTCTTCAAGATGCCTCAGCGATGTTAAAAAACTTGAGATGTGTTCTTCTGTTCTTCAAAAAATCTACCTGAAATGTCCTTAGATCTAGAGGTTTTGCCTAAAAGGGAAATTTTCCTGTTTGTTTAGGCTACAGGTAAGTTGGTAGTGATCTAACCTTCCTGACTTTCAAGCCTACTCACTAATCTCTACTATTTAAACTAATGGAAGTAGAAAAACTTTAAATGAGAAGTAGCAGGTGGTGGCTGTTGCTGGGTTCAGCCATCAGAAAGTGACTTGGTTGCTTGCAGTGGAACTACAGGTCATGTATTTTGAATATCTTACAGTGGTTTGTGATTGCAAAATCATGAAGGTTTTCCTGTGAACAGGTATTTTTATAACAGCCACTCATAACCTGAATAATTTTCTTTCAAATGTGGCACATCCTTAGCAGAAAATTCCTATTATGTGTCACTTAATCAGGCTGAATTGCTAATACTGCCTGGATGCTGCTGCTTCATTGTATCTCATTTGTCTGTTTGGTTTTCTAGAAGTTGAAGCAAATAAAACCATTAAGCTATTGCAGTCTGGCTACCAGCAGAGCTACAGCTCCACTTTGATGTTGACAAGGTTATTTGTAGAACAGCAAGAGTAATTTTCTTTGACCACCTGTCATGTCCATTCATCATATGGCCATTGTATATGAGCCATCCAATTTGTGCTTTCTGGTAACAGTCTAAACAGCATTTGTGAGTAAAAATCTGAGCATTTGTGATCTGAAATCTACTTCAAAAACCTACTTAATGCCATTGTGATGGATGGCGCACTTTACTACTCCTCTATATTTCATCGGGCTGTGAAAAGGTGACAGTGTTTACCCATCATGGTGACAGGCAGGGCAGCTTACAGTTCTGGAGAGGGCTGTCGAGTCAGTTTTGAAATAGATATTGTAGCAGTTATGTAAATAATATATTGTAGGCTAGGTCAGCCTAAGGAAAGAATGACATACCTGAAATATATTTTTATTAAAACTTAAATATCAGCCACCTTTTATAGAGCTTAAACCTTTTGTCTGCTTGATAAAAACAGGAAAGCTGCTCTGGCCAACAGAGTGCACATATAAATGGAAATTACATTGCTTCAAATTTATGCATTAAAGCAAAATGCATTGTCAGGCAGTATCCAGCCAGTCTCCCAGTGAGGGTGGTGTGGGGAATCCGAATGTGCTGCTCCTGCCTCCTGGACCTTTGGGATCCAGGAGCTCTGGGGTTCTTCTGTTCCTGGGGATTGGAGGGGCTGAGCTGGGGAACACCCAGGAGCTGATGAGATGGGGCTGTGAGCCCCCAAAATCTGATGCCTTCCTTCAGTTGCACACTGGTGGGTGCTGTCAGTGTGACGTGGGTGGTGGTGATCCCTGAGTGCACCAGAGGAGCAGCAGGGCTCCATTTGGGCTTGCAGCAGCCTGGGTGGTACTTGGGGCACCGGGAAGTTGGTTTCAATCAGTTCTGCTGAGTGCAGCCGCTTCTGGAACAAACACAAGTCCACAATATTTGTCTGCTCCCTCCACTGTTTCTTTAGCAACTGGAAATAGTCCTCGCAAATGTAATGGTTGGTGTGTTGGAATAACCTTCAAGGACAGACTAATTAAAGCAAAATGTAAATGGTATTTGCTTTGTATTCATGCATTTTCTGAAATTATGTTTGTGTGACCTGAAGTTTTCCTCACTTTCCTTTCACCTTCAGTTTATTCACTCTTTACTTTATGGAAGTGTTAAGGAACTTTTGCCAATCCTAAGTCTGTTTTCATACTTTGAACTGAGGTACTTGGTGTCCTCTGTTATACAACATTGTCTCATGATTCACTGCTCTGCCTCTTTTGGAATAATGCACCAAATCCCTGTTTGTTCCTTTGCTGCTCTTCTCTTTTGGTTTGAGGTTTGTTTCCACTCTCATGGATCCTCTCAGCAAACCCAGCAAACCATCCTGTTTCTTTCCTGGGCCTTTCATGTACTGAAAGGACTGTGTTGGTTCAGGAGCCCGGAGAGGATGCAAGAGTGGAAGTACTGGCATGTTCTCCAAAGTGGAGATGCACATGCAGGCAGGGATTATTTGAGGGTTTATGGACACAAATGAATTGTGCCCATCTCCAAAGCAGTTCTCCCAACACTTGACTATGTCTGTTTTATATTTTGGCCACTGCTCTGTCCCTGTTCCCTGACTGCTTTGACTCCTCTGCTGTGTCACCTCACTTCCCTGCCATCATCCATGCTCCCAATTTCTGCTGGTTTCTCTGTTGCTGTATCTGCTGATCTGAGCCATTTATACTCCCAGTCAGGGGTATCTTTGATGAGTTTTGGAGGGGCTGCAGGGAGCAGACAAGTGGGAATGCTGCTTGCCTGCCTCTACCCACACCGTGCAGAAGAGATTCTCTGCATCTGCTGGTCACGTCCCAGTCTGCTCCGGTTCGTTTGTTTTGGTGACATTTTCTCACTAAATGAGAACCCACCGCAGAGATTAATGCAACCTGAAGCAATCTGGGAAGTACAAGCCCATCTGTTAAGCTCACTCAGTCATCTTCCCACCATTCTTCAATCTTGGCAAGAGGGGAATAACGAAAGCAGGACTTGGATTTTGCTGTCAGATCTCTTTCACAAGGAGGGGAGTTGGCTCACCTCTTATCCTATATCCCATTTTCTTATGGCTGTCTTCAGATGTCTCCTCTCCCCCCCCATCCTCTTCTTTCCCAGGTCCTTTGCAGGGAGGTGGGAGTCTTCCTCTCCTCCACTGCCTGTTCCACTGACCTTTCCCACTCCTTCCAGGAGTGTTTCCTACTGTCCCCACTTGTGTGTCCTACAGTCCCCTCCTCTCTCTGCTCAGGTTTTCAGCCCTGTTTACTGCCAGCTCTCTATTTCCAGCTCTGCACCAAAAGGTTCTTCTGGGGGGACAGTGCATCAGGAAGTCCTTGACCCCAAAGTGTGCTTTCATTTGATTCGGTTTCATTGTGCTGGAAATGTGATTAGTGCACCCTTATTATCTTTTCTCTTCCCTCCAGCTAATCAGTGGTAATTTCCTTCACAATATTTCAGAATTAAGATCAGTGTCAGCGGGTTGGTTTTAGAAAATTTTAAAATCTTCCCAGGTTATTTTTATCCCCAGGCAAAATTTCTAAATGAGCCTTCTGCAGCGTGCTCACTCTCACATCTTGAATTCCAAAGGCAGAGAGTGCGTTTAATTTAGATTAAATAATCACAGCTTCTCTTCCTAAGTCTTTCAGTCATTTTTGATGGCACATTGGTGCAAAATACCAAGCTAGAGGGAATCTTGATGCATGTGTGCATTTAATTCTTTTAGGCATGCCAAATTTAGTTCATTATTATCTTTATTAACATTTTTTAAGTTTTTCTTCTCTGAAGAGACATGCGCTAGCTAAAATGAATCCCTAGCAACTGAAATCAGTTTTGCAGATGGTTAGGGCTATAGGTTGAATAACACATACACACAAATGAGAAGAATCATGTGATTTTTGGGTAACATTTAGAAGTTTTAGTGCAGCTTTATTTATCTTTTATTTATAGAAGAGTTTCTCCGAAACCTCTTCCACAAATAATCATAATTTAGACTGCTGCTCTGCATACCAAATAGGCACAGCAAATTTTCAAGACAATCTCACTAAGAATATGGGTTTTAGAATAGACTTGACCTTTAAGCAGAAAACAACATTCAACATTAACTACAGCATAGCTGCCACTCCATTATAATTACATATAGAAAGCTGTGAAATGCAATGTGAAGGTTATATAATTTAAAATTGCAGGCAAGGGCTCCAGAAGCGATCGTTGAAGAGATGTCCTGCAGAACATCCTGTCAGTTTTCTGGCATATATCACATAACCATTAATAAATAAAGTTGTACAGTTCCCTAAAAATAATAGTAATTCATCATGCACAAAGCCCCGATTAATATTGCTGGAAGATTTTTGTGTCGTTGAAGGGCAGAGTTTCAAAGATGCAAAGGCTGCTGCTGCTGCAGAGCCTTTTGCTGTTTATAATTGCAAGTCAATGCTGTCCTGATGTTTTTTTACTAATAAAATGTTAGTAATGGCATTTTAGTAATAATACCATTGATAATTCATGAGAATTTTTAAATGATAAAATAGCAAAAGGTGAGGGATCTTGGTATGTAGAGACATAACAGATCACTGAGCACTTCCATGCCATTGCACAGAATCAGCTGAAGGCATTTCTTAGTGAAGCCTCTGCACAATATTACAGAGGGAGCAATGGTGAACCATAACAATTATTTATATTCCAACTGCATGGTAAAAACTAAAGGGTGCGAACCCTGAGGGCTTGGGAAGATTATTTGATGCCTTTTTTAGGTTTTACTGCAAGCAGAATTCCTATTGAAATAAATGGGAATTACATCATTTCTAAGCAGAGTTAAATTTTTTCTGTTAGTAGTGTGAGAGAATAGCAGTGAAATTTCTGCAATTGCATGGGTCTCCAAGAAATATTTTTCTCTTTAATTTTTATGGTATAATCAGAGCCACTGAGTTGTCATCACCTCTGCAGTTCAGTGGATACCTGGGTTGGTGCTCACCCAGTCAGACTTTTATCCACCCCCACTCTTTATTAATGGTGTTTATTTCAAACCTCAATACAAATGGACTCAGGGCAAGTGGAAACTTTTCTGCCTAACCCCAAGTTGTGTTTTTCTTAGGTAGTGCCATCTTCTCTCTTTTCTTAACTTTTTCTTCACCTTCTTAGTAAATATGAACCTACCAATAACATACCTGTGCTTTCTTCTCTGTTTAAGTTTGTAAAGGCAATATTCTGCTCAGAGGAGGAATTTTCATGTAAAAAGCTTTTTGTGCTGTGAGCTCTTGGGATTGAGTTTTGGGGATCTTTTTCTTTTAAATTTCTCCAGTATTCTGGAGGTTTAAAACTGCCTTGAAGGAATCCTACTCATGCTGAGAAAAGCAAAAAATTCCCTTCAACAGAGGGACTATTAAATATCAGCTTTTCAAAAATTGCTAGTGTGAGAAAAACATCATAAGAAACAACTACAACTGATATGAGAACAATAACAAAATATTTTTGTATTTATATAATACTCAATCCTTGTCCCTAAAACTACTTACATTACTTTATTGTTTAAAAAAATGTAGTTTCATGCATGGACAATAAAGAACTGCTTAAAATGCTGCTCAGTTCTCTGGTAGTTATGAGTGACTGTAAAATACAATATTGATTAAACTATTGCTGCTTCTCTTTTTTTTTTTAAGTTTGTTTTTCAGGAAGAGAAGCAAGTCCTAAAATCTCTTCAGGAACATTAGCAATAGAAAAGCATCTATAGTTGAAGGCAGATTCCATTTTACTGAGCATAAACATTATGTGTCTGAGAGTGTGGGCACAGGGCTCTGGCCCTGGCAGTTTATGGCATTAGGCATCCATGAGGATATGGGTTACAATTGCTCTAATAAAATAGATTTTTTTAAAGGCAAAAAGTCACTCTTCTGCCATACTTCACTTGATTATTTTTTTAAGTTGGACTAAAATATCTAAATAATGGCGATGTCTTGTGAATTAGAGCTGGCAGCTGAAAAGAATCAGCAGCAGCTATTTTAATTTTCAGTGCAGTGTGATAAACCTTACCAGTTAAAGCTTCAGCAGTGTTTTATCTTTGGAGTTCTCTCTACCTTCCAGTACAGCTTCTACAGTCACCATTGGACAGCATTTTGGCAAAATCTTTAAACACCTTCTTCTAGGAGTTTATTGCATGCTTTTCTATAAGAGTCTCTGTCTCACTGTTAAAATATTATTTAATATTTCAAGATGAAAGTAGCGCTGAAAATCTAACACAAGTCTGAAGATTTCTTATCTCTGTTAGATGTGGTGATACAAAGTCCAAATATAGTCTTCTAAGATGAGCATGTGAAAGAGTGGAAATAATTTCCTACTAAAAAAACCCCAAAACTATAAGGATCCTTGAGAGGTTTTAAATGTAACTCAAACTAAGGATAAAGCTGTCATTAGAAGAATAATTTGATGAGAACTGCAGGGTGTCTGACTTATTTGTTTAAAAACTTTGGTATTAAAGAGCAAAGGATGTACCTCTCTAGAGAGTGCTTTGAGGAATGTTCTAAACCTGGACACAGCCTTGGTAGTAGAAAAGACCAAAAAAAATGACCACTCTCAGAGGAAACCCTTTGAAGCAAATAACTTTGAAACCTTTAAGAGCAAGATGAAAAAAAAAAAAAAGAAAAAAATTGCTGCTGTGATACAGCTGGTTGGAAAATATGTATAAGAATTGAATTCTTAAAAATGTAAAAAAGAATAAAAAGCTAATAATAATAATAGTAGTAAAAGGGCAGTAACCATTGGCAAGTGTAAGTTTGGTATCCAGGTGCTGTTGGGGGAAGGGCATTGGCTGTGTATAGGAACTGTCAAAATGCCAGAGCCTCTTCACTCCCTGGACTAAAATGTCCTGAGAAAAAGCTTTTGTTCAGAAATTCCCTTTTAAATCTGTTTGGAAATACAGCACTTAGGCCTCCACCTACCAACTGCACTCGCAAGAGAGAGCCATCTCTTTTAAAATAAATAAATAAATAAATAAATAGTGCAAAGCAAATAAAGCTGAAAACACATTGGTCTTCTCTCTTAGACATTCTTAGGTTTTTATTCTGATGTGCTGTCTCTCCCACGAAATATAAATAAATCTCACGTCTAGCCTCATGAAATGAATATTAGTTACAGTGTTTATTTCATTCGTTAAGAGGGCCTCAATGTGAATTAATTCTGAGCTATATCAGTTTTATTCTCACCATTATTTCTGGTGCTCCTGAGATCTGCAGTTCAAAGGGAAGGTGCCTCATCAATCACCAGGTTGTGACTGGCCCCCGAGTAGGTGTGTGTGAGAAAGAAGATACTTAAAGGAATTTATCTTCCTTCCACTGAATTATGTTACCATCTAGAGTTAGTCCTGTCTGCTGCAAGATTCACTGCCTCACTCTGGTGCCTTGAAGGGGCAGACAGGGGTGAATAAGGATGGAAGAGGTCTGGCAATGGCTGCAACTACGGGGGAGCAAAGCTGCTTAAATATGCAAGAAAGCTCCTGCTGCCTTCTCATCCAAGAGGGATGTATCTCCTGCTGCAGGTCAGAGCTTGCCAGGCATGATCTTCACCTGGGAAATATTTTAGAGAATGAATTAGTAGGAAAAATCTAGAAATTTTACATTGCTGGAAAAAGAATTAATGCGTCAGTTTTCTAACAAAACATTTTATTCAAGAAGATTTTACCGTGTTTTTCTCCATGTTGCCTTTTTACCACAAAATCTCTTATGTCTTAAGGCTAAAGTAGAACATCTTAATCGTGTAAAGTCACAAACTGAGATCTAGGATGGAGAATTTTATCAGTATGGACAATGTTAGGCTCAGGATTGTGAGGATAGTGCCAATTCTTTGAATTGAGGTTTTCCTCTGATGATCTTACTGCTGCTGTAAGGGTTGCTCTGCCTGAAGTAAACTTTCACAACTGTTCAATTTTTCTCTACAGGCTGTGTAGATAAATTGTTGACAATGTTTGTGAAATAGGTACCAAAAATGTAGAGTCAGTTGAAGAAACATGGAGGGAACCCCTTGAGCAGAAGTTGAAAGTGGTGGGCGTTGCTAATGGTGACTGTTGTGTGTTCATTGTCTCAGGTACTGAATTGAGTTTCTTGTGCTGATTAAACTCGAGGAAAGGCACCACTGCCTGCAGGAAGTTGGATCATTAGGGAAATCTATAGTTGCATCAGAATTATGGGAGCACAAACTGAGCTTCCTGGTTTTTTTTTTTGTTGATTGTTCAGGAGCCAGGGCAGGAAGGATCAGAACGGGTGAAGAGAGGGAAGTGAGCACAGATTTCTGTGGTAACTGATAGTTCTCTAACAATGTCCCCGACTGCTTTCCTTGGGAACTGAACCATCTAATGGTATTGCTACAATGATACTGAGTGCTTGTGTAGTGCTGTGAAAGAGGCTGACCTGAATTCCAGGCTGTGTGGAGGATGAGGGAAGCTCTGTCCAGCTCCAAAGCTCTGGATGGGCTGCACTGATGGCAAAGCTTTTGCTTTAAGCAATAAAATCTATTATAACGTGTCAGAGCAGGTTGCTCTTTCCTCCCATCAAGCTGTGCAGATTCCAGAGTCTCTGCAGACTTTCCCATATGTTTTAGATGATGTTTTTTCAGCTTTTCTTTCGAGGTGCCACTGTACAAGATGAGTGGTTTACTGGGACCCCCTCTAAAAAGCATCAGGTTCTGTCCTTTGCATGGGATTTCCTCTTTTTCTCCATATTTTTCCATCCCTGCTGAGAGAACATGAACCAAGTTCACAAATCTCACTGGGGTTTCTGCCCACACTTAAGAGATGAATGCTCAAAATATCTGTGTGAAATTTGGCACAGTTCAGGAGAACCTTCACCCTAATCTTTGGAAACGCATGGGATAAAGGTGAACTACTAATTTTGCTATAGGCAAATTTTTCAAAATGAAGGTTAGCTGTTTCTGAAAGAAAAGCCAAATGGTGCTGCCATGTAAAACCTTGAGATTACTGTGCAATGTAGCATGCACATCAACTCTGAAATCTTAAGTGCACTTTTAAAGACAAAATTTGATTGCCTGAAACAGAAAATAACTTTGTCTTCCCTGTGCAATTTTATTATCTGTGAGACATGAATGACACACATGTTTCTTGTGAAATAAGTCTTCTTCCAAAATGTTAGATGGTTAGAAACCAGAAAAACATTCATGTTTAATCTCAGAGTTGAGCTGTTCTCAGGTAGAGCTGTATTTCTGTATCTATATAATTGTCCTGGTCAATCATTTGGGCCACTTGAGTTTGACATTACTCAGGCACATTCCCTGTTTTTATTGGAGTCCTTTTCTTGTCATCTGAATATATTTTTAGAACTTATTTTTCCCCAGTCTTTTTTCTAGAGATGTAATTTAGGGACCTATAAATCTGTGCAATGACTCAAAACAACAGAATTCACAGGAGATGAGAAAGATGTCATTTTCCTTTTCACAACTGCATATTTGCTTCTTCAAATTGTTTGCTCAAATGCTGCTTTAACACTCACATTTGTGTTTGCATCATTACATGGTTGGGCATCTCCCTGATTATGTTGAAGTGAATGATGTTTGGCCAAGCAAGGGCTGTGAGTACTTTGTGAAAGATCATTTATTATAATCTAGAAAATAGAGTTCTCCTCGACATTTTTGAAAGTTCAAGTGTTCTCTTGGTGCAGTGGGTGACCTCTTGTACATGTGAATGATTATTTTCCTCTTTGAGGGAGATGTCTGGTTTATTGTTATATATGTCAGGAATGTCCCTTTGGTCAGTCTGGGTCCCCTGTCCTGGCTGTGTCACCTCCCAGGCACTCAAAGCTTACTTGGAGTAGGGAAAGCAGAAAAGGCCTTGGCTCTGTGCAAGCCCTGCTCAGTAATAACAAAAATGTCTCCATTATCACCCCTCTGTTCAGCACAAATCCAAAACACAGCCTATAACAGCACTGTGAAGAAAATTAATTCTACCCCAGCCAAAACCAGCACAGTTCTGAGTCATGAATTCTGACTTGGAAGACTGAAAATGGTAGGCTGTTTTCTGGACATTTTGTTTTGATGTGGCCAAACTGACTCCAAAATTCAAACAGTTGGACAAAGCTGAATCACCTGTCTCTTAAGAAATTAAAATACCAAATGTATTATATGTTATAAAATAAAATATTTTCATTTTACATAGATTCTGAAGCACACATTGTGTTTCAGTCTGGCTGACCCACACTATGCCTGTGGTGGTGTTTGCATTCACAGGATGTTTTTATGAACTGATGTCTCAGACAGGAGATGACTTTATTCTCTGGGTGTGTGGGTACAGCTCATGTTTTGCTGTTGCTCCCACTGAGCCTCTGAGCAGGTGCAGGGAGCTCCCCCAGCTCAGCCTGGTCCCTCTCCTGCCCAGATGGGGGGGATCCATCCCTGCCACAGCTGCCCTGCACAGCCTGGCTGTGGATAAAGTGCTTTCAGACACCTTCTGTGAGCTCCAAGCTTCTTCTCTAAAGGCTTGGTGCTTGTAGCTGCTCCAGGAGGGAACGCCTGGTTTTAATTCAGTGTGATATAAATGACTGAAGGAGGACATTCTGCAGCCTCTGGATGCCTTGTGTTCATTCCCTTTGTTCCACAGAAGCCAAGGAATCTTCCACCCAGCCTTGAGAATTTGTTCAGTTCGGGCACAATGGGACTGGATTCTGAAATAAACCCCTTCCATTGAAAATTTTAAATCTCACCATTATAATTTCCTGTGTACATATGTAGCTTATGATTTATTTTTTTTTAAGATACCACATCACAGCTGAGTAATTCTGTTTTGTTTAGTTTATCCTCAGTCTATGTAATTTGTAAATGTATATTTGCATGAATAATTACCTCTGAATAAGCTAAACCAAGCAGGCTGGCAAATACAGATTACTCTTTTTTCTCAGAAAAGTATGAGCAATGTGACTTTATGCTTTAGGGACTAATGCTACTAAATAACCTTGCAGTTAACTCTTTAAAAGGAGGGGGCTATAAATAATATTAAACACATATAAGAAAGACTAATTAAGATTTAAAATTTTAGCCCTAGTGAAGTGACAGTCAGCTCTGCTTTATGAAAATTTGAAATAATATTTCTGATAGTATTTTAGGCATCTAATGATCTTGTGTCCTTCAATTTTTTGTAACAAAAGGCGTTGTTCTTAGAGATTCCAAAATAAGTAAATATCAGTAAATGTGTCTGAAAATAACAAAGTTTTGTGTCAAAAACTTGAAAAGCTAAATTTGTATATATTATGTAAAATATAGTGAGAATGTTTTTTTTAAAAAAATAGTTAGAAAATATGAAAAAAACCCCTCCCCTAATATGTTGTTTGTATATCTTGCTGGACATCATGAGTTAAGGAGTAATATTTAAATACTAGTTTTGCCTTTTGGGAAACACAAAGAATATGATTGAGAACAGAATTAGGGGTTATAAAAATTAAATACAAAAAAATAAAGTGAGGGGAAAAAAGGGAACTGAGTTGTGTCCGTTCAGATTTATTTGGGGCTCTTTAACCATAAAATACACAAGAGCTCTCCTCTGTAGGCTATAAAAAGGCTTCGATCTTGATTCAGTCTCCCTCAGAGCGAGTAGGAAAAAAGTCTTGCAATAAACTGTAGGAAGCAGGGAAACAAACAAGTTTAACCTCAGTGCCTTTCCAAAAATGGTCCTGCAAGAGCGGAAGGCAGCTGTGAGAGCAGCTGCAGGAGAGCCCTGTGTGATGGGGCTGTGTGAGCTGGACAGGTGGGACCAGGGGGAACCTGAACATGAAATGTGCCTCTGACTGAACTCCATCTGCAAGGCCAAACTCCATCAAACTGAGGTTAAGGGACATCTTCTTTTCTCTTGTTTTAGTACAAATTACAGCTTTAGCTCTCTGTGTAATGCAGCATGCAATTTTATGTGATAAAACCTAGACACAAAGAACCCTTTCTGACTGCAAGCTGACTCTGTGAGTCATATTGTATTGAAATGCTCCAGAATTCTATTGTAGGAGCAGGAATATTGAAGCAAAGAAAAGAAAGGCTCTACAGAGTAAAGTGCTGGCAACCACAAATAAAGGATATCATGAATGTCTTTGAGGAACAGGCCTTGTAGGTAAAGCTCATTGCAACACTGATTTAAATCTTCCCTGACATTGTTGGTCAGAAGCATCTCTTAGTCTTGTAACAGAGAAAAATCATCATCAGTTAATCCACATATATAATTAATTACTTTTGGGGCTCAGACAGGGTATCTGCCACTCTTTTTGCCTGGAACCAAGTGAAGGAAAAAGATTAATAACAACTTTGGACATTAACATTTCTGTAGAAATACAGTAAGTATATAAAAGATAGTTCTGGATGGGTATTTTGGACCCTGGTGGTGGCAATCACAAGCAGACAGCTGTGGCACCCTGATTATTGAAGGATGCTTTTGGCTGGAATGGGAACAGCTCTGGTCACAAAGCATAACAGAGTTTACACCAACAAAGGATTTGGCACAGCTCCCTTATCTCCCCTTCTCTTTCTTCCTTTTCTCTAATTTTAAAGATCAGCCAGTTTTATATTTGCAGCTTTCTTCACGTTTGTTGATGTCCAGCTTTGATCTACGACCAGCTTGAGTTTACTTTTATGCTCTGCTGAATGCTGCCTTCAGCCTCAATTTCAGAGCTGTGCAAATAAATTACAGCGATGTGTTTAATTAAAGTTTGCCTCATGCCCTGATTGCAGACTGTTGCCTTCTCAGATACAATTTGCAAATATATTTTGGAGTTTTATTTTAGGCAGGATGACTAGTTGAAGGTTATTTAATTGTGATTGATTGTGCAGGGGATGTTTCTGCTGCCTTTATTTTGTGAACAACCTGAAAATAGTAGCTGAACGTTGAAGGACAAATGAAAGGCATTGGTCTGGATGGAGCAGTCACAGGACTGAGGGTTGATGCTTCTAGAATTACATATGTGCTTTTTGGAGAAATTGTCTTCATTCTAAGAAATGAACAGTTTTTTATTAATATTAAATATTTATTTTTCCTCAATACTTGGAGTTTCTTTAGGGAATGTATTTCTGAAGCCTTTTGGTGGGTAGGGAAGAACTGTGAATATGAGAATATGAGGAATATGAGCTTCACTGTGTCATTTTCATACCTGCAGCTTCTACAGTCCTGAGTTCCCCAACAGTCTGTGCACAGTCCATTCATTAATATGGATCAGGAGCTTGGTATTTGATAAAATATATTCATCATTTGAGGTTACTGAACTGTAGCACTACCACCAGGTGGCATGAAGAGGAGAAGACTTTTCATCACAGCTTTTCTGTGTGCTGCTTTGGGTTTGTTTTCTGCCAAGATATTCAGAGCTCAGTTTAAGAGCTGCTTTCTTATCTGCACTGACTGCATCCTCATTTTGGTGGTTGTGAGAAACATCCCTTCCTTGGTGTGCTGTCTTTGAGTTTTGTGTTGAGTTTCTTGATTTTTTTTTCCCCTCAGTGGTTTCTTCCCTGAATCTTTTTGCTGCCTTGTGTGCCCCTGGCAAATCAGCCACAATCTGCCTCACAGGCAGTGTTGTAGATACAGATGTATAATGCTGTTATCAAATCCCTCTCCTCAGTCAAGTGGCCTGATGAGAATGTGATAAGACAAACATATTTCTGTTATTATTTTCAACCTATTTATCTTATTTTTTAAAATTGCCTCAGAATTTGCAAGAAAACAAGGTTTAAAAATAGTACCCAGCATCTTCAAGACCCCAGCTGTCACCTGCTTCATATAGTTATTTTTCTTTTGCAAGACCTATTTTCCTCTGTGTCATGAATGACTGGATGATGTATACTCTTTTATTCTGTTTCATTTTGGAGATAAGTAGAAGAAATCAGGATAAAAATCCATAACTGTCTCGATTGTGGCATTTTCAGAGTGTTTGTCTTTCCTATTTTGGGGGGATTCTTTTAGAATTCTTAAGATAGAATGTTTACAACTCACTGAGCATCATCTCGGGACTTAGCAACCAATAAGTAGTTTAACATAAAATAATTACTTCTCCTAAAAATGTTTGTTTTATTACCTACCCCTACTTCATTTCATGCATGGGGGAATACTACTGAACTCCACAAGGCACATCACAATTTGTTCCTAAATAGTCATATCTCTCAAACAGCATAGCTTGAAACGATTGGAGGAGTAAGTACCTAATTCAGATGGATAAAACAACTCATTCTTTAGCAGTTTCCCAGTTTTAGGGTAAGAGGATTTACTGTGGCATAGCTAAACCAAGTAGACAAGTGCTCTTTTTCGGCACCTGATAAAAGGATGAGTTCTCTTTTGTTTTTGAACAGAATTATCCTACCACAGGAAAGCAGTTTATCAAATATGGGGAGTTGGGAGTGGGGTGTTTGTCTTTTCAAAAGGCTGGTGTGTGTAAAATTAGGATTATGTGATGTTGTAAGCGTTTCTAAAAACAGAGAAGAGAAATAATAGGAAATTTAATCTTCATTCATTTTTGGAGGTATTAGGAATGTTGTGACTAAAATAGGACTTCATGCATCATAAATGGTCTGTCAGCTTCTGAGTGGATTATTAAGAAGGTAGAAGGTCTGGATTCAATAGGATTTTTCACCATTATTTTGAGGTTGTATTTTTTCAATATTTTATTTTATTTTATTATAGAAGTGAGGGTCCCAATTAGTTGAGCCCCTGTCCACTAAATAAAACCAAAACTGACTACTCTGAGCTAGTATTGCTGTACTGTCCTTGATGAGCTTTCATTAATACTGCAAACTATTTTGGTTTTTTATTGCCAATTTTACTTAAGTGTTCAGGTGCAGAATGAAGGAAGGGGTAAGAATAATTTGTATAACTGTTTTCATCATTTAATGTGTATCTATTACTTTCTAGATTGTATTGCCCAAATGTTACGACTTTGTTCTAAACTCTTCCAGTGAGCTTTTGACTTCATTTGGCCAGAGATGAGCCATATGTAGTTTTACTCACAACAAGATTTAATTCAATTTTTGTTTGTCATTTTAACTGGAGTTAAAGATGATATAAACCAGAATGTGATGACCTTTGACATATCTGTATTTCCTGTGGAAGGGGTGTGATGGAAGCCCACAAAACTCTGCTCTATTACACCCAGCTGCTCCTTCATGATGCAATTTCTTACACGTACTCTCAACATATGAATGCACCTAACAGCTTTGGCACTGGGGCTAACTTTTAAAATTTGAAGCAAAGCACATGGTCTGCAGAGTGTTTGGGGCAGCAGGGAGTCGACTCCTGTTTTCCACATAATTAAAAAATGAGCTGTGCTTTTGCAGGGCCTCCTGTTCTGCCTCTCTCTCGTTGAGCACGTGTTGCCTGGGATAGACCAGTGAGATGGAAGATGCAGTTTGCATCTATAAATTAACTAAGAACATCCAAGGGCAGTTGCTAAACACATTAATAATTGTGCAGACGTGTAGTTTTGTTGTTTACAGAGCAGTGGGCAGCACCCTGGAGAAGCAGAGAGCCAAAGGGGTGTGCAGAGAGGCAGCACATGAATGTAGATGGGCAGGAAGCTCCTTTCCCACACAGGCATCCTGGAGAAGCAAATGGTCTGATACTTCATTATCTTACATATTTGGTATTGATTTTGCCCCAGGAAAAGTCAGTGTGTTTTCTCTCATACAAATAATGACAGGCCTGATTTTTGCTGTGGAGGGTAGCTAAGGAAGGCACTGGGTCCAAAGGAATTAGAGATATCCCTAGAAATCAACCTAGATATAACCTCTCATAACCTCTCAAGCCATAAGAATTCTGAGACACTAATAATTATTGTATCTAATGACATATGTGTAGGTAGGAGTTAAAATAAAGATGAGAGTTACAGAAAGAGGTGAAAATTTTATGAACTTAAGCACCTTGATAAATATCCTTTCTGTATCTGAGGTTAATTCTTTGAAACTGGAGGCATGAGATTAGGTAAAACATTAAATACCTTTCCATATTATGAAATCTTCACTTGATTTTGTCCTCCTTTTCAAATATTGTGGCTGTACTGGAAAAAAAATTCTATTGGTTAAATGGTTTTCTACTTCTTTAGATATCAAAACTCCCATATATTTCAGAAGAAACAGTGTGAAGTGTTTCCTGTTCTACATTTCCTTATTTCTGATGTTTGCCTGTCCAGAAGTGTCTTATAACTTTGGCTGGCCTTTCCACATACTTGGTTTGTACAGCACTGATGACACGTTACACACTTGGAAACCCTTCTGAAGAATTCAGAAGAATTTAATAAGACAGGAATCTTGGCAAAGTTTTTGTGTGGTTTCAGCTTCAGTGTTGAGTGCAAACTCACAGAGACACAGTTTTTTTAAGGGTAAATACTTTCCTAAAATACCCATGTACAGGAATCTACTAAGATTTCACACATCCTACACATCCAGAACAACTGTTGCTAGAATTTAAACAGTTTGTGTAGGGATACCCAAAATGAGAACTGTTGCTTTTGGCAATGAATCCATGCTTAAGTTACAAAATTGAACTGAAAGAGAAAACTTTTCCATCTTGTACTGCTCCTCTTATTTTAGTTTTTAAACACTGATGTAATATTCTTGTGTCGTCTTGTATTTGTGTTTTATGTGAGCACTGTGTAGGGATTTAGGGGTTCCAGAATGTCCTTGATGGTGTCCTGAGAGCTTCATAACATTCTAAAATAGTAATGTACAAGACTGATTATCCTCTTACTTTGTTTTTCCAGAATTTATTGCCACAAATGTATGAGAAAAATGCCCTTGGTCATTCTTAAATTACATATTTTTAAAAATACTTGAAAACTCATCTTGAAATATTTTTCCATTACTGCCAGTGCTTGACATTTAATAATAACTTAGAACTTGTACTATATTTTCTTGCAGAGTCCTAGCTGAGGAGCTGAAGATCTTCATGTTCTAAACACTTTTAGATCAAAGTGACTCTAAATAATTTGAAAAATATTTATTAATATACAAGTATACACAACAGAGCATAGTCTGTTATCACTGTAGTTTTCTAAGTAGATTGCTTGGATAAATGATGGATTAAAAGAAAATACTTCAGTAGTTAGGTAGGATTGCTCAGGAGTCATGTGAGGTCACAAAATAAAACTATGTATTGGTGGAGTTTGTATTATCTGTGAATTTTCAGAAATGACCAGTATAGTCACTCATTTCCTGAAATACTTTGCAAACCTCTGATTATTTTTAAGAAAATAAACAGAAGTGAATTAGTATCCCTTACACAGTTTTAAATAAATTCCTGTACGTAATAGGAGAAATTTTCACCAGAATCAGCATCTCTTATAACTACTGGGGGGAAAAAAAAAGGATGGGGGTAGTTTATCATACGTGATGAATTGTGAATGAAAACCACAAAAAATTATTTGTCAGATTGAACTTTCAAGGTCTTTGCTATTACAGATATCGCTGATTAGAAGTTGGAGTAAGGCAATTGCACGACTCTGCTCAGATACTTGTGCTCATGCAAACAACTTTGTTTCCCCTCAGTGATGTGTGGTTGTGGCTGTAGCCTGAGTTTTGTCTCCTCTCTGCAGGCAGAGCTTGTTGATGTCCAGTATGGGACCATGGAAGACCTGATCCGGATTCAAGCCATCACAAACGTGACCAAAAAAATTGCACTTTTGAAGCTCGGACAATCACCTTTACTGTATAAGGTGAGTTACAACATCAGCTGAATTATTCATTTGGTAGGTTGTTTTGGTTTTTATTTTCAGTTTCAAAATACAAAACCAAAGAGTTTCCCATATTTCCCCAGTAAGTCATGATTTACTGACATTCACATTCTCCCTCAATACTCAGCACTCTCACTCTGCAGTGCCTTTTATGTGGTAGAGTTGCTTCTTTTGCTGCATATCTTGCAGTGCCCCAGTACACTGCTGTATTTTCTCTGGGTCTACTAGAAGCCTTTTGACAAACAAAGAAATCACTGAAAGAAATAATAAAGCAGAAGGGATTGTGTCTGGAGAGGGTGTACATGGGTGCTCTGTGCTCTCTCTGGCAGAGAGCACAGAACAGGAGCTCACTAATCCACTTTTGTGCTAAACATAATAGACTCAACATATAAACCACATTTAAACTCTAAACGTCCAGTAAGTGCCTTCTGTTGCAAATATCTTATAAACAGAAAGGCTGGTTTGACTTTCAGAAAATACAGGAAGTATAGCAGCTCAGTAAATGCTTAAACAATTCATTCCCAATTCACAAAAGCAATTATAAAAGAGCAGTGACTCCAGATCCTGCAATTAAGTAAATCGAGACCTGCACTGTTGGCTGTAGAAAGCACAGACGGGACTGAACACAGATTCAGAAAATAACCACTTAATGTTTTTTCTATAGGAATAAGATTTGTCTCAATAAAAATGCCATTTTCAACTGAGTAGCTTTAGCTGTTTATTTAAATTAATCAGACGCAATTTAATTACGCCCGTGAAAGGTCAGTTGTCGTTGCTGGGACTCAGTTGTTGCCCATCATTTCCAGCAGTAGATCTGATCCTGCATTTCACTGCTGACAAAGCCAATGAAACAGCAATCAGGGCTCATAAAGCAGGGATTGATAAAGATGTAAAGTTTGCTGTAACAGCACTGCCTGTGAGATGGACTTTTTACCAATTTGTCTTCCTGTGAAGGCTCACTGTGTCTGAATTACCAGCCTGAGCAGGCTGAAGGAGAAGGGAAAACCAGGAGGTGCTGAGGACAAGGCACATCTCAGGAGCTTTTTCTGTGGGTTGCCTGTAGCCTGGTCTCAAATATGTGCTGTTTGATGGCTGAGGTGCATTAGCTACGTTTCTGGTGCTCCAAAAAAATGAGTTACACAGCACAAACCAAAGTGTGGTGTGATCAGGAGTCTGACTCCAAATGTGTACTCTGGGTCTGAGGTAAAAATTACAGCCACCCAAATCTGCTTTCCATGTTCTCCTCACACAGGGAGAAAGTTTGCCCTTTTTCTTGAGGCTCTAAACTACCTTTTCTTAGAATATAATTTGTGTCTTTTTGGCGGTGAAATAATTGTAAGCTTTGCTCGTAACTATCGGAAAAGGTGTAGAAAGATTATCTGAAGTAGATTCTCCTTTCCTAAGAAATATTTGATGTGAAATATTGCCTCTAAACTGCAAGTCCTGCTGGTTTAAATGGGCCCAGTATCTCTCTGCTGAATCCACTCTTTGTATCTTTTTTCCCCCCTAATGTTTATGTTTCTGTACTACTGAGTCTCACATTTCTGTTCCAGCAGATACTTCCCTCTCCCTATATTTTCCTTATCTCTGCCTTCCATGTGCTTGGTTTTACATCGCATTAAAACAGAGCACTAGTTCATAAGAGAGCTGTGGCTATATATACGTATATACTTAGTGGGTTTCTTTCCACTTTTTGTATTTAACTTGTATTTTTCATGTGGTA
This sequence comes from Sterrhoptilus dennistouni, assembly GCA_013397095.1. NCBI lineage: Eukaryota > Metazoa > Chordata > Aves > Passeriformes > Zosteropidae > Sterrhoptilus > Sterrhoptilus dennistouni. The sequence goes on along the minus strand of VWZU01006587.1, from coordinate 1,832,372 downwards.
ATTTCCTTTAATTTTTCATTATTATTACTTTATTATATGCAAGTGTCTCACTCTGGATTCGAGTCTTATTATTATAGACCCTGCACTGAGGTTCCATCTTCATAACAGTTTCTAATTATATCTCTATTTTTCAGTTGTATCTCCCGTGCACAGTTATGCTTTTTGTCTTTCTCTCTTTACTGCTGTTTTTCATGTTTGTTTTTTTTCTCTGTTTTCCCCTTTTGTGTATTTAATCTGCTTTTTAAAAATGTTTTTGACTGTTCTTTCTCTCTATACTGTGTCCTTTGGAAAAAACCTGAAAGAAATAATAAACTACTGCTGGCAGAAAAAAATCACCATGAAAACTGAACAACATTTCTTTTGTCTTTGCATCGCATTAGGAGAGAGGATGTGCTGGTAGAAAAGAGCTTCATTTTCAAGGGGCTAATTTACAGAATTATGTCCAAGTGATGGAAATTTGAATATTTTGAAAAACAGTTGTGTAAATGACAGTATTTTTCAGTATAGATTTAGTTTATAGAGATTGGATAAGGTACAAAATCGGGGGAGGATTAAGGTTGAAAATAATTTGGAGTTTCTACTTTCAGTCTTTCAGACTGTGCCCATCTCTTATATCTTTAGACATGAAAACAACAGACAGGGTTCAGAGCTCGGAGTAATTTGAAATTGGAATGTACAGAGAATTTGGAGTATGCAGAAAAGCCTGAAGTTAATGTGCTGTTAAAATATACAGTTTAGTCTTAAACATGAGTAATTCTGATTAAATTTCGTAAGGTTCATAAATTTAAGCTGCTTCGTGCGAACAAGATTTGGAGAAATCTGACCTGGAGTTATTTTTGTAATTGGATATGATTTCCAGATTTCACTGGGAGTGTTGTATTTCTGTTCCACTGGATCAGAATGTGGTTTCTGGGCAGGGTTTGAGGTGCAGCAGCCATGGCACCTGTCCAGAGCCAGAGACACATCCTGATCCCTTAAACTGGACCTTTTCAAACGAAGAATGTGTTACCTCAGCCACATCATAAATTACAGCTATAAAGAACGTGGACCCTACCTTTATAGCAGGGTATGAACAAGAGCATTGACTCTGGTGGGGAGAAAAACCCAGAAGAAAATAACAAACCAAGTAGTTTACATTGCTGTGATATAAAAAAAAAAAAAAAAAAAAAAAAAAAAAAAAAGTGCTTTGTATTATTTATCTATATGTATATCAGAGTGGAGCAGGGGTTTGAGAAGGAAGTTTTACCATTGTTAGGGCACTAAGGTAAGTTGGTGAGCAAGACTATTTTAAGATTAATATAAAATGTGGAGGGAAAGGAGTGCTAGAAATGGTTCAAGGAGCAAGTAAGAGTATTGCAAAGGAAGAATCCTTTTCAAATGCAACTGAATTTATTATGGCCAGCACCTGGAATGGCAATTTCCTATGGCAAGACAGGCTGAGGCAGTGAAGTGAGCTGTGGGGCACCTGGGGAACACTTGTGTGACAGGGAATTTGGCACAACCAAGTCCTTTTGGTCTGGTTAGCCAGAATAAATCACAGTGCTTAAAAACTGACAGAAGGAAAAAATTCAGACTGTTTCAACAACTCCTGAAGGGATCTTGTGACTTGTCTGAGACACTTGTAAGATCTGGATTGTTGCTGAGTTAAAGAGGGGGCTGGATTGAGGAAGAAGAAAAATTTTCCAATACAGGGAGCTGAAATGAGGCAAATGTAGAAGAGAAGTGAGACACAGCCTCTGGAGGTAATTGCCATAAAAAGAACACTTGTTTTCTCTCACCTTGAGACTGAAGGTGACTGTCTCCTGGTGTCCTGGCTAGCAGGAAAATTTGTGTTTTGGTGGAACTCAGGTTATTGGGGTCACTGGTGAGGCTGAATAGCCACTCACAGGAGGTCAGAGCAGACCCCTGATGTCCTTGAACCAGGAGGATCCATTAATGGGGCTGGTGAAAGATGGTGAAGTTTATTACCAGTGATGAAGCAAATCACTCACATGGTGTAGAGCACCTTCTTGAGGAGATGCCCACTGTGTTTGTAGACAACATATTCTAACAATATAAAATGTGTGGTGGCAGAAAGATTGGCAAAAGCATCTCGATATCACCCAGCTCCTGTTCCCCAGAGCACATCTGAGTGTGTGTCACTGCTCTGAGCACGTTAAAGAAGTCAGAGGAGGTTTTTCAGGGAGAACTGCACAGTGCTTTCCATATCCAGCCTCTGGAAATGTCATTAACAGATTTGTTTTTTGAAAAATGTTGTGTGTCTTGATCATGATTTAATCTTTAGGGGTTGCAATTCGTGAAAAAAGCCATAATTTTTGTCCTAAATTAACTTTTAATAGAGTAACAAAAGCCCTGAAGGCCAAACCACTTCATCTTTAAAATGTTCACATATTAACATTTTTTCCACATCCATTAAATGAAGATGTTGTTCTACTGTGTAAATATCTATATTTATTTTAATAATTTACTGCCTTCATAAATATTCATAAAATTGCTTTCTAGCTGTCATAAAGTTTAGGAATGTGGAGGCTTGGGTATTTATGCAGAGGTTATTGGCAGGCCCTTATAGATAAGGATTTGCTAAATGGAAAATATTAAAGATTCCCAGAATAAAAGCAATTTGGAAAAAGCCTTCAATTTAATAACTGTGTTAATTTTAAATAAGTTTACTTTGGAAAAAGTAATTTCACTTTTCTACAGTGTCTACATTGTTTATTTCCTTCCCTCTGGTACTTTTTATGTCTAGCACATACAATTGTGAAGATTATAGTCTACATTGTAAATCTCCATTTAACGAGGGCTCTCCTTCCATCCCTTTCTCCCTCCCTAGAGATACACAAATAAATGTGTGTATGTTTATGTACATATACACAGTGTGTGCATGTAAATGTACAAATAAAAACCATGTTAAAAGACCAAACATTTTTAAGGGGACATAAACACTTTATATGCATTTCATTATTTTGGTTGGGTTGTTTTTTGTGGCCTTTTTTTGGACGTTAGAATTTTTTTCAAGGCTCCTAAAGTCTTCATATACACATTTCCCCATATGAGTTCTATGGGACTTCTAATGATATTAAATCCCTTCCTAAAGCCCTTCTCTAAAAGTCAAGCCACAGATATAGGCAGTATAAAAAAATTATGGAAACATGTAAAACTATACCTGGGGGTCTGGATCTGAAGGGATTATCTAGTAACATCCACTGGAGTAGCATCCTGCTTTTCAGGTTTTCTCTAATTTACCATCCTCTTAAAATCTCATCTCAATTCCCAAAATCCTGAGAGTTTCTCTTGATAGTCCAAACTGAATTCAGGTTGATTCATTCAAATTGTTGGTGCAGAGTTTGCTAATTACCCAGTTTATGTTTGTACAGGTTATGCTAGTTCTTATTTTGTCTTGAAGGAAGCACTAGATGCTTTGTGGTCCTTGTCCCTTAGCCTTTGTCTGCCCTGAATTTATCAGATATTCTCTCCTTTGAGTTAGTTGCTTTTATTCTTTATCCTTTTTCTCTTCCTCCAAAGACTAGATATAGTGTACTCATGTTCTTAACCTTCCCCTTCCTCAAACAGCCTCTTTAATCTGTGAGATATCACACAGTCTGAAGAATAGTCCCTTTGCATTTCTCCTCTAGTTCCTACGTAAACAAATTCTACCTAACCCTTCAAAAAACTGCACAGTAGTCTATACCAGAAAGGTGTTCATGTAATTGAGGTTTCACACTCATCAGTCTTGTGTTTTGAACGATTCTTTCAGTCACCTGTTTGCCTCTTCCTGATTTTTGATTCATGGAATAATGATTTTGATTCCTGCATAAGCTGTTTTGCCCTTTAGTAAATACTGAGAAATTGTATGTTTGTTTCAAAAAAAGACCATTGGAAAGTGAGACATTTGAGAGATATATTCCTGCTGCTCTGACTAATAGCAATGGTTTCTGGTTCATTTTGAACAGGAGGAACAAACCATAATAGTTAGAGAAGCCTGGAGACACCCTGCCTCCCTACCACAGATCTGGTCTGGGTTGGGTGGACTAAGAAATGCACCTCAGCCCACTGAGGAAATGCACCAGAGTTAAAAAACCAAGTCTCTCTGCACAGATTTATCACCTAATGATTCGTCCTGAAGTCATACTTTAATTCTTTATTGGTAAACTTAGTTTAATCATTGCTGGGGAAAAAAAATTGAATGTACCAATTGCGATACATTTTCCCCTCAGTGTGAGGTACTGTGGGAAAGAAAATCAAGAAGTTCCTACTGACTTGAGGAATCTATAGTTGATGACTAAAAAAGCAGTCAAATAGAAAGTCTCAAACAGTGTCTTTGTATTCCTGATTGGAACCCGTGTTCAGTTCCTAGAAGGCTGTTACTATCCAGAATAATTTTTAGCTGAGCATGTCAATTTTCCTCCAACTTCATCCAGTATTTGAAGGATGATGTACTGTGACCTGTGCCACCTAAAAGTGAAACAGTGCCAGTGCAGTTATAAATCCAATCTGTATCTGTCCACATGAGAATGAAATAGTTGACAAAAATTTGCTCTCTTATCCCCTTAGTCAAGTGCACTGCAGTAAATTAAAGAGGGAATTCTCACTCCACTTTTTACAGTATAAATGGGAAAAAGTAATTTGCTCTTGTAAGCAGTAAGAAGAATATAAGGGGTGGGGTAGGAGAAAAGAAATTGATGTCTGGAAGGAAGCATAATTATAGCACAACTTGTCAATATTCTCGAGTAATTAACATTTTGGTTGCATCAGTAAAAGGACTTCTGGTTATTACTCATTTCCTTCTTGCTTACATACCCCTGGATTTGATTGCATGGAAGGAGAGATGTGCTATTAGCAGAGTAAACGAGGGGAAATGCAAGTTAATGACCAAAAATAGGTATCGATTATTCTGCATTTCTGATGCCACACAATTTTTCCTGAATGTTTTGAGACGGCACTGCTGGGTTTCAGACTTATTTGTGTTCCCAGCTGTAGTTCCTGTAATCTCTTTCTCTTCTATGTCAATACAGAAATTTCTGAAGTTCCACTGGTGAATCAAACACTGAATTCTCCCTGATTTGACTCGGTGCATAGTCGTGTTCTCTTCAGTAACCCTGAATGCTTCTATTTCTCTTGGGAAAGGGATTCTAAATATTCATATACTCAATTGGCTGTTTAATTGCACATTCACTGCATATATTGAATGCATCCTTTGAAAAATTAGCCCAGTTCCCATAATGGATTGCTATTTCCTGAGGGAAAAGGCTGACCAGTGTTATGGGAGGTCTCCTCCTTTTAGTGCAGTAAAATTGACTGAGACACTAAGTGGCTTCCATTCAAACATGGACAATGGCTGACTCATAAAGAATTCATTGTGGGGTCTTCTGAAGCCCTTGTCTGATTTTAAAGGTGTGAAACTCAAGCATAATTTTCTATTTGATCAAGCCCTTAAAAAGTGAGTAATAAATGCTATCATCCAATTTACTGTGTGAGTGCTATGTCCTGATAAGTGGTGCAAAGTTAAGTGAAATGGATTTGCTGTGAGGAAACTGTTCTGAAGCAGAGCTGAGCTGAGATATCCATTGCCTCAATTTGTACCCTTAATTCACACATGAACAGCTACTTGTGTGCAGGGCAATGGGAAACACCACTTTGTAGCCCTGGTTTCGTACCTAAGATGTTTTGGTTTTCTGAAATTCTTTTCCCAGGGAATTTTCTTTAAACAAGAGAAGTGTTTTTGAAAACTGTAACTACGTTTTCATTCTTTTCCTTGGGAGGGACTTCTTCTTGATGTCCCTCTGGTCTGACCAATGTGATTGAAGAGGTTTTGTCTTCTTGTCGACGATCAAACTGGTCTGTGTAAAATAGTATATAAGGGAGACACATCCTAAAAATAAAGGAGTCATTTTCAGCCTTCTGAAGTCAGAGTCTATGTTATTGTGGTGTACAACAGCGTCACCACTTTGTCTTTCCTTCACAAAATCCAAACCTTTTTCATTTGCTCTTCCTGCAGATGGATTGGTCATACTTCTGCTTGTGATCTTGGCCCTTTTTTTGCTGCTTATGTAGGGAATTATTTTTTTTCCTACCCAAGCTGTGAATTGAGCTGGTCTTTTGCATTAGTTGAGCTTGGATTTCACAAAAGGGCCATTGACAGACAAATTATCTGGGCTTTTTCCCAACTCCTGTGTTTCCAGCACATTTCAACAACAGCTGAGAAAGGAGGAAAATACAATGGAAAATCCAAGAGCTTTGAGTAGGGAAGAGGGGTGAATATATAAAATCTCATCCTGCCAGAACAGATCTGCCTGACTTTTGGTTCTTTCCAAGTGTCAGCCACTGGACTGGGTGAAGCAATATCAAAAGTCTTCAGAGCTGCCCCCTCCAACAGCTCTGCAGAGGAGAGCTGTTACATGGTACATCCAGCATGGTACATCCTGCTAATATTTGATATTTTCTGGAATAGTGATCAGAAGAAAAGGTCATCTTTTTCAGGCAACAAGTGTTACATAAGTACTGCCCTCATTCTGTAGTGGCTTTGACTTGCATGGCATGTTCTGTAGTAGCTGCTGGCTTATTATTTTATTAAGAAGATGTTGTGATTCTTCTCTGACATTTTTTGCTCTTTTAAGTCTTTTCTTCTCATTTCAGAACGCTTCATAATAATCAGTTTATTTACATATCTGTGAACTGAGAAACTGGGTTGAAAGGTATCAAAAGTCACTATTCCTGAATAAAGTATTAATGTAAAACATGATTTAAGAGATTATAGAAGTAAATAGAATTTACTTTCCTAAATAGAATTTACATTTATTCCTAGAATGTGTTTTATTTGATAAACCAGGATGTCACTGCTTACTCAGCTGAAGAATGATTTTCATGCCTTGTATATATATAGGATATAGAGCCAGATCCAGACCTTGCTTTGATTTTTGCATTGGTTCTGTGTGGCTTTAGAGATTCAGCCCTGTGAATTGGTTCACAAAATCAGCACTTGCGATTTCTGCATGAAAATCTGAATTCTACCTTTTCAAATACAGCTGTAATTTGCCACATGATCAGAACTCTGAGTGGAAATATGGACTTGCTGGATGTTGAGACCCAACCTTTTCATTTGCACCCATGGAAGCAGGGGTTTATATTTTACTTTCTATGAGAAGTTTTTATTGTTTATTAGTTTCATTATTATTAGTTTTTATTAAGGCCATGAGAAGTTTTTATTATTTTCCTTGGGATTAAGTGAATTGCTCTTTTCAGATTGTCTGCAGCTGGATTTTGTGGAGCATAGATGGTTAAAATCTGTAACAGGTCTTCCCTGGAGAGGGAAAAGATGGCTTTTAGCATTATATTTTTTAATTTTCTCTTTGCCTGTATAATGCCATGGAACACCAAAGTCAAAATTTCACTCTTAGCCATTTGGGCCTCTTGAGGCCTGTGCATGAATTTGAAAAGAAAAACACCAAGTCCATCATTACAAATATAATTGGCACCCTCTTTGCAAGTACAGCAATAACCACTTGGAATATTTTGTTTCGATTGCCAAAACATTAAACCAACCTTCTGTGCAGAAGGCAATTCTTCCACAGTGAACATATTTTCACTTAACAGGAGAAGATTGTGCATTTCAATATGAGAACTCAGGCATTTTAATTTCCTCTTAAGGTCTCAGTGAATAATTCACAAACAACATGTTCAACAAAGTTAGACTTATGTTGTTTTCCCTTGATCTAGGCCTAACAAAATGGCAGCTTCCTTTATTTGTTATCCTGCTACATTCTCATGTTTTTAAGTGAGTTTGAGTTTTGTATTTGGCTTCTGGGGTTCTTCTTTGTACTTTTTTTTTATTTTTAGTATTGAACATACTCTTCTGAGAGCAATTCTTCATATTTGGAGTTGTGTTCATTCAACGTAATTGATTATTTTGGTTTTGGGGGGTTTTTTAAAGCATTGATTGGGATGCTTTTTGATACATACATATATAAAAAATAAATATATATATAGTCAATCAGGGTTATTGCAAATAAAAAGATACTTCCTTATGGTCATTCAAAAATCCCATGATCACAGTCACTGGAACCTTAATTTAAAAAAAAAAAAAATTTGGAGGCTACTTTCTTTTTTTTTACCTTAAGGTAAAAAAAAATGGGGACTACTATAATAACCTGTGCAATTTTTCTTTATTTGTTTCAAATTTCACATCACTTGTACACTTCGGATTTCTCTAAAAATCAGACTCTTCATCAGATAAAACACAAACCCAAACTCTCACAAAGCTGCCCAGGAAAGCCTTGTAATTGTGAATAATCCCAGAACATGCATGGGCTGAGCTCTGTCAGGGCAGCTCAGTTATGTTCAGGTACAGGTAATATTTCAGGTGGAGGATGGAGTGTTTTGTGAAGGCTGGAGGAGCACCTGCCTTGACAGCTGAACCTGTTATTTCTGTTTTCCCACTGTCAGTTTTTATGCAGACAAAAGAATTCTTAGCACACAGCCTCAGAGGTGACCTTGAGGTGACCTAGAGAGACCTCCCTTTCAAAAAGATGGAAGCATATATTTCACTTCTGAGTCAATCTTGGTTTTCCCTGGAGTGGGAATTGCCTGTATTGCCTCTTATATCAGTATTCAGTTATATGTGATGGCTTTATGTTATAAAATGTCCACTGGGGAACTGACCTGACAACTCATTTCGGTCAGGCCTCCAATTGTAATCTCAGAGGAAAAAATGATAACATTTAATCCACTTAACCACCTGGGCATGTCCTGTTCCTGGTGCTCACATTAGGAAGTCTAAGGAAAAAACGCAAGGCCAAATCTGCTGGTTCAGGCCGTCCTTGGATTACAGGCAAAGAAATCTTTATGAGACATTAGAAATTAATTAGCCTGGAGCATCTGTGTAGAAATTACTGAGCCTTACCATGGTGAGGTGCTGCAATGTTCTTTAAAAAGGATATACAAGGAATACAATGCATTTGGAATGCATTGGGGAGCTGGGATCTGGCCTCCTCTTCCTGCCTGAGAACAGTCCCATTACAAGCAGAATGATATTTTTTTCTTGGTTTGAAATACCTGCGAGGAGTCCAAGTATGTTATTTGAACTGTGCTTCACACTTGACATTAATGGAAGCATCTTTAAAAGATGATGTTTGCTCTGTTCAGCAAAGTGGGGTTGGAAGTGTGATACAGCGTGTGATGAAAGTACAGAAATTTTTATTACAGAGTATTTAATTTAAATTTTGTTCCTTTTGAGTGTAATGTTTAGCTAATTAGGAAAGGTTAATATATTGGGATTTAAAAAAAGGTATGTGAAACTATCATACACAGAAATCTGTTTTGCTGTGACGTTTGTACATACAATAGAATGTTTGCAGATGCCTTTTGTTTCCATATGTGTTTTTTTCTGAAAAACTTGAACTCTTTGGGGATGCAAAATGAGTCTTTAAAAATGTAATATTTTAATGACTTCCTAATTTAAATGATAATTTACTCATTTATATTATTTGCAAGTATACCTGACTGGATGAACTTTGATATGTGCACTGTACAGATTCACTGAAAAATGCAAGGACAAAATCTGACATTGTCACTCAACATGCTTTATTTTCTTTGAAGGTGAAGTCATTCTAAGGCATATGGAAAATTCAGAAAATAAGATTTGCTTCTGACCTGCCAGCAGTGCAGAATTATTCAATACTTGGTGATAGCAGTGGTAACAGGGGAAGTGTAACTTAAATTGCCTATTTCTCCCTTTTTCTGTTCACTAGTAAACCTACAAGTATGTTATTTAATTTCAAGAAAACCTGAGTTTTCATATTCAAATTAACTTGATTGTTAATACAACAGATCTTTGTTCTCAGTAAAGAGATAAACTTGATGCAGTGAAGTTTCCAGAGGAAGAGAGAAAAACACCCCTTTGTGTTAAAGCACATTAAATCTCACTTTATTTAATATAAAAGCCATACTTAAATGTGATGCACAGTACATTTTACAGAACAATTCCCCTTCAGCAAAAGGAGCCTTGGGTGGTGTTTGATCAGCTCAAACTCCCCCATGACAATAAGGTTACAACCATCACCTCATGGCACCTTTATTGTTGAAATCCTGTCACCATGGACTGTCGTGGTGAAGTGCACTTACAGCCTCTCATCCAGATTGATCAGCTGCTTAATCTTATGTCAAGAAGTTCTTACTGACCAACAAAATCTCTTCCCCTTTCTTTCACTGTGAGAACATCATGTAAGAAATGCCTCCTGTCAGCCTGATATCCTTCCTTGTGCTCAAGGGAAGAGGATGGGTTGCCAAAGAAGTAGGAAGTAATGTATTTGTCCCCGGTATCCCTTTTCTAGAAATGGCAATCATAGGTGTCTTGACTCCCTGGAGTGGAGGATATGTCTGGAGCAATTTAATTATAATCATGACTGTTCTGTGAAATGGGGTATTTCAGTTCTGAGTCTGTTTATCTCTGCAATAGCTTTTGGTGATGAGGTCCTCTGCATAGATACTTAAACATTTCTTGATATAGAATTGGACATTGGAAAGCAGGTATATAAAACTCTGCTAATGCTTTACCATTTGCTATGAGATGAGGGAAAGAAAAAAAAAGAAACACAAAATATTCCAGCTTCAGTCTAAATCTGAGCAGCCCAGAGTAACTGATGCAATTCTGCTATTCACCTGCATGCTGAACATTAATCTTCACCCTTTAAGGATATTAGACAGAGATTTTTTTTTCTTGATTTCAAAATTAATAGACAGTGTAACGAGTTCTTAACAAATCTGTGCTTCTTAAAAAACACCCAAACAAATTTTATGCTTTTATTCCTGAATTGAGCTAGTCGGTGTCTCATTGTTAAGGTGTGATACATGATGATTTGTTTAGCCTCTGAAGATGTTTGTAAATGATAGGGGAAAAAAATGCCTTTACTATAATCTTGTTCTTTAATTAAGCTTGAAGAGGAAAAAAACCTCAAGCCAACATAAAACAATACCTCTCCAAAAGAGTGTTTTCTAGAAAATTTCTGTTATTTTGTTCCAGAAAAGATCTTAAATGGTAAGTCTGGAACTTAACATCAATGACTGTGAGGTGAAATTAAAATAAATATTTCTAATACAGCCTTCAAAGTCTAAAGTTGTTTTCTAATAATCAAAGATTATCTTATTGGGAGCAAAAAGTAAGCTTGCCTTGCAACCCTGAACTGGCTTCTTTTCACCTTTTTAGTTAGAAGCAATTGTAATTAGTCACCGCTGTCACTTGCCAAAGACAAGAAATTAATGGCTGAGAACAGAAATTTCTGTTTGTGGGGTTTTGTTTTTTTTTTGCATTCTGTCTCTTTTCCAAACCTATTGCAAGGGAAAATGCTTGTTCTGGACTTGGAAATGTTCCCTGATTTTCTATAGATTTCTCTCCTGGGCTAAACACCAGGGCCTGTGATTTTCATCTTCACTCCATATCAGACCATTCATTTATTACATGGTCCTGTAGTGTAACTTAGTATGGAGATGGAGCTTTTATTCTTTTATTTGGGTTTTTAGGTTGGAAGCTTTTGGTTTGGCATTTGTTTGGTTTTGTGTTGGTGTTCAGGTTTTTTTTCTTTTCCCCCAGAGTGAGGTTGTGTATTCTTTAAAGACTTTTTCTGCAAGTTCTGTCTTAGGAGTTACAGTGGTGTAACAGATGTTGATTGATCATGAGCTTTATTGTATTTCTTTTTCATTCATCTTGTAACTGCAGTATTCTGTTTGTCATTTAGAAAGTTTACTGGAGTTCTAGGAGCTCTAAGTGGTGCTAAATCTTTTCTGTGGGCCCATTGGAGGGAACTCTAGTTTTAATGTTTCAAGGTTTCAAAAGATATTTTCTTTTGGTGTTTCTTTCCCCAAAAAATTGTCAGAGAAAGACAAAAAATAATGTGCTGTCAATGACCTAGTTGAGAAGAGTGACAGAGCAGGGGTTTTACTACCACATCTTTCTTAACCACCCTTAGTGTGACCTTGGTTTGGTATTGGGGGTCTTCCTTTCCTAATCACGGCATAAAAAAAAAAATCTCAGTGACAGAAAGTTGGACATATTTTTCACATTTTATATTTTTCACTCTATTTTTTAAGACAAGGGAAGGACATAATTTTGGATTGATGTTTTGGAACTAATTGTAGACTGGTGTTACTGAAGAGAGCTGGAGGTTGTTGGTTTGTTGCCTTTTTTTTTTTTT
>VWZU01006587.1:1752643-1820155 GCA_013397095.1 Sterrhoptilus dennistouni | reverse complement strand
TTTTTTTTTTTTTTCCCTAACTGCTGGTGAATAAATGACTTTGTAGTGCTTTGTGACTGCCAAACTAATCCAGCTGCCTTCCCTGTTCTCATCAAGTGCTTCAACCTTGGACCTCCTTCATGTAGCTCTTTCTCCTATTTCATTTTGGTGAAATGGGCTATTTAGTAGGTCACAGGACGAGGCAGAGCTCTGTTTTACTGATGTGCTGAGTGGAAAGCCGTGAAAAAGAAAGGGCCTGGGAAGACACAAAGGCTGCACATGTTGGCTTTTTCAGCTGCTGTGTCTTTTGTGGAGATTGCCTGCAGTTCTGCTGTCCCAGAGTCGTACATTAAGTGGTGCTTCAGTTTATTACATATTCCACTTTAGACCTTGATGTTCAGTATGAAAGATACACTCGTGGTATGTCCTGTGTAGCACAGCTCATGAATAAGTTCTTTTGGAAAAAAAAAATCTAGTTTGTGAAGTGTCAGTGAGGAAACAAAATCAAGACTAGCCTACTTTTTAATTTTGGAATTTCTAGGGGAGCTCAGGAGCAGAAATAAGTACTGATAATGTATAAAGAACTTTTATTGCTAAGGTTTGTAATAACTTCTTTAATATTTATAGTTCTTGAAATGACTTTATGCACTGGGGCACATTCTTTACGATCATTTCTTTTATCACTCCTGGTTTGTGACTGTTTTTCGAATAAGGAAGATAAATAAGTACATTCTGAGTATTGATTTACTTAAAGGCATGCTAACCAAGTAGTTAAACACTGCTCTTTTCCATAAATGAAGCTAAAATATTAATTAACCAATTAATAATATTCAGTTTTCCTAACTGATATATAGATATGCCTGAGGCTTATGTATAGCACACCATATCATTATATGTTCTACTTGGAAACATAAAATTAAATAATATGTAAATTTAAAAATACATAACAATGTTATGCAGTCTCAGAAGAGGCTGTTATATTACATTCAAGGCATTATTTTAAAAGCATGAAACTTGGGTGCAATTTAATAGACCAGGAAAGAGTTGAGCAGGGAGTATGTTTTGTACTTAACAAAAAACCAAAGCAAAAGACTAGAATTTTTCAATACTAATAATTGGATAAGAATTATGAGAATAATAAAACAAGTGAATAGTTATTGGTTTTGCACAGGTCCAGTGAAGGCAGCTATGTTTCAATAATCTAACAGTTAATACGTAATTACTTGGGGCAGCAAATTGGTGCCTTAATTGCAAATCTTTGACTGATTGCTCTGTGGGTTCTGAGAGCATCTGCTCCCTGGTGGATCCCATACAACAGCTGCACTCTTGAAGCTAGAAAAGTCATAATCCTACTTTTATCTTGGAGATAGAAGGATGGCTTGGGCTGTTTTCATTCCAGTGTTGGTATTGGAAAATATATACTCCCAGTACCCCGAGGATATTTACATCTTAGTTAAGAAAAGATCATAGAGAGAATCAAAGGTTATGAGTTTATACTACATACGAGGCACAGTCAGGGGGGCTTATACAGAGTAGGTATTTCCCTTGCTCTCTGCTCATCTTCTCCCTTTTTCTTGCTAATATTTCGAGGGGGGTTGGTATGAGATGAGCTTAAACCCAACACAAACCATTTTGTGGTACCATGACTGGGGCATCTCCTGGCTGGGAGCTTGCTGCTGGAGCCGTGAATGAGAAGAAAAAGATTGCAGAGAATCAAAAGCCCCCTGAGGTTGAGATCAGGTTCCCCAAATGTTTGTGGTGTGTGGCTGCTGGCACAGTGGAGCTGCAGCCACCTCACCAGGGGAGCACTGCTGTGGGTTTTGTGCCCTGCAGAAGGGTGAGGGCAGCCTGCCACCACAACTCACTGGGAGAGAAGTGCCCTGTGCTGGGAATAGTGTTTGAAAATCAGATCTGCTGATCTGACTTAATTTTCCTAGTGGTAGGAAAATAAATAAGAAAAAAAGAAAGTCCTTACTTTTGGACCCCCCTTACAAGGGGTCATCGGCAGATTCGACTCTGGTCTGTGACTCTGTTGGCAGTTCAGTGGATTTTGGATTAAAAGTTGGATAGAACGCATAAAATCCAACCAAGGGTCTCATCGGTTTATTCTTGATGATTTAGCAAGATTATAATTATATCTTTGTGTAATTGTTTTTTGTATGATGGATCTTCAGCTTTATTCTCTCTGTAATAGAGTCTAAACATAGACTGGAATAACCATAAACATAATCAGTAACAACAGTTTCAGTGTGAACGGGGAAATGCTATTGGCTTTCTGGAGGTTGCTCATCTGGACATTCATACAGCCTGTTTCTTTTTAATGTTTACTGAATATTTAATGATACTTGTTATGCACACAGTGTTCCTCTACATGCTTATTTAGAAGTGAGTAGTATTTCCTGAAGACGTAGGAATGCAAAAGCAATATGAAAGGCTTTGTATTATATACTCATCAAATAATGAAGCTTTTTTTTTTTCTGGACTGTAAGCAATTCAAATATTTTGTTTCTGGAATAAATTAAGTAAAGCTTATTGAGTCCAATCAGCCCTTGTTTCTAGGGAATTGTGGTTCAATTTCATTTTTAATTAGATTGAACATTGTGAATTTCTTAACAGTGGTAAGCAAGATCTGGCAATAAAATATGCATTCAATTTGTATTAAAAGTTGCTAAAATCTAGTACAGGGAACTGGCAGTATATCTGGCTTATGTTTAATTGTCCAAATACCCTATTGTGAAAAAATTCCATTTTTAAAAACTGCTGATGTGTAACAAATTACTTTTCTTTGATAAAACTGTATAGAAGATGAGCAGGCAGCAAACAGGAAAAAGTATGGGACAGAACATTCAGTTCTTGATAAGCTTAATGCCACATGTTAAAATTTTTTCTGTGCAAGGATTACAGAATTAAACCAAGATGATTTTTGGTTTAGAGAGTGTGGTGGGGAAAAGGTCTCCAAAGGTTTTTCCTCGACTGCCACAGCTGTCCAAAGGTCAGTGTGTGGATTTCCAGTCAAACCAGCAGGCAATGAATTTGTCACCAGTGCTCATTGAGGGGTCTGCTGTCCTTGGATAGCACATACCTGACAGAGGAATGTATTTAAAAATATAATGGATGGTAAATGGATGTACAAAGTTGCTCTTACTCATCACTGCCATAAAGCCCCATCACTCAAAGGGAGATTTTTGTAATTAGCATCCTAAAGTTTCTTACTCTTCCCTTCTACTTTTCTTCACATATTCTGTAGGACAGCCAAGAGATACAAAAGGAGACGCTCTCGTCCCTAGAAATTTTCTAGATATATAAAAAAAGGAAAATAATTTAAAATTTAATATTGTGAAAACCAATTATAGTTTGGAAAGTGATTGCAGAAAATGTTTTAAAAAATCTTAGATCTGCTTGTCAGATTCTTCCCACAACTATATGCACTTGATGTTACCATTTCTCTGGTAGTAACTACATCAAAGTCTTGAGGTCCTGCCGTGATACAGAGCAACTCTTGGATTTTGTATGGTTCCTATATATGTCACTCTATGGCAGGAATAGTTTGATAAATTCCATAGCAATATGTTTCCCCCTTCTAAGACCTTTATGGCAATAGCCTGTCATTTATGAGACCTCTGTGTATGCATTTATAGCTGTTTGAAGTTTTATGCAGCTTAACCCCTTTCCCAGCCCTGTTTGTTCCATACAGAATGATGCCGTTCCTCAGGCAAGGACAGAGTTTGAGCTGGAAAGGAAAGATGTCTTTCTTTTCATGGTCCCCATTAAACTGGCTGCATCCTCCATCCCTTTTACAACCTTGGCACAGCACCTTGAGGGTTGATCAGCAAAAAGCCCAAACCTCTTCAGACAGGGTTTTGCCACCAAATTCCTTTGGACATCTCTCAACATTCGTGATGGGGAATCCTGGAGCATAATTAAACATCAAGTGCAGTATTAAAAATACAAGGTGAAACTAAACCTTTGTTAAAAACTTGCTAAAAATTTGGAAGTGTGGTATATAAATGAAGATATGTCTACTCAAGTGGGTTTTTTTCTACCTTGAGTTTTGTTTGTGTTACCTAGCCCCTTCCAAATGCTCTGTATTTGTAATTGAGAGGATAGCAGCATCTGATTATACCCATAGCATCTAAATCTTACTTTTCTACCCAATCTGCTGCGGAAATAAAAAGATGTTGTGTCAGTGAGATCTTCCAACATTTACTTTAAATGTACCTTTGTTCTTTTTTTTGCGTACTGCCAATTAGTCAAATGAGATGGAAGATCCTTTCAGAGCGTCATGATTTTAATTGGGACTTCAGTAGAAAAGAGTAATTAATAACTGTTAACCTGTCCAGTAAAGCTATGTCTCAGATTAATGAACCATGTCTTTTGCACATTGCACTAGGAATTGAAAAATGCAACAGTTAAGAACTGATTACTGTTATTTGTCGAATTAATGCTGATCATCGCACTGAAGTATAATGGCAATAGGAGATTTTTTTAAAAAAGTATTATATTTTATTTTACTGCAAATAATATGTATTAGGTACATATATTTTTTCATGTATTTTTGATATACAATTTCTTTTTACTAATTAGTTTTTCTTTATTTTTTGTTTTCGTGGTCCACATGTATGATGGCTTTGAATATAAATTTTTGCCTGCATTTTTGCGAGGTTTACCTGGAAGGGACAGAGAAAAGGGAATCACAATTATATAGAGACAACATATAAACAGGATATTGTTCCCTATTTTATGAATGTGTTATGTCTAGTTTTGCTTAGCACTGGATGGACTTGTAATAACAGTGAGATTGTGAATCTGCTTTTAGGAAGAGGAAGAGTTTTGGCCTGAAGTTACATGGAGGAGGTTGTATGTTAGAATAACAACATGATCCCAAATTAACTTTGCTGTCAGTAGCTGACACTTAAAGGCCTTTGTTGTCTAATGAACTGTGATGTCATTAACACCAAGGCAGTCATTGTGTAAAATACAATTTTTGCGATTTTGTGTGCAGCTTTAAGGAGATTTAAGTAGTGTAAACCGCCTTTTTAAGTGTTTTTAAAAAAAATCTCTTTAAGACTCTGTAAGTGCTTGTAGCTAAAGAACTTTTTTATCTCTTTAGGGTTCTGTTACTTTGCCAGACACAGACTTATTTTTGATACAGAAAAACCTTCAGAGACCTCTGAGAAGTTTCAGTGAGCAGCCTAATATTATATCTAATAATACACTAATATCTGTTAGTGTGATTAGCTGTGTACAGGAGTGAGGATACACTTTCAGTAGTGTGAAATCCATTGACATGAATGACTTCTGATGATGAGAGCTACATTTTTAGGCACTTTTGACTTCAGACATCAAGGTGTGCTTAAAGGGCTTTTTGAAAGGTAGACTTTTAAAATACAATAAGATAGAAGAGAAATCTTAAATACTGTTGTACAACTAATTTATATTATTTTGTTTACTATTGTCTAAGGGTTGAAAATCTGAAACCTTGAAAGCAGAATTATATAAAATAAGAAAATGCCACTGGATTTGTATTGACCCTAGTAACAGTTAGGGAACCTATGGTAATATTAGCAGATCTTGATTTTTTTTTCCCCCCAGTGCTAAAATTTGATTTGAAAATCTCTCTACAAGTGGTGGAATGTGTTTGGACATCGTTGTATTTTAAATCAAGTTTTCCAGACACTGTTAGTTCTACTTGTTTTGAGTCAGAATGGAACCCTCCATGATGGCAAAGTCACTTGCTGTACAGAACTGTAAGCCAATGTATCTTGTACTGAGCTGTTTTATCTTAAATAATGTATCAGTCAATGAAAGAACAGGTTGTTCCATGGATTAGTGAACAGGTTTTTCATAGCTCTGTTTCTTGAGGCTGGATTTTGTGGTGTCTAATCCATGGGCAAGTTCCTGTATTCCTTTACATCTGTCACTCTATCTCTTGATTTCTTCCCATGTTTTTTTCCCCCTTCCATTAAGGACTAAGCTCTTCAGTTTTTATTAATGCCTTCTCAGTCACGTACTAACAGCACCTGCCTCTTGTCTGCTCAATATCCCATTTTCATTAAACTTACAGGGAATATACTGAGTTACTTCCTCCTGTGAAATAAGTTTTGTGTGCCAACTAATCAGTGGGTCAGTCATTTCTGTGGGTCAGGACACATAAATGGACGAGCTTAGAAAGTGGATTTAGGCAATACTGGTCAGTAATAGGGCTGGTGTTGTACCTCATGAAGCACAAACTGCACTGCTGATACTGTAGACGCCATGAGGAGGAGAACTCTCTGTACAGTGGGTTCTCAGAAGGCTTGTCCATATTTTGGAACCACTTACAAATATGGTGAGAAGAATTGCTAATAATGAGAAACTATTTTAATATGCAATCAGTAGGTTGATATAATCCACAGTTACTTGCATCATATTTTTTTCTTTTTTTCCTGGTGAATTGTTAACCACCACTGTTAGGAATATGCTGTGTTGTGATGCCCCTTGTTGGTTGATCATGCATTGCTGCTTTCTAAATTATTTGTAAGCAGAACCATTGCTGGGAGTCAACAAAAGGGAGGGAAAAAATGCCATGGTTATGTCATTATCTTTAAACATTAGGGTCTTGCTGGATCAGAGGTTCTGGAAACAGGATCTGAGCTGTTCAGATGCAGTGGGGAATTGTGTAGAAAACCCTTTCTTAGCTGTCTCTGCACTCATAGTTGCTTTAATCCAGGTGAGACCAGAGCTTGATGTGATTTTCTGCTCTCTGCCCTTGCAATGACAGCTTAAACTCAACCCCAGATGTGGCTCCCATGCACAGAACATCAGAGTGGTGCTGCTTCAGTCACACTTTATTTTCAGCTGGAAAGTGAGGGTACTGCTGGAACAGCTCCATGCCTCAGTGTGCATGTTTTTAATTTTCTGAGCCTCTGGGATTAGCAGGTAACCAGCCCAGTGTAGTCCCTGGAAAATAGTGAAGGCTGATTACCTGGTTGGTTTTATGCTGCTTTTTGGTCCTTCAAGGTGCAAGGATGGTCTCAGCTGAGAAGAGACCAGGGGAAAGATCTTCATAGAGTCAGGCTTTGCACTCAGGTGGAAGATAACAAATGGAATTTGAGGCCAGTACCTGCTGCATTGCTCCCCTGCTCATCAGCAGTCACTGCTGGGCAGCTCTTATGCATCACACTGGAGATTCACAGAGGTGCAGTCTGTTTTCTTTGGTGGGTTTGTTCTGTGTTCAGATCATTAATATCACCCAATTAAATGTTCATTCAGGTGCATAGAGGCCTCAGGTGTGCTAAAACACATTAATGCCGCCTATGGAAGGTGGTGGCCCTTCTTTCTTGTTGCTTCTTTCCTTTTTCCTCAGTAAATAGTCATGCTTAACTTGCTTATTTTGGACCCAATACCTGCCAGTAGGTTTGTGACCAAAGTCCCACAGTAAAGCTTGTCTGAAATGTGGAGCAGAGACCTGGTCTCTGTTACCTGTGTGTCAGTGCAAAAGGTAAATGTTTCCTCTGCCACATCTCAGAGATGGTGCAGTTAAAGCAGAGAAGCAGCTTTTGAGTTTTCCCCTTGGAGCCAAACTAAGTTCTGTAGACTGTTGTAATCTGTCTTTTCACTGCTCCAGCCATATCATCTTTAAAAGGCAATTTAATGGTGCCTGATGGTGTGTAGAGTTTACAAGGCTAATCTGTCCCCAGGTACACGACAGAGCCTTTGATAAAGCAGCAAGTGTCTCATATTAGATTAAATCGAGGCCAGAATGTTTTATGGGATGATTTAATATACTGAATTGAAACAGTCACATTTTTTAAGGTAACTCTAAAAACTGAGGACTTAAGCAGCCATAAATAACTAAAGGGTTAACAGCAGGTGCTGGCATCTGTTTTCAAGGGTTCTGCTGTTTCCAGTTTGTTCTGAGATGTTTATGGCTTTGGGAGAGGGGCAACACATACATCCAAAATCATAAGAAGCACATTTTGCTGTTGGATGGTTTTGCAATCTAAAATAATCCATTCATTTGAATAGATGTGCACTGGTTTACCTGAAGGAATTAATCTACAGTCTTCTGCCTTGTAAAAAAAAAATATGCAGAACCTTCTTTGGCTTCTTTGTGCTTGGACAATTTACGGCTGGTAAACTGTTGGTGAATTTAAGATGAAAATGGAGTCAACAATGCACATTTATTGTTGATACAGTTGTGCTGTCACTGTTGTAAAGTTAAAAAGCAGCAATTATAGCTGAAATCTGAAAGCTGTTTTGTAATTTCATGTGTGTGACACAACTCCTTACTGGAGATTGTAGCCATGGCAGCAGTGGTTGCTGCACTTTGTGAGTAACAGATGCGTAGTTACTTTCTCTCACTGAAACAGAGGGATTTTTATAGTGATTTTTTTTAACTACAAAGTTTTTAAAACTCTCTTAAAAAAATTAAAAACATGTATTTCCTGTTTTGTGTGCTATTAAATTAACCAGGGATTAATAAAAAAAAGATACTGGATATGGAGGCAGGAAAATTGTTATTTTAAGACCTGCCTGTTACATCATTTAGCCATGATGTGTCCCTAGTTCTCCCACCCTCTTTTTTGTGCGATCAAATCCTGTCTGAATATCTGAATATGAACAAAACAATAATAACTAAAGCTGCCATTTGGGAAATCCCTATTCCTGCATTACACTGAAGGTCTGTAATGTATTTTTAAGCATCTGAGCTAATCACCTTCTTTCACACTCCTATGCATCTGACTGGAGCGCCCTGGAAGACTCCCAATCTGTGGATTGCTTGTTTGAGTAAAATAGGCAGGATTAAGTAACTCACAGGTTCAACTCGCCCCTGTTTATCTGAATTCAGACGAGTTTCAAAGACTTAGCAAATCACAATATTGGATATATTTACTTACAGAACTGGCAAATAGTAGTTTGCTATTTTTATAATATTGCAAATAGTAGGCTGCTATTTTTTTATTTTTTTTGTCTTAGCTGTCGAGTAAAGCAGAACTGAACACTAAATGCTTATGAGGCTCCAACTGAATGCCATACATTCATGTAATTTACATACTTGTAAAGCCACAAAGAACTGTGCATAAACATTCTTTAATACCAGCAGCTAGGAGATAAATTGAAAATTATATACATACACAGGGGAAAAAAACAAAGGTTTTAAAATGTAGGTGGAGGAGGACAATTGAACTGAGGAACAGAGGCTTTAGTAAGAAGTTCTCAGAGTTGTGTAGAAGCATCATACACCTGCAGTCATTCTTCAGACCATTTGGAAAGTCATCAGTAGAGCAGCTCAGTAAGAATAGTAAGATAATCCTTAAATACTTGAACTACTTCTGTCTGAAAAATTAATATAGCTTTGTATCAGTGAGTAGTCTTCAGTCAATTCCAAATATGCAGAGCATTATGCTGAAAGGTCACCTCATTTCATGAGAGTATTTGTCACATTGCAGTTTGATTTTGTCCATTTGGGCATGAAATCCCCTTATTTTTCAGTTCTCTGTGAAAGAAAAAAACTGAGGTTTCCCAGTCAAAAAAGCTGCTGCAGATTATGGTACTTGGATGATTTTGTCCTTGACTTTTGGGGAAGTTTGGCTGATATCCTGGCCCAGATCTGTGGATTTTTGGAAGTTCAAGTTTTGATATTCTAATGAGACAAAAATAAAAGCTGTTTGTCTGACAGGAGGCAGATCAAACATTTGGGTAAGATAGACTGGAGTTTTTAATTTAATTTTATTTTTTAATGTTCTGTAAACTCCTGTTTTATCTCTTACCTGAGGAGTAATTGAGTCCAGAAATCCCATGGAAGGCTGATGCCACTGTAGGCCAACATTCAGTATTTGCTGTGTCCTTGAAGAAGTAACTAAGCAAGAACATCTTACAGATAATAACATGGAAAATAGCGAAGGTCAACTCAAGATGTTTTAATGACATTATTTTCAAAACTGAGGCATTTTCAGGGTGGTGTTTATATCATGGGAAGTCCTGTTAAGGTGCTACAAGCCCTTTGGTATAGAGCAATCAGTGGTGAGAATGTGGTTCATGGGAGAGCCTCTCTCTATCAGCAATAATTAAAAAAATAATGATAATTTAAAAAAATAATGATAATTAAAAATAATGATAATTAAAAAAATAATGATAATTAAAAAAATAATGATGTGTTCTGACACTGTTGTTGTTAATGGTCACCTGTGGTGCTTTGTTCCCTCAGCTTTCTCTGCTGGAAGATGCAGGGTTTGGTGGTGTTCTGCTTTACACTGATCCCTGTGACTTACCAAAGACTTCAGACCTTGCTGATAAAGCTTTCATGGTCTCCTTGAACAGCGGGGGAGATCCATCCACGCCTGGGTATCCCAGTATTGGTGAGTACTGCTCAGGGCTTAGTCACTTCACATGCATTTTAATTCTCTGTAGATTGTGAGGATGGGGGTTAAAACACTAAACCAAATCCTGCTGGAAATAGAGGCTCTGAGTGAGGAAATACTGTGTTAATGCAGCGTGGCTTAAAGAATGGAATCCAGTCTCAAAAGTGCTTTAAACTCTTGGCACAAAGACTGCACTCTCAGTAGTTCATTGTGTTTTGTATTTGAGTGTTCACACACTGAACCATTATTGCTACCTGCTTGTTCTTATCCCATGAACAAAACCCAAAACTGTGAAGTACTGATCTGGTGGTTTTGGAGCATTTTCCACAGGATCTGTCCCCACTGGAAGAATTATTCCCTTCATTCTGTCTTCCTCTTTCATAGGATCAGAAATGAAAACTTTTGGTCAGTAGGTGCAAGTAAAAAGTAATAAGATCTTTATATTTTTAAAGTATTAAGAAAAAAATGTTTATAGTATCTGAATGCTACTATCACTTGATTAATAGGATGTGTTAATTTAGCCTTGCCCAGATAGACTTGGTTATTAATTGTGGTTCTCTAAATACATGTATTTTTGAAAGATGGGAAATACAGAATTGATTTCAGGGAACAACATATTCTCAAAGAACAACACAGTCTTATATAATTTTTTGTGGGTTTTGGTTGGGTTTTTTTAAGCAATGTTAACAATAAATAGAAGCAGCAGCATATTTGACTTGGATGTGCTACTTAAATCTCCATTCTGGCAGTTCAGTGAATGTGTGTTCTGCTTCTCTGCAGCTTTTTCAGCTTTACAGCCCTTTTTACTATCTAACTGTTTGGAAATGTATTAAGCAGCAGTCTATGGGTTTGTGACAAGGCTTCATCAAGAATATTTTGTCCGGCTACTGGCTCAGACATCTAAAGTTTGACTTGAATTGGCACTAAATCAACTGAGGCAACGTGGAGATACGTCATGCCTAGAATGGCAGAAAATAGAAATATTTGCCTGGTTGTCAGAGAAGGGTGTTAGCTATTCACAGCATGAGTGCCTTGACAGCTCAGTGGGAAAGAAATTGCACATTTTCTCAGTGTCTCAGTGTACCTGACCCAGTGTTCTTAAAAGTGCCCTGGGAGCTACAGAGGTAAATATAACACTCTTCAAGCTTTATTCTTGCTCATTTCATGGAGCTATTTGAAAAACAGTTTGTGGTGTCTCTGTCTGGCTGACTCCTTAATGTTTTATTTACCCTACATGAAAAGTAAAGCTAATTAAAACAGATACACGAACATGAAGATGCCACTTCAGTGTTTAAACCTTATGTGTTAGTTTTCTGTCAGTAAATGAGCTCATCTGCAGTGTGCATTCCAATCTCCAGTTTGGGAGAGAGAAGCTTAATTATATGGACAATGGTGTTACAAGTGCATTGATGGTTTCTGGTCGAAGCCTTAGTGTGCCTTGTCTGTGGTTTTAAATCTCTGAGCAGCATTCAGAAGCATGAGCAGGTTATCATGATGAAGATCATTTATATTTTGATCATTGAATGCCATGATGAGCTGGAAGGAGCTCAGAGGAATACTTGAGAAAACCCTTTTTTAATGCTATTGTCACTGGAAGGTAGATCAGATGGAAGTAATTCCTGTGTTTCTGATGATGATTTTGCTTCTCTGGAGGGTGTGAATTGCTCAGAGGTAGCTCATGCCTGGGACAGACACAAATTCATCTGGAGTGCAGGCATTTCCCTGGGGGATGCCCTTGGATGTACAGTAGTTAAACTGCCTCAGAGTGGAATAAAAGAGCCAGAGAGCCTGGGCTGCCCCTTTCACTTTGATTCACAGAGTGCAATAAGCACTACAAGAGATTTTATTGCGAGCTCCTGCTTAAGTTATTGGCATATCTTTGACACCATCTGCACTTCACACTTTGCCAGAAGAGCTGTTACTATCACAATCTCGAGGCTGCTCCTACCAGCATTTTCTCTTTCACTGGGAAATTCCTGGTAAGATGAGGGATCCAAAGTTAGTCTTGTACTTGGTGAATAAAAGGTAGGAAACTTGGATTTTCGTGCTGCTGCCTTTGTTTCTCAGGTTCTTTTAGTCTGAAAACAATTTCTCAGTGGTATCAGAATACTGGAATGCCTCAGTTTTTTCCTAGAAAAAGACTCTTCAGGAAATGGTATAATTTACAGATCTTTTCTCAAAGTTGACAACATTTTAAAATGGGATTTATGTAATAGTTCAGAGAGAATTTTGGAGTTCTCATGAGGTTTCAGCTTGCATTTTCTGTTTCATGAAGATTAAATGCTGCAGTTCTGCATATGAATCATCTTGAATGTATAGAAATAGCTTGAGGATGGGTTTGAGATGCCAACTGCCTACGAGTAGAACGATTTTATTGATCTCTGTTTAACAAAGGGGAAAAAGTAATGATGAGAAGGGGAAGTGAGCAGCACTTATGTGAAAGTTTCTGCAGCTCTGTTTCATAATTTAATTCTTTTCTTAAGACTCTTCCAATCCTAAGTTGTATCAGTCCTGAAACAAATCACAGGAGCCTTTTGTGAGCATCATTTCTGTCTTTGTGATTCTGACTGCCAAAGACTAGTGTCCTTCATTTTTAGAAATCTTTCTTCAATGTTCCTGCTTTTGAAATGAAATAGATCCAGAGGGTGGAACTCAAGGAAGTAATCATATGATATTTAGAAGCTTGATGAGGAAATAAGAGACCTGCATGGCAAAAATTGTCTTGAAAATAAAGTTTAGAAGAACAGTGTAAAACTTGAGTGCCTTCCCCATCTACTTTTCTTTTTCCATTTTGACTTTTTGACTGCTGCGCTTCCCTTCACACACCTTTGCATGGCAGACACATATTAGATTTCTCCATTGCTAAATTTCAGAGCTGTTTCAAATCAAATTTGTTTCCACACAGGAAATGGCTCAGTAAACAAAAATATGGATAGAATCTATTTGTCAATCCTGCTATGTAAATAGAAAAGTGGCATTGTGATAAGCACTAAGAACCCTGCCCACGAGATAAGGTGCCTCATAATAGAATCCCTATCTGTGCAGAGGGGGAATAGAAATTATTTCATGAAGAGTTCAGATGGCATCATAGAAAATACTGTGAGCTTAAAAATGCTGAAATATAACAGCTGTAAAATGCAATCTTATGGTATCAGCTGGAGTTTGAAGTGTAATGTTGTTTTAGGGAGTTGTTATGCAGAGGTTTTAACAGTAGGAAAAAGGGTGTGTTTGGAAGTCGTCCATGGTTCAGGTTATGGTTAACAGCCATATTACAGCAATTTGGGTGAAAAAATCATTGACACAGGAAATGCATGGTGTCCCCAGAATTGTGAACAGTGAACATTACTCATATAGAAGAATTGACATGAGCATTCCTCAAACATTGCTAATAGTATTTGATTTTAGAGGAAGGGACAAGGACAGCAAGGAATTGTTAAGGATTTGATCCACTGCAGGCCATCAGTGAAGTCAGTGATGCCTCTGAAAGTGTATTTAAGAAGGGACAAGGTTGCTGGACAGGCAGGGAAGTGAAACTGAGCCTGGAAAAGAGAAGGGTGACAGTGCTGTTCTAATAGTTTTGAGTTTGTTTCTCACTATCCATATCTATTTTAACTGGCAGTTGCTGATGCTGTTTTGCCCATGGTGGTAATTGATAAGTGATCTCTCTGTCTTTATCCTGATCAATGATCTTTTCCATGTTACTTTCCTCTTGCCTTGTGGGATAGGGATAATGATAGGTTGGCTAGGGTCTGGAAGCTGGCAAGATTTACTCACCACACTCAGTTCAACAAAATTTAAACACCCAATATGCCTCATAAAAACCCCTTGACATTTCCCTTGTTAAAAATGTGCCATTCTTTATTTAAGCTTAACCAGTTCTACAGCAACCAGGGGGAACTGCTGCCACTGCTCAGAGTGTGGGTGAGTGGGTACTTGCTGGGATGGAAGTGTGTGCTTGTGTATTTTGGATAATGTAGGTTTAGGTGTGCCCTGCCTGGTACCTGAGTTTGTCTTTTCTGTCCTCCATGATATTTTACTCCTCTGAAGCCAGCAGCTGAGCTGAAGTTAGCTGGAAAATAGAATGTTGGGTAATGGGTTTAACCATGCGTATGCAACATATGTTCTAAAATGGTTTGTTATAAATCATCATGACTTTTTACAAGATGTCCTCAGCCCTGGTTTGTCTGTTCTTTTTGAGAAGAAAACACAGTCACAAGAATATATTTTCTGTGCTTCCCTCTGTGGCTGTGGAAATGATTTTGGGAATATTGTTTTTCTTTTCTTTTTCAAAATTTGTGTTTGCTTTCTGCTAGTATCATCAGATAACTGGAACACAAAGATAATTTGTTGTAAAATGACTGTCTATGGTCAGGCTTCTGTGTACTGTGCTTTGATTTTCCTTGAGGACAGACTGAAGCTGAGGAGAAAGAAAAGCTGAAGTTCGATATTACAATTTAGGTGTGTCTATATGTTTACTTGTACTCTTCATGATTTTATTTTGGGCTTATGACATAATTCCAGTGGTTGCCATAGAAAACACACAGAGTTTATCAGACCAACTACACCGCTCTGAGTCTGAGAGACTGTTATTTTCTGCATGAACAAAAATCAGTGCTAATGCAATAGAGAGGTGAGTCTTTGGGAAATAGTGGCCTTTGAATAGTGAGTGTAATAAGCAATGATTTCAGCAGATTTTCAATAATATCTGCAGCACTAATGGTTTAAGAGGTGTCTAAATCCATGATCCGCCTCTTGAGATTTTTCAGGATATAATAAAGCAAGTAAGTTTCTGTGTGAGTATCAAATTACATGCTCTGAGATTTTTGGATTTGTGGGTTTTAGTTTTTAGTTTTTCCTCCTGCCTGCCTTTCAGTTAGGTTTGCATGTATTTAAAACTGAGAGAATTAGTTGGATATCAAGGTATTTTGGGCTCTCATGTTTGAGTTTTTGGACCTCTGTATTGTGTATCAGGTATCATTTTATCTTCTACTAAGCTGCCTATATTATTTTTCATGGAAGCAAATTTTAATTGAGAACATTGTGATTTTATTAATTAAAAGAATTAGAAGTATTAGAAGAAGAGAGGAGAAATTACTGGCAATAGTACTGGAATAGCTTGCTAGCACTGTTTTTATCATTTGACTTTTGCAAATGCCATCATGAAACATATGGTCAAAACTTTTCTCAATTTCAAGCAGAAAGTTATTTTAAAAAATCTGAATTTATAAGAGAAATGGAATGTACAAGTGATGAAGGCCAGATTATTTGAAAACAACAAGTCAGCACTTCCTATGCTGCAAAATTAGCTCAGTGGAAAACATAATGACTAAATTCTTCCTGATTCTGTATAAGTTGCAAAGGACTTCTCAATATTTTCGACATTTCAGACAGTTTCAAACTACTACTAAACAGCTGTGACTCACTACAGAATGTTTTCCAGTGAAGCTGCTTTTTCTCTCATCCAGCAAAAATAACATTTTAAATGGAGTCCAGATTAGACTTTTGAAGCTACCAAACTCACAAATGAATTTAGAATATTTAAATCTTTTGTGCAGTCCTGATGGAAGTGAATCCTGCCATGGCTTTACTGACATACTTCAGCCCAGCCTAATTTGTGCAAGTGAGCTGATTTATTATGTGCTCACAAACCAGCAAACATCCCTGGGTGGCAGTGAACCCAGCTGGGGCCTTGGAATCTGCTCCTGCAGAGTGTGGTTGAAATCAATTGTGTTTGCATAAATTTGGGATGGGAAGCTCCTTTTTATGGATCATGTGCCTCTGTGGCCAGTTCTTTGCTACTTGACACCTTTCTCTGGCATTACTGTGTTTTTTCTTGGTTTTGTGGGCTCCAAAAACTCTGATTGTAGTATTCCAGTAGAACAACCTCAGTGTGTTGATGCCTATTTTTCCTGTGTTTCTAACAGCTGAGTCTAATTATCACCTTCTTCCATTGTACATTCTAAAAAAATGATACTCATCAGAATTTATGATTCCCTCCAAATAAGACTGTGTAGATTTAAAACTGGCTGTTGATTTTTCAATGAAATGTTGAGGTCAATTAAAAGAAATGCTGGATGGGGAAATGTTTTCATTAATTTAAGCTGCATTTAATGGTTTATTAAGTGTTAATTTCATTTTGTACACAGAAAGGAGATTTTGTAAAGATATTAATTTATGTCTTAATTTTTTTAAAAAAACCTGAATTTTTCTATGTAAAAGTTGATAAAATACAGGGATGAGGTAAAAGAGGTATGTGGTTGAACAAGTTGAACATTTTATACCCTATTCACTGTAAGTCGTGCCTTTTTCTAATTGATTTTGTATGTACAAAGCAAGTTTTTGAAGAGGACTGTGTTTTATTCAAGCATGCTGCTAAGATGACATGTCAGAGAAAAAGACAAGTATTTCTAGTAGGCTTTTATCTATACATAATTATTAATGGTGCTGTAATTGCCAGAAACACGCCTGTCTCAAAGTGCAAACTCTGGTCACATTCAACCATAATTCTGTCCAAAAGGGAGAAATGTCAGTACCAGAACAGACAACCTTCACAGGAAGATAAAGCAGATTCATTTATATATATATATTTATACACATATATATGCACACAGGTATATGTGTATATATATATATATATGGAATTGTGCTTCCTTATAAATCTTGCCTATTTTTCTCATACATTCATAAGCATCTGTATTACCGTGATGTTTTATCCTCCCAGTGCTGTGCTGAAGTTGGGATACCCAAAATGTAAGTTTTACATGTTGCAGTCAACACCTGCAAGTGCACCTGCACAGTAGCAAGAACTCCATAAAGTCAGCTGGCTGATTGTTTAAGCAATTAAAGATATAATTAGTTTTATAATTGAATTTTTTTCCGCGCGCTGTTCAAATACTGGAAGCCAGACTAAACCAAACCATCTTTAACTTGACTCGATCTCCGTTCCAGCCCACTGCTTCACCATATCCAGCAGCTGCATAAAAAAGATAATAGCACCTCTTCCTACTTTCAGACAGGTAGGAACTCTTCCAAAAGAAAACCTAATCATCTTGAAATGGAGATACGGAAAATATTTCATTGTTGAATAAAGGAGAACTATCATATTATATAGTATTCATCTGCAGAGCTCTAAAAGACATTGGTAATTCACTGCAGTTCGGGTTTGGCCAATTTTCCAAAGCATTTTGCTTGTACTTTTCAAAGATGATTTTTTGGGGTTTTTTTGTTGTGTGTTTTTGGTTGGGTTATGTATTTTTTTTTTTTAGACTTGCAATGTTTTTCTTTCAGAGAGAGAAAAATGCTCTGCCCAGGGTAACTGGGGAGAGGTGATGTGGGTAGGAGAGAAGAAGGGGTTGATTTCAGTGACAGTTGCTCCAAGGTGTGGTGGGTCACAGAGTGCCTGGGATGTCTCTGTTCCTGATGTCAGTAAAGGGGTCACAGGAGAAAAGAATTGCACAATATTGAGCTTGAAAAGGGACCTGAGGAGATCGTTGAAGGACCAGCCACGTGCTCAAAGCAGACTCACCTAGAGCAAGTTTCCTGGGTGAATTTCCAGTTGGGTTTTGAGCATCTCCAAGCACATGTAGAACCTCTTTGAGTTCATGATTACTGTAATCACAAAATAGTTTGAGTTTTTTTTGATGTTAAGGGGAATTCCCGGTTTTTCAGTTGGTCCCTGTTGTCCCTCCATTCCCTGAACACCACTGGAGAACAATCTGACTCCAGTCTTCCAACCCCCCATCAATTACTTAAACACATTGATATGATTTTCCCCAAGTCTTTTTTGTTCAAGAATAAATTCTGTGTCTCTCACATTCTCCTTATAAGTCAAATTCCATTAGTCAGCTTCATACCACTCCCAGCAATCTTCTTTGTCCTTCATATTTTTGGAAATTATTTCCAAGATTATTTGCTCTGTCACTCTCACAGTGAGTGACTCCTGTGTGGCTGATCCCAGATCCACCTTCTCAAAGGTGATAAAAGTGATATGTGCTTTCATCATGTCCTCATGAATCTCTTCCCATCACCAGGAACTTTCTAAGGTCTTTATGACCTCTGTGTGACATCCAGGAGCTCCCATCACTCAGGATTCCCAGGCCAGCAGGGATGAGTGAATTTACATTTTCCTCCAGCTAGTGCTCTCTTAAACTCTTTGTTCCACC
Source organism: Sterrhoptilus dennistouni (assembly GCA_013397095.1). NCBI lineage: Eukaryota > Metazoa > Chordata > Aves > Passeriformes > Zosteropidae > Sterrhoptilus > Sterrhoptilus dennistouni. The sequence continues at coordinate 1,801,671 of VWZU01006587.1, read as the reverse complement.
CGTGGCTCTGCTCAGTGTCACAAACTTCCCTTTCTGCAATTTGGTGATGAAGGTTTCTTAGGTGAGGCAGAATGTAGCCTTGGAAAATTCATCTGGATGGGGAAGAAGTGAGGAACCACATGCAGTGGTGATCCAAGGATGAGATGAGTGGAGCTTCCTCTACCAGGATGGTCTTTGTGTAGACGAGTTCTTAAAGTTCACTCAGCATCACTGGAGGCGTGGAGACTTCACACATAAGGGGCTTTAGATTAATTTACTGTTGCTGGTACAAAGTGCAAGACTCCTTTCTGCAGGAGACTGCATAAGGTTTGATCCATATGTGTTCTTTCCTTCCCTCTACAGAAACAGTTTAAAATGCTCTGGTGTTTGCTCTGTGAAAACTTCATTTTGGAAGCTTCATTTTGGGAAGGGGATTGTGCTCGAAAAAAAACCCCAAACACTCAGAGGTGGCCAAGGGTCAGCTGTGCAGTACAAGAGAATTTCATAAAAATCAGTGTTTCTGACAAGGAGGCAGTCACAGCTCACCACACTGGTTTCTGAGGTGTTCTTGGCTCATCCTGTGAGCAGTGGTGCCAGTCAGTATTTGCTGTGGGATGGGTACAATGCCAGTGAGAAACTGTTGGCAGAGCCTGTTGTTTTTCTGACACGTATTTCATGTGCAATACCAGATAATGAGAATGATTTTGCTAAACCTGTGAAACTGAGAATGTTTTGGTTTCAATTAAGAAAAGTATTTGCACATAGTGTGTGTAACTTCCAATACTTCTTATATAGTAATTTTACATAGCTGACAGGTGGGTCTACTGAGTTAATGAAACCAAAAAAAGAGTGAAGCCCCTTGGGTTATTTAAAACCTCGTTGAAGTCATAGATCTTTTTGAATAATAATATAACAATTTGCATATTTATTTAAAATATTCTGCTATAGGGACTACCCTTTACAAAATATATAATGAACAAATTAGCTGGCTTGTGCTGCCTAACTTGGAGGGATTTTTTTTTTTTTTTCTTCTCTCAGATGTCAGCTAAAGCTGACACGTGGTGACATCTTTTCCTTTCTGGTATAATGCTCATAACAAAGGGACTAATTTTAGAACAGCTGCCTTACTCGTGTTTTAAAATGCCTAGTTTGTTGGGGTTTTTTTCTTGATTTCCAAGCATCAGTGGTCTTTCAGCTAGTTCACTGAGTGATTTCTGCCAGGCCTAGTTTAATTAATGACTGCAAGGGTTTTTCGGCTGTATTTTGCGTACTCTGGAAAGGCTGAACCACACATTGCCAAGCCTTTTGCAGTTACTACTTGGGCAGTAGTAATTTTTGCATGGCATAAAATCCATTTTCCTTACTGTAGTAGTAAATTAGGTGTAAAGGTGAGGTCAAAATAAGAATTAATTATGTTTTAGATTACTCTGCTCCCTCCCAAAATTGCTGTGGTAGGTATGTCTTTGAGTTTTGCTGCTAAGAGGTAAAATATTTCTCTGGGCCAGTAGTGGAACATGGTGCTAATCCACTGAAAAATGAGATACAACACCTGGCATGGACCTGGTTGAGAAGAATGTCTCTAAAGTTCCCCTGAAAGAGAATACAGGCTTTGCAAAGATAGCATGAGTGGAAAATGTCTTGAGGTTAACATCAGGTGACTCGTGTAAAGAGAGATGTATAAATGTTATCTGGGTCATTTCACAGAAGTATTTTTGAGTTTGGAGTTTTTTTTAAAGGGATGGGGTAGATGGCATGAAATTCAATAGTACCAAAAACTATAGGTACTAAATAACTGTCACTGTGTTCGATTAATTTTACTTTGGAGTCATCTTAGGTCGTTAGATGCTCTTACCTCTTTTTTCCATATTAGTGTTCTGGTTTTGAAGTAAAAGTATTAACTTCTGAACATCAAGATGGTGGAGAAACTGTCCTGCCTAAAAGTACACCTTGACTGCTGTCTAATACATAAATTTAAAAAATAAATAAATTCTAAAACAGAACACAAATGAGGAAGGCATGCGTGGATTTTAAGTGGGTGGTGTAACTGCGAGGCATCATTCAGGCTTTTTATGAAATTTTTGTTTTTTCATGCAACAAACAAAAGCCTGGTAAAGAGCCATGCTGAAAGGACTTAAGCAGGAGCAACAGTCTGATCAGCAATGCTTTCCAGAAGTTACAGCTAAAGTTTTATTTTTTGAGTTTCTGGCAATTTCCTCTTAAACAAAATACATCTGCGTTTCTTGAGTCTGGGTTTATCTTTTGATTTACCCAATGGACCTGTAATTGTGAACTCTGAAGCCCTGATTTAAGAATCAGTGCTTTAGGATAAGATTTAGGTACATCTCTCATTTGCTTTGTAAGATGAAAAGTTGAATTGCAAATCCTGTAATAGATTTACAAATCCTAAAGCATATGTAGGAATACTGCAAGAGACTTACAAATTGTAACGTAAATCTTGATGAAGTAATTTTTAGTTACACAAATCTGTATTCATTTCTAAGTTAAAGTCTCTGTGATCCTGGCAGAAATCATTCTTGAATTTTAATGTCTTTCCTGTTTTTGGGTCAGGTTATTCCTGCTTTGTTTCTCTAGGACTTACGTTTATTAAAATACAATGTCTCAATTGCTCCTTCAGCTTCACAGATTAAAAAAAAAAATTAGACGGTAGTTTCCATCCACAGAAACTGCTACAAAAACTGTTCTCTTACGGTTCTTTTGCAGCAGAAAAGGACAACTGAAACTTGCAGGAAATTGCTGTGATTTTGTAAGATGTTCCTTTCCTGGCGTGCACACCAAACCATGGGTCAGCTTGTGAACATCTTAATGTCTTGTCTTGCCTTAGGATGAAAAAAATCCTGTCTTTCATTTTTCATTGTTATTTTCTTTAGTTTCATTGTGTTTTGAATATTTGAGTATTGTGAATATTTGTGGACACCAGATTTACTCTGGGATGGGCAGACTCTGGAGCAGATTGCACAGATAGTTTATTTCACAGAGAAGGTACCCAAAAATCTGGTCCTGAGCTGCTGCCTCTGACACTGCTCTGAGCAGGTTGGGTCCAGAGGTCCTTTCCAACCTGAGATGTGATTCAGGGAACACAGTTTTGAATAAACTCAGCCTGACAGCTGTGTTTTTTGCTGACACAGGTATTAAGATAAAGTAACAGTGTAAATGAGCTCTGGCAGGATGGCCCAAAAGAACCTGGGAACTGTGACACAAAGCCAGAAAGCCCCAGAGCTGTTGTACCTTACAATTTCCTCCCTTACAGCCCAGCTGGTAAGTGCAGACTTTCCAACACTTGTGGAAAAGGTGTCTGTGTGAGTGGAAGGGAAACAAATCACTGGACTAAATATAAGAAGCAAGACCTGAACTGCTCAGTTTTTTCCACAGTTAAATTCTGACCCAAAACATTCATCAACAGAATGAGATGTTAATTTTAACCAAAACTCAGCTTTTTTTTTTCTTTTAAATTAACTATTTTATTGTATTATTTGAATAGTTATTATCAGCTGTGCTGTATGATTCATTTCCTGGTCTTCACTCTTGATCCATAGTTTCAGGACTTCAGTCTTTGTGAGGACAGAGAAGGAGGTGCTTTGTGTCTTGGTGGTATGCAGCCATTTAAATTAAAATAGGGGAGAACTTCTGAGACACCTGTTGTAATTAGCAGTGGAAGAAGTGACTGATTCACCTGATTTAACATGTCCATCTAATGCAATTACAACAATGGCAAGTATTCATTTGTGTCCCAATCTAAAGGATAAAAATAGCAGTAATTGTCAGAATGGGAAGAAGCTGTGAATGTTTTGTGTGCTTTAACTTTAAAGAGAGAATTGGATGGATGAAATGTGGGTACTTGTATTGTTACAGCCTGTACATTGCAGGCATTAAAGAAGATTTTTCAGACAGTGCTGTGCAATGAGGAAGATGACAGGATCAAATCTAATTTTAAGTTTTCATTAAGTGGCTCCTGACATGTGAGAAATATATTAGTTATCTAACATACTCTGCAACTCTTAATGATATTGGTTTTTTCCCTGACTTAAAGGAATGGCCTTGGTAGTTCATAAGCAGTTTTTGAGAGTGCTGAAGAAGTCACACCATCTGATTAGGAGTTGGATCCAGTGGCTTTGAGAAATGATGACCAAGAGAAAATACTAAAAGAAACCTTGAGGTCCAGTGGTGTTTCTATTTTTTGCTGCAACATCACAAAAGTCATAATGATTGTCTTGTGTGACAGGGTTCGTGCAGAGCTGCAGGGAGGTTTTCTGCAAGGTCATTTACAGTGGCCATCACCCTGTTCTGGAAGGTGCCACAGTCACTGTGTGGTGTTCAGAGTTAGGATCTTAACAGGAAAGAAAATTGTCACTCCTGGAAGTTCTGCTTGCTTTGTTCATCTTGTTACTCAAGACTCTGGGTGCAGAAAAGTTGCTCAGAGCCTTGGAAATTTCCCCTTTCACCTGTATTGCTCTGGCTGAGACAAATTCTCATGGTTCAAGTAGTTTTCTGACAGATTCATCACTTGGGTTTTCTGAAACATGGCATTGCTTGTGTACCAATATGTATCAGCTCTGTCTGTCAGGGTCTGCAAAAACACAAATGTTTGCAGCGGCTTTGCTTAAACTGCAAAGCTGAACAGTTCATAGCTGAGCTGATGGACTGATAGCCCAATAACTGGGTATGATAAGAAGGCAGGTATCCTCATATTAATTGGTTTTTACTTGCTAAATGCGGCTTTGCTACACCCAGATTCCCTGTCTTCCAGTAGGACTCCAGTCACCTACTGCTTGTTCACTGAAGAATTAAATTATTGGAATATTGTTTCTTAGTCTCTAAAAAAAATTAAAATAAAACCAAAACAATAAAAAAATACTTTGAATGGCTAATGGATAACCTGTGTAGCAAATTGATGTGCATTTTATACACAGTTTATCTAGGAAGCTTTGCAGGTATAGAAAAAAGATCCTATTTTGGACATTTATTGACTTTTTCATGTCATTTTTCTGACAAGTTTAATGCTTAATTATTGGTTGTCACAAGTTTAAAGAACAGATGTTGAGATTTAGAATTCTAGAACAGGAAGAGCTATTACTGCTCCTGTTTTATGAGTGGTGCAGGGAAATGCACAGAGGTAAAATGTCCTTCCCAACCACAAAGTTAGTTGAAGAGACACAAACTGATTCCTGGATTCATTCCTTTTGCCCATTGGAATGTGCTGCTTTTATTTTGCACTTGTTTTGGTTATTTGCTGTGTGAATGTAAAGACATGAGTGCATTTTAGCAGAAATGCTCTTCTACTGTTAGTGGCCATTACAATAATAATGCTTTATCTGATTAATGATTTATCTGATTAATTTAAGCAAATCTTAAAAACAGATAATTTATCTTAAAATACAGATTTTGGACCTCCAGTGGGTCCTTTCCAATCTCACGATTTCTGTCATTCTTTGAAGGTAAATGAATTGCAAGAGATGTCCTCATGACACAGATATCCTTGCAAATTTACTGGGTTTAGCTTACTAAAAATATTTATAGAGGAGAGAGGTTTAATATTTTAGTAATTATTATAATAGAAATTGCCTCAAACTCAAACATGTGTTGTATCTGTCATTTGTAATGCTGAATTTAAACTCATGTTGAAATTCTTATCCTGCCAGGAAGAAAAAGAAAAAAGGGAATAAAGCAGAGGGAATAAAAGAAACTAATGTTTAAATAAATACCCATAAAACATCTAGATACAGACCTGAGGCACTAATGTGTACTGGACTAGATTTTGATGTGAGCATGTTTATGTTCCAGATATGAAAACATGGATTTCCCTTTAGCTAAAAGCTGATGGATTTTTTCATTTATCCAGTCTCAAATAAAGTAGAAGAAAGAGTCTTCAGCCTTAAATTTCAGTGATGAAAAGGATGGAGTTTTTTTAGCTTCTACTGAACTGCATTAGTGGAATTTACCAAGCAATATTCAGTATGATTTAGGGTTGCAGGAGCACTTTTGCAGCTGAAATACCTTTCTTGTTCTAACTGTAATTGTGCCCATACATTGCATTTCTGACTGGGTGTGGGTGCTAATTTGAGTATTCCTGTCTGTGGTGATTTGAGTGTGAGACCAATTAGAAGCAAAAAGGGGTAATTAGCACTCCAGTATGTTTCGGCAGCATGTAGTAATATCACCTACTTCTGTTTCAGGTTCTCCCTTCCTTGGTGCTGGCCTTTGTCTCAGATGTAGAAGTCACTTCTGGGGGGAGTGTACTGGAGGGAATACACATTGCAGCTTCTAATATTGTCTTCTGATCTTCCCTTCCCAGCACTGGTAGATAATGATGCTCCAGTTGTTCTGGAGTGCTTCCTAAAAAATGCTGATGACTCTTCAGTCCATTGATCTGATTGAGGCTGGTGGCTGTGCAACATCTTGCATGTGCAATTTGCAAAAACTAAGCTTTATTCAGTAAATTGTCCTCAACGAGAGACTGTTAATGTTCTAATTGCAGAGAGTGACTTGCTCATCCAGAAAAGAAGTTCAGTTCACAGGGCATCTCTGAACTTAAGAGAGGAAGGAAATGCCTGACTCCTCCTGTGGAAGGACAGTTTCAGTCGTTTCAGAAATGTCAGGGCTGAGAATATCAAGCCAGTGACTTCTGTGTTCCATTGATGGCGTGTTTTTCTTGTGCTTCCATCAGTCATTTTCTTTCAATTATCATATTGTATCTTTTATTTTTGTGTTGATAAAGAAAACAGTAATGTGCCCACTGTTAAATGCTTGCTATAGATTACATCCTCCCCACCTTTTTTCAGTTCCTTTGTTACATTCTACCCAACTGCTGGAATTTTTAGTCTGGGGCTTGCAATTGGAACAATTGTCCAGCTGAGACTTTGTGTGCTTGAATAACTGAGCTGTGAATGTACCTCATGTAGGGTATTCACACTGCTTATTCGGGATGAAAACTTATTTATGTGTATGTGAGGGCACAGCAGCCAATTTTGCTTAGAAAACAGGTTATGTGTATGCTTGGATACTTCTTTTATTTTCATTATTACTATTTTAAAGATGTCCTTCAAAAACATGTCCACGTATTTTTGGGTTTGCTTAGATTTAAGAAGAGTAGAGCTAGTGGGTGTACTAGTTCTACAGGATATTATTAATTCTGGAAATCCTAGATAATTACTGGAAAACTTGATAATTATTGAGTTACGCTTTTAAATGCGTGTGCAGTTCAGTCATGACGATGTTACAGCATGTCAGGGGCATGTGTTTTTCATATATTTGTACCAACATAGTACTGACAACTTGAGTTCTTTTCTTCCTCACTTTAATCTTTGTTGCCCTTTACTACTTCTCTTGAAAGACAACAAAAGGGCTCCTTCAAATCTCTACACATTCTATCCAGGAAGCTAAATCAGAAGTATGTTAATTTTATACTTATAATTTTATTGCCTTCTGTTAAACTTCTTTTTGAAGACAAAAATTTGTGCTTTAGAAGGGTGGAGGTGTTGACCAGAAATCCTTTTAGTTGGTCTGATATGTTCAAGCCCTTATGTACTCACTGGAAAACTGGGGTGCATTTTATAAAAGCCCAAATACTGAAGAGTGAAGTCTTATGCTCCAAACTGACATGAGATTATCTGTTCCTTCTTCCAAATCACAGCTGAAAAAAACTTTATGTTGTGTATAAAAAGTGTTTGCAAACGTTGTTATCATATTTAATGAAAAATGAAAAGGAGTAACTTCTTAGTCAACAAGGATTAATTTATGGAGTAAAAATTTCAGGAAGCACCTGTCATTTCTTTTTTTAGGTTAAAAATAATGGAGAGGTTCCTAGAACTGGAGATACAGTCTAAAGTTCTGGGCATTTTAATGTTTTTAGGCTTTTGCTGCTGACTTTAGAGTTAGAATTTTTGTCATACTTTTCCACCTCTGAGTTGCTGCAAGGTCAAGTTAATAGAGAAAAAAAATGTCACATCTGTGTAGCTGGTGCAACAGCATTTCAGAAAATGATTTGAAGTTGGGTGTTTGGGAATTAATTCAATTTGCCAATGCATGTCCACACATCCTTCTCCACTGTCAGTACCTCTGCTTATATTATTTTCCCTATTATCATAAAGGGCCTGTCTTCCCTTTGGATTAGATTCTATTTCCTGTGAAGATTCAGTAAAATCCCACTAAAATACAGAGGGAGCTCATTCTTTTCCCTTTGAAGAAGTTGTTGATAGATGCACTGCAACAGCTCTGTTTGATTTTTGTTTTTTAGTCTAATGCTCAGACACTATTTTGTTTGCAGCTGACTGATTTTTGATTCACACCTATTTCACCATTAGCAGTGTAAAATATTTTGCACTGTATCCATCCATCCCTGTCCATCCATCCCAGTCCATCCATACCTGTCTGTCCGTCCGTCCGTCCGTCCATCCATCCATCCATCCATCCATCCATCTCTTGGTGGGGCCTGCAGTATTTATTTTAGGAAGGGACAGTGATCTCCAAGACCTGGCTAAACTCCTTTGGATCTCGTTAGCAGCCAACCTGCTGTTTAAATTAGCCCCCCTCTGGGCAAGCAAAATTTAAGCTGAATTTTGCCCTTCTTTATTCTGCTTTCTTGTTTGTGTTTAAAACTTCTTCCTGTGACCATCTGGAAGACAAGAAGGAGAGAAGGCCTCATTTTAGCCTGTCATTATGAACATTTTGCTATTTTTTGTCCATTGCTTGGTATTGATTGTAGACTAAGCCCCACAGTTGTTTGAAAGAAAATCTTCAGCTGGGAGTAGGAGAATTCTCTGTGGAACTGGCCAGCTCTCCCTGCTATTTCTACTACTCTGATCTACTTTTATATTCAATGAATATTATTCCTGTTTTGAAGAAATAATACTATTAATACTATCCTAGAGGTGAACTACTATCCAAATACATATATTTATTATGAATGAAATTATAATTTTTATATAGTTAAATGGTGTTTCTAATGCAAGAGCAGTAATTATTTTGTTTATCTCAAGGTAAGTTGTGTTTTGTAATTGTGCAGAAAATCTCTGTCAGTTGTTTTTGTAAATTGTATGTTTTTATTTAGAAATGCCGAACTCAGGTGTTGGAGGAAAGGGAATATTACAGCTGTTGGTGGGGCTGTGCTGGTGCAAGATCAACTCAATCTCTTGCTTTAGGAAGGAGCAGCTTTAGAGATCCACATCTCACACTTTGGGCAGTGTTTGAACCCCATGCCGTGATCCTGTTTAGCCACTGGAACCGGTTTTCATCTGTAAACTGTTCATTAAGAACCCTGCCTATTTATGAAAAGTGTGCATGTAGCTCCTGAGCACATAAGGAGCAATGATGGTATTAGTCTGTAATAATTTTAATGTATGAGAAATGTTATTCCATTTCTCCTAGGAATGAAAAAAAAATAGTTTTGCTACAAGCAGCATTTGATATTTTCTATTAATGAATAATTAAGTGTGTTAATAAGTGCATAATGAATGCTTCAATGTCTTCTGAGTGTGTGAATTTTAGAACAGGTTGTCTGATGAAGTTCTTTAAAAAACATCAAGCATCTAATGGTGTCTGCCTTAACTTATATTTTATTCAAGTCCTTTATATTTCAGTAACATTACTTTGGGAAAAAAACAGAAAACAGCAACTGTTTGGTAATTCATCCTAATAATGGGCACATATAACCTAGGAAAGTATTTTAGCATTGCACATTAGCACTTGATTTCTTGAAATCCTGCTTCAAAATCACACACAGATTTAGTGTAATACCAATATGTTACTGTGCACAGTATTGCAAAACATTTAACAACTCCAGCTTTACTCGGTGAACCTGCCATTTGAAAGCAACTTGAAAAGAAGTTGGATTTTGCAAGTACCAAAGATATTTATAATTGTAATATAATTCACTGCAGTTAGTAATTTTAGAAGTATGGTGGAGTTCTTTCCTGAGTATCAACCACAGAGTAATTACCTACACACAGAGCACCACATAAAGATATTGAACTCAAGGTTTTTGAAATATTATTAGCAACTCTGCATCATTTTCAGGAAATAATTTTTTATGTCCTTATTTCATTGAAGGTTAAAATAATTTTTGAAAATAAACATTCCTGGATATATTTTAAGCTAAACAACATACTTTCCGTTGTGTTTTTAGTGCGTTGACCTGATAATGTTCATTCGAACATTTCTTCAGTAAGCCATAAGCGGGTGTGAAGTGACTGCAGTAAAATTTTGATGGTTTACAGTAATAAATGGTCTGATCTTGTGACTGTGAACATACATTCAGGTTATATGGATCTTCTAACACAAGATAGTACAGTAATACCTGGAAAAGAAGCATTAACTGTCTTAATGCATAATAGAATGTTTATGTTTGGGGTCAGATGCTCAGCAAGAGTTATCTTTGAAATTTATGTGCCATTGAGTCCTCCTGAAATGAGCAAGGGACGATGAATTATTGACTTGGGGTTGAAACTCTGAGAGGCTGACAGCTTCCCAACAGGAGAGGGAGAACAGAGGGGAAAAAAAAGTCTTGCTACAAAGTAAATTAGGAAAACGTTTCTTATGTGACATGTAGCTATTACAGGGAGGTTATGTAATGTGATTTTTATTTATTTATTTTAAGAAAAGTTCCTTCTAAATTGAACACATGGAAAACTGGAAGGTGACTATTACACAATTTGAGGTACGTCTGGATGATTTGTCTTTGAAGTGAAATGAATTGGAAACTTGCACTGCCTTTGAAATCTTGAATTCCTTTTGTGCAGGTGCTTACCATTGTAAAAGCTTTGACAACAATTTCTACCATCGTCACTTGAATAAAATGCTTTTAAGAGAGCTTTTAGATTAGACTTTGAACTGGAAAAGGCATAAATATATAGAAAAGTCTCCATTGTCAGTGGGTTTTCTGTTCGTCAGCCTGTCAAATAAGTTTGACTCAACTCTGGGCTTTACTTAAAAACTCATTCATATGATTCTAAAGGGTGAAAATCCATTTATGTTAATACAAGTTCTAGCTGCAGATCCATGGAATACAGATCTTTCTCTTCCTGCAGTTCATCTCTAACCCATATTCGCTAAAACTGGCAGCTTCCCTGGCATTCCTGATTTCTTTATCTTGGTGTCCTGAGCACAGTTACAGACACCTTCCAGAGCTTAGGAATGAATATAGGGGAGCTGTGTGCTAATCCTTTGTGTTAAATGCTAAATACAGAGTTGGCAAAGCTGAGTTCTCTAAGTGCTGGATTATTAGTGATGAAAATGACACTGGAATTAATTTGGGATTCTCTTTCCACTTAACAGCCATGGCAGGAGCAGGGCACATGTGAATTGGGTTGAGTGCCAAGTTCCAGCTGTGCTCTCTGGTGATGTGGATCCATGGATATCTTCTTGACTTTATTTTTAAAAGTATTATTTCCTTAAAAAAGTCGTTGGGATAAAATCCATGATCCTGCTCTGGATCACACACATGCTCTCTCTTTCCAGCTGAGATACTACAGAGATTCTCTCTCTGTGATTTAAGATCCAATGTTAACAGACATTTCTGTCTAGATCTCCTTCTCGACCACTTCCCTGAGATTATTCCTTGGCCAATCTGATTTTCCCTGCATTTTGTATTATATTGACATCAGCCTTTCTGTTATCATGCTTGCTGTGTGGTTTAACACATATGAGGTAGTTCAGTGACAACTGAATTTACTGTGAGCCTTTTGTGGGTTTGGTTAATTTGTAAATCTGAATCCTGCACGTTTCTTACAGCCTGTAATAATACCACTTCCTAGTAATGAACCTGAGCAGAGCAGTAAATAGAGATATATTGGTTTTTGTTGAACTGGGGAGTTGCAAGGTTGTTTTACTGACTTCAATCTCTTGGGGATTTTCAGGAAAATTGAGAAGTTTGTGGATACTTTTTTTTTCTTTTATTACTTTATGTTCTTTAAGTCACTGTCGTAATTATGGATAGGCCAATTAACTGAGTGCAATTCCAATCAAGTTGCCCCAGCTTTACTCTTAGCACACAATGATCATTGTTGGTAGCTGCCAAAAATTTTATTGTAATGGTATTGCTTTAGGGTTTGACTACTACTATTATTGATCTAGTGAGTTATCACTAATTATTAAGTTGAGGTAATTAGAGTAATTTTATCAATCTGTGATTAGACAAGAGACTTCACAGTTTAATGCCAAGTCCTAATCCCAGAAGAGGCAGCTTTACCTTTCACAAAGCCAAACTGTGACATAGGTCCTTAATGAAAAAAAAAAAAAAAAAAGACAAACAAGCAAAGTGTTTTTAAAGAATTGCCAGAGCAGTGTGAAGAAGGCCAGTGCCACAATAACGAATCCATAGTACCTGTAGTTAGTTTAATTTCTTCTTACCATTTCAAGATACATGTAAACTATGTTTAAATGCTTATCAGAAATATTTCTGTGAAATTTTAGGGAAGAATAATCCAATCAATTGTAATTGCAAGATTGACTTTGTACATAATCCAAGCCAATTTATTGTGCCACCCAGCTGATAATTGATTTTAGAGTATGTACTGGAAATTCATTGGGTCTTGATTATCATTGGTGCTTCTGAATGAATTTTTCTAGTATTTTGCATTTTAAACAAATACCTCCAGGTAATTAATTGTGGGGGTGTTCCGTACAAATTGGCTGCATGTGCCAACCTGTGGAATCCTCTGGTGTAGCTTTCACTGTTCTTTTTAAATTCATACAGACAGGAAGCACCACAGCTGGAAGTATCCTTGGTGTAGAACTTCATGGAGCAACACTTCAGCTAATGAGGGGTTTGTATTTATAGAAGTTGCTCTAAAGAGGCACTCAGAGTTTCAGAAATTAGTCTTAATTATTTCAGACTCTTGATTATTCAATGGACTATGTGCTTTTCTGATCTGAGGAAATTTCCAGCTGCCTGCTGCCAGCTCTGATTCAGGTAGCTGGCATTTGGAAGTGTCAAGCTATCTGATCATAATAAAAATATGTAATATATATTGATAAAAGTAGAAATAGTTTCTGCTGCAGGGAACAGAGAGGTTTCTGGCAGGTTGTGCAAAAGATGCCATCTGTGTATTTCAGTGTGTTCGTGGTTAAGAAATGGGTTAGGGAGGATGCACTATAAACTTTCTTACCTTGCAGGAATTCTTCCATATCAGTTCTGTCCTTCATGAGCTTCCCTGAGTATGCAGTTAAATAACAGTTTCATTTTCTCCTTTGTCTCAATTAATTCCCTTTGGAAATACTTCAGGGGAAGCAGAACCTTTTTCTGCTGAGGTTCGTTCCTAATGCAAGCTACACACACACTGAATGTGGCCAATATTTGTCAAAGAAACCCCACAAATTTATCCAAAACCTCTGAGAAACATTGCAAAAGATGGTTTTAAGAAGCTTTTGATCTAAGTGGAGTGACTTCACAATATCAACCCTTGTCATGGGATGTTTATCATTCATATAGAACACACTTTTAGTTAGAGCTTGAAAAATTCCATGCAGAGCCTAAAGAGCTCATCAATATAAAGGACTTCAAGGATTGATAAAGACCCACGACAGTAATTGAGTTATATTGGTGGTTACTTGTAGAGATTTGTGTTGTGTTGACTTTCTAGGAACAAGAGAAAACAGTTTCATTTTATAATTCAGTAGCCAGAATACAGGGAACCAACACAACCAACCTAGCACATTTCCAAGCCGTGGTAGAAAAAGACCACCTTTCATAGAGGGAACACACTTAAGTTAGAGGCTAACTAGCAAAATTTGAAATATTTACTTACTTAGGGTAGGAGACAGGAAAGTATTGAATACATTTAAAAGAAAGTATAATTAAACCAATCAATGTAAGGCAATACCTTATTCTGCTCAATAAGCTCTGATGGGAAAATTATTATTTAAACAAATTTGCATAGGTTAAAAAAAAATCTAATTTTGTCATTAAATTATGTAGGTTTATAGATACATGAAGTTTCATCAATACAGGTCTAAAACTATCCAATTATACGTACAACAGCATTCTGTAAGGAAGATAAATAATAGCCTGTAGCAAATTAATATTAATATATTAAATAATTAGGGTAATTGATTGTTTCAGGTTTTCTTTTTCTGCGTTTTCTCTTAGCCCATTAACTCTTTCCAAGAGTCAGTGCCATTTTTTCAACTCCTACTCATAAGTAGGATTGGATTTTTGCAAGAAATGAATCAAGTTTCAAACCAAAGGCTGGGTTTTTTTAAACACGTACTTTCCTTCATTTTCTGTGTTTTCTATCAAATCAGTGCAAGCATCAGTCCTTTATACATATATGTGTCTACTTGTTTAAAGGTATTTATCATATAAATGTATTTAAATGTATTTATCATCTTCTCAGCATCTTCTTCTGGCTTCACTGAGCACTGGTGACTGTCAGGAAAGTAATGGAGTATCTTTCAAGTTCCCTCTCCGTGCTTCATTCTGAGCTACAATTTCAGTTCATTTTTAGAGATAATCAGGACTCTGAATTGCTTAACCAGATTAAACTGAAATTGAAGAAAATTTAATTTTAATTATAATAGAGTTGTAGCAAAGCAATAGGTCATGCTTTTTCATGTAGTAAATTTTTGCTTGTTTCACAGCATTCAATACCTTTTCCATGTAATTATTGTATTGCTCTGTGTGCAAAAGCCACAAATGAAGTAAAAGCACAGTAGATTATATCAACTCTACTTAGAGCCTAAAATAGTATTTTTGCCCTCTGGTCTGGTGTTACTTAAATATTAGACTTGTTTACTGCAGTTGAACTGCAGGTAGTGAAATTGCCTGATATTGTGTAAAGGGATACTTGAATTTTTACCTTATAATGAGCAGTGATGGACAAACTCAACTGCAAAGCCATTTCTGTCTCCCTGACTGAAGTGCCCTTGTGCACCAGGTTTGAGAATGAAGTGTTGACTCCATGGGAAGAATCATGTTTGATCTTGAGTGGCTTTAACTGTTTGTTTCTGAGCAGAAAACAGATACTTGAGGGCAAATTGCAACTTTCTTACAGCACTATTGACAAGAAATAGTTTATTATAAAGCTGCAAATGCTCGTTGTCAGTCTTGCATGAAATACAGTACCTGTGACAATAAAGAATGGTGCTACATGGTGTAGAGGCAATCACAACATGAATCATCTGTCACTTCAGCAAAACAGTGCCAATTGAATTTACAAATGTGGCATCTATTTATTTCTACCAGTACTGAGAAGGAGACGAAATGAAATGGAAGTGATGATTACTTGTGACACGTTCCTTTTATGAAAATAACTTCTTTAACTCATGTTGTTGCAACAGACCATGTGTTCTTTTTCTTTGTGTTTCCTTCAGTGAACCGTATTTCTCTATATTTCTTGGGGCTTTTACCTATCAATATGATGGAGTTGTGAGCATGTACTACCTACAGTAGAGCTGGGGTGGTGGCTCACCTGCTTTTTGTGTTTTTGAGTTACTTCAGGCAAAAACCCCCATGGAACTGAATTGTGACAGTAAATAGAATCAGAACATAGACAACACCGAGGGCTAGATTCTCAAATATGTTTTGACACAAGTGCTGAATTAACTTTCCAGTAATGATTAAGTGATGTAGGAGGGTGATGCTGTGCCTTTCTCACTGAAAAAAAAACCTTGGTGAGGTTTGTGTGGATGCAACAACCCCTCAGAACTCTGCTGACAGGTGAGATTGATGTGCCCAGACTGTGCTCTCCATAAACACATCCCTGGCAGCTGAGGGTTCTGTGGTTCCTGTGACATGTGGGGTTGGGGTGTGTGTGTGTGTGTGAGCACATCCGTGTGCCTGCAGGCCATAATAGTCTGTGTGGGGTCTGTGCCATCACTCTGCCTTAGGTCACAGAGTCACAGGTAGGCTTGAAGAGACCTCCAGGATCGTGGAGTCCACCCTTTGACCCCTCACCATGGCCATTCACCACCTTGTCAGCTAAACCAGAGCACTGAATGCCACGTCCCGTCAGTTCTTGGTGACCCCACCATCCCCATGGGCAACCCCTTCCAGGGTCTGGCCACCCTTTCAGTGAAGAAATTCCTCCTGATGTCCATATTGAACCAGAAGCCTGTATGAGATGATTTTACCTTAATATCCAGACAATCATATGCACAAATTATGAGTCCCAAATACTTTGACAATTCAGGTGTATTTCTGATCTATTTCTACATCTAACTTCAAACATGTCAAGAGTCTTCTTGATAGATGTGGATGCTGTGGATCTTTGCAACCTTGAGGTCCCATTCTTCAGAGACAGATGTAGTCCTTGGAGATGTCAGAGGAGAATAAATTTTAATAATAAGCTGTTGAAATGGAGGATGTTTATTAGAACTGTCCACTTTTATGAAGTTGTCAAGATACCACCACTGCAAATATCTGTAACTTTGATGAATAAATGAAACAAGGAATGTTGTGCTTGATACTAACCTTTAGAATAAGCAGGTCTTCTTGACAGAGTTTTTGCACATAGTTTGATTTATGTGTCTTCCATGGACCTGCATGTTTTTGAAGAAGAGCCAGGTCCTCTGCAGTTTCAGCTTGTGAAAACAATTTACTTGCTGCAAACTCTTTGCTAGTACTTGTTGTATTTCAGTAGTGATACCTTTTATAACAACAAAGAAAGTGAGAGAATTGTATTCAGTGGTTTAGCAAAGGTGCAGTTGTTATGAAGAGCAAGATTTGCATAGGCATTTCTGTCCTTGTAAATTATATTTTGTTCTGGGTATCATTTAAATTTCATTAAACTTCAGGGTAACGGTCAAAATGAAGCCATTGATTTCTTCTCCACTGCTCTTTTGGGATTCTTCTGACCTGTGCTCTTTGTAGAAATAGGAAAAAAAATTGGGAATGGATTTCCTGCTTTGGCTGTGCCCTGAGTGAGCTCTGCACATTTAACACCGTGGGCAGGAACAAAGGCTGGATCAGTGTCCTTCAAATCCTGTGGCAAGACCTGAGCTGGGAAGGGAATGTTCTTTGAGGGAGCTGTAGAGAGTCTGGCCTTTTTATTCCTCTTAAAAGGGGAAGGGACTTGAGATGAGTCAGGGTAACACGTTTGTGTTCATTATAAACAACGCTTAGGGCCTGCCTAGAGAATGGGAAAAGTCTGTGGAACTTCCCTGCTAATATTTTGCTTCTGAAATGTGATATTTCTGCAAAATAACACATGTAGAAGAAGAAAAATTTAGAACCTCACACCTGTTTTTTGAATATTTTGGTTTTGGTCTGTAAAGTTCCTATTGTTTTCCATGTTCATTTTTCATTGCTATAGCACTATATTTTCTTCTTTGTCTTTCCAAATTTTTTATTCTCTTATAGCGTTTGATCTTTTACAGGTCATTTTCTGTTTAAAAACATGACATCCCAAACATCACTAACAGGTTCTGTCTGTGTAATTTTATATATGAATATAAGCTAACAAAAAATATTTATTGCCCCCCAGAAAAAAAAACCTTGGCGACACTTTTTGAAATTAGTTTTAAGTAACAATTCAAATTACAATATGCTTATGTTCTGATTAATTTTTCTAGCTATAATTTGTGATAATCTCCACTGTTTGTGGAAATACTATTCTGACTATTTAGTTTGAAAAATAATCCTAAGTAGCATTTTTTAAAAATACGTGCAGGAATATATGTTTATCATTGACTCGTAATTTAAAACATGTCCTGAATTGCAGTATTCTAAAATGATGCTGCTGCTCTGCCCTTCTTCAACAAGGAATTATTTTTTTCAAGCGTTGCATTATTTTCTATTTTGTTAGAAATTTTCTTTGCTTCTGATCTTCCTGACTCAAATTGTCCTTGAGTTTCAGTGAGTTTAACCTAAACGTTATCCGGCTCCTCAACTCTGTTATTTGAACAAAATTATTAATTTTTCATGCTCATCTCAGGTTACACAAGCTCGTTTGAGGATGCAAAGCTCCTTACAAGAGATGGTTCAGAAATCATTTAGGGCCAAGGACTCCATTTGGAGTTTGGAATGAATATTCACAGGAAATATGCTGTTGTGCACAAAATAAAATCCAGTTCTCCTGGGTGTTTGTAATCACCTTCTGAAGCTGAATCCAGCACGAGTCAGCATGAACATAATAAAACATTGCAAATACATGAGCAAGTTATTAAGTAAATTAAATACCAGTGTTTATATCTCTGAGGAGTCCTGCAAATAGATTATGGTTTGTTTGTCTCTGTTCTGTAATCCAAGAAATAAACCAATATGTGTTACAAGGATTTCCATAGATTGAGAATTTAAGGAATTTCTGAGCATAGCTCTTTCTTCTCTCTGTGCTATCAACAGGATTAATAGGGGTCTTGAGAACACCTGTATCTTCATTTCAGAAAACTGTCATTTGAGATTGATTTACCAGGATATTTCTTTTTCTTCAGTAATTTTAATCAAATTATTACTGGTACATGACCACATATATCTACTTTATCTGATCTTGAGTGCAAAAGATTAATAAAGATGAACTGAAGACTTGGAACACTCCCACTGCAATCTGTCTTTTTAAACCACTGATTCTTCTCTGTATTTCTTTTGATTGGGTGAAAGCCCTTTAGAACAAGATAAAAGCAGATAGTAATTTTTTTAAAAAAAATTCTTTTATGCCTTTGATACATATAGTTAGAATTTAATGTGAAAATTAGCATCGCTGTAGTTCCAATTGCCTGCTCCACCAAAACAAAGCTAAATGATATTAACATACTTTGCATTGCTAGACATGCATTATTAGTAGATTTATCTTCTTTTACAAATTTTTTGGCATTAATATCATGCAAGTAAAATTAACACTGCGGCTTCCTTAAACTGCTAAAACAGCATATGCATATTAATTATTTATCATTTTCAGCTAGAATATTAGAGGCTTTTTTTTTTAATGGTTTTCTTGAAGTATGCTATAATTCTTAACGAAAAAAACTGGGGATAATATGAAGATTTTTCAATTATTTTTAAAAAATCTATTAGAAGATTTTGAATTGACGTGCATATCTAAGTGTCACTGAATGACTTTGGGTCCTAGAGGACACAGGTATCCCCTGGAATTGTGGCTTGGGAATAGAAGGCTTTGGGTTGGATTGGAGGAATTCCTGCCATGCCTTCCATATCCTCATCCCAGCTAACCTCTTACTCTGCTCGTTTATTTAAGAGCACTGATTTTTAAAGTGTGCTGATCTGGTTCATACTATGGCTCCTGAAACAACTGTGCTGGCACAATTAAACTGTGATGAAGCCAAAGCGTGGCTTTAAATGGTTTCAAACAAACCTGGAAGAATGCATTCGGAGATGTTTATTACTTTAAGAAATGCATCCTGTACCAAAGATAACATACACAATTTTATTTCATGTCGTCCTCCAAATATGTACAGACAGCATGTGATTGTGAGTCATTGCAATGTTCACTACATGCTATAAACAAAATAATTGTCATCCTAAAGCTGTCACTTTCAGTGTTTTCTTACAGATTTTCTATCTCCATTCCACTTCTTGCAGAGCACTATAGGGCTTTTATTATTTTTAATAACAATAAATCTCATTATTGTGAGTGAACAGGAATCTGTGCTTGTTCATAACCAGAACAAGGATGGTATATGTTACCTGATGTGTGTTCTGGCAGCTGCAAAACCTATTTTGCATAAAGCAAGACCCTTATTTTACTATATTTAGTCTCCATCATCACTGGAGGAAGGGAAATTTTTATCAGTGTCTCATTTCCATGTTTGTTGTTTGTTCCGTCTGTGGTGGCCATCACCAGGGTTTAGTTCATGAGGCAACAAGCTCCAAGACCAGCCTGTTAATGTGCCAGAAGTTCCTTATTTCTTGAAGTAATTAATAGAAGACATAATTCATGCTGGAGGTGCTGTGTGCCTTCTTTGCTGCTCTGACTCTGTGGTCCCACTCTACTGCTTGGCTGCCTGGATCAGGAAGGAGAGAATTTTTTTTTCCCCAATGGAACTGATAACAAATTCCATAATGTGCTTGGCACTTGAATTGAAAATGTTCTGTAATTCATCAGTTTTAAAATCCACCTCTGCCAAGCTTAGTTCATCAGTTTGATTTGTGTTCCCTCCTGCACAGGCACACACACATACGAGCTTCCCTCCAGATTTCAGTTCAAGAACATTCTATAGCCAAGAGTCTGGGAAATATATTTTCTGGGAGCAACAAACAGGTACATTTCACACATAGGCATGCAGCTATAGGATTCCTGAAGTAGTTTTCCCTAAGATAAAGATTAAAAAAAGAAAGTCCAAACATGTGTCTGGTACTTAATAATTTGGGTTGTGCAGTTATTCTGAACATCAGAGCAATTCTTCAAGGAGTTCTGCTGAACTCCAATGGATTAATACCTCTGCATATTTTAGGAAAGTAAAAGATATCAAATTATTATCCAGACTGGATATGAATGAAGTGGTTGCAGCAGTTTGTGGTCAGCTTTTTACATGGCTGATGGTGCTGAGTGTTTCCAATCTTTTCACCATTGATTATTTCCACACATCCCCCTTACCGTGGGTCGTATCTATGATCTTGAATTTAATGGCAGTAGAAAGCGCTAAACAGCTGTTCTGCTAATAAGAATATTTTGGAAATGGAATCCAAAATTAAATACTAAAGTATTGAATTACGCTGGTTTGAGTTCACTATGGATGGCAAACAAAAAGTTGCGCAGAAACCTAAATTTATTATTCTTGGATTTTTTTTAATTAAATAAGTTTATTATTAAAGCATCGAGAGAGATTTTTTGTTTGTTTGTTTTGGTCTTGTAACCCATAAGACTTCTTTCAACCCTTTTAAATATCCACCAGCACTGTTAAAATGTTGGGCAGTGTTGTTATTTTTTGTCACATTGCCAACTCTGCTGTCTGTTGATGGAGAGTTTCTTTCAGTTCAGTTGTGAGACAGGCATTTGCTAACACAGGAAAACCTGAGAATTGTCTTGTCCTTTCTCCCTTATTACATTCCATTGTTAGTAGAACATAAAAATATGTTTTAGCTATTTGTAATATGTACAAGAAATGCTCTTTCCTTTTTACGACTTAGTGGTTACACAATTGTAGGATACTTAATAAAGAAAAATTTACTTCATGTCAGTTGGTGTGGAAATGTTACATAATGTTGCTCTATTTTGGCCACTTCTGTTTCATTTTAATTATCAGCCACTACAAGGAGTGAAAAGGGGGATTCAAAATGGTGAGAGTCTTTTGAAAAGTTGTTTGGTTTTCTTTTTATTCTTGCCATTTTATTAAATATTCTCAGAAAGGAGCAGGGAAATTAATGAGATGGTTTTGCATCAGTGTGTCAAAGCAGTTTTGCTTTTACACAAAACATACGCTGCTCTTTATTCTATGTATCTTAAAATGAAACAAAGAGTGACAGTGTTTTTAAAGGACGTTAAGTAGGCATTAAGACAAGAGTGATTTGCAGGGAGAGAGAGGGGAGTGATGTTTTTTTGTCTTTCATGGTGGTTAAGCACCTTTCCTTGTGAAGGAGGGAAAAGATGACAGCAAATTGTGAAGGGTTTTGGTTTTTTCTGTATTAACTATAGAATATTTAGGTTTATTTTAAGGACAACAGAAATCTGTTTAAAGAGACAGTGTTGAGTAATATACACACAAATTTGCATCCACTCCATTGACAAAATGTTATATAAACAGAATACAGTGAATATACTCTGTAAAGCAAACCACTATTTCTGTAGGGTTCTGGTTTTTTCCATGTACCAGTGGATGTATTATAATTATTTGGGGAGTTTATCACAGGTTGTATAGTATCTTCAGTTTTCTTTTAAACTTTTTGTTAACTCCTAAAGTCATGAGAATGTGATGCTTTAAAAAAAATGTTTTTAAAGAATTCTTTTTAACTATCAGCAATGCTAATAAAAATTGAAAAATGTTTTTAGGTCCTTTCTGAGAACACTCAGTGGCTTGTTTCTCTTCTAGGTGATGCTCAGTGCCTTTCAGCTCTGTATTTTCTGTAAAAGTGCATGAACCTTTGACAGGCACAGCCATATCCTCACCCATATCCCCAATCACTGCACAGTTCTGAGCATCCCCTGTCCATTTGTGGCCATGCATCCTGAAATGCAAGCTGCCACACAGTGCTGTTGTGATTCATCATCTCATGCTCCATTGCCTGGAAAGCTGCTTTGAAAGGCCTTTCTCATGTTGTTAAAATCTCTGGTTGCAGAATTTCAAAGTTGGTGTGGGGTTTTTTTTTTTTACAAGAGAGAAGCAAATGTTTTTCTCTTCCTCCACATTTCTACCAGTGGCTAGTGAAGCAAAGCGCTTCAAAACTGGCATATGTTCCACACTGCAATTCTAGTGGATAATTCATAGAGAACTGAATAAAGACATAGCAGGAAACTGCTTGTTACCAATTCTGCTCTGCAGGCACCTGCTCTGGCTTCTGCTGCTCCTGGGTAACTTTTTTCTGTGCCAGTTATTTTTTTGCTTTTCCTTGCTGATATTTGAAAGTCTGAAGTTATGGTCTTCTCCTTGCCATTAACAAAATCCATTCTTACTTCCATTTTAATCATCTTGGAGTGTTGAGCACTATTTTTGTTAGAGGAAGAGGTTATGTGACTTTGGTGAGCAGTTGGGAAGTGCTTTCCCAGAATTTCCTTTTCATAACTGCTTGGAAAACAGCACCAGTTTTTCTGGGTCAATATTCCGGCTGTATCCACTTTTCAGCAAGAAATAACAGCTAAAATGAGTTTCTTTGTTCAAAGAGAAAATTTAGGAAGGCAAAAAATACGTCAGTGACTTTGTGAGGTGTAGCAGGTAGGTGCATTTTCTAGCAGAGGTTAAGTGGGATGTGTAGGCTTAATTGAAGGCTGCTCTTTTGAGTTAGAAGAGTCAAAAATGGTCATGGGGACAGTATTGTGAGCTGCTGTAGCGGAAGATTTAATCAAGTAGCTGCTGGATAGCAAAATTATGGTGATTAGCAGTCGTGGTGTGAGTTCAGTACCCAGAGCCTCCCTGTTGCTGCAAGCTCCTTTCAGCTTCTCTCTTTGGTGAGATAAAAGCCAGAAAAATCAGAGATAACCTGATTTTTCAGGAAAATATAAACAGATCATTGTGACTGGCTGCAGGACAGCCTTTGGGAGCTAACAGCTGCTGAATGGTACCAGCAAAGGTGGGGGGAAAGCTGTGTACAAGTTCAAAGCACAAGTAACAGAAATGTCTGTGACATGTCAGTTTAAACATCTTTGGGTTTGTCGTGCCTAATACAGGATCAAGTGCTGACAAAGGACAGTGCAGAATGTGCACTGGAAAAGAATAAATGTAAGAATGCCTCTTCCACAGGAATGCATTGCTCTGACTGTTCACTTCAGGCAATGGAGTGACAGAATCATCTTGTTTGACCAAATGTACCCTGTTTTGTCTTTTATGCTCTAATTTATTCCCATCACGTGCTGTGAAGTCCTGCTTGGAGTGTCTATTTTCAGCATAAAACTGTTTGTCAAATTTCTATTAAGTTTAAGGTGAAAAATTAATGAGCCATTCACTTGAGATATTTCAAAACTAATACTGCTGTATTATTAATGCAGCAAAAAGTCAAAGACCTGGGTACATACAATAATGGCTTGCTGTTCAGTCAGACTACTTTTTTTGGTCTGTATTTTTGGGGAAACATCATTAAAACAGTGGTTTAGGTGATGGAAGGAATTATTTTGATGAATTCTGTCAGTAAACCTTTTAGGCAGTTTTAGTTGTTTACTTGGTAACTTTTTCGTCCTGTCTGATCCTGGCAGAAGGTGCCTTGAATAAACACATAATGATGAAATACTACGTTCTGTTCAATCTCCCTTTGAAGCTGGAATTTAAACAGAAATTAACAGAAAGTTGATTCATATAACACAAAGCTTCTTAGAGAAATTCAAATAAAAGATTATTTTCTTAATACTGAGGAAGCTGTGGGAGATCCAATATTTTTGGGCTAGAGAAGTATGACATTGTGACTAACATTCTGATTTTTCAGTCTTCAAAAAAATCACCGAAACGATGGTAAAATTGTACTTTTACTCAGAACTGAGTGAGGTGCACAGGAATTACTGTGAAATTCAGAAATCTCAGAGCATGTTGTCAGTCCCAGGAAGAGAAGTGATGGAACACTGTGAAATGCTGGGTTAGAGGAGAGTATCCCAGTCTGAGCACTGTGGAAACTGGTACTCAAGGTTTATGCTTGCATTGAAAAAGAAAACATAAAACTCTGTCACTGCAGAAGTAGAAGTTCAGGCCTTTCTTTCTGTGCAGAAACTTTATAAAGTTTGCCTCTTTTCGTGCTCCTAAAATTAACTTAATAATTGATTACTGTATTTTCCTCCTCGCTTTACTGTAATCTCTCTAGGGACTTTCTGGAATTAATAGTGGTTCTAGGCCTGGCAGGGTTACACTGTTAGACTTGCAGAGAAGAAGGAATTCTGCTTCTTGGAAGAGTTTCATGCTATAAAACTGATTTTCATTACAAGCAAAATGTCAAATTGAAATTACCCTTGAAGCATTTGTTGTTCCCACAGATCCTGAAAGCGCTCCGTGCTCAGAAGGGTTTGGCATCCAGCAGAGAAAGTGCCAGCAAGAATCCCTAAAGTTCTTTCAGTGTCTTGGTTTCTTTATGAGGTTACCCTGCACTGTTTCACTGTCACTGCAGCACCAAGCCCCATGAGTATTTAAAATCTGAATGATGAGGCTTTAACTGGCAGCCCTGGAAATCTCCAGGTGTTTAAATGTGCACTGGGGAGATTGGTCTTGAATGGTTCACTGTTGAAATCTGGTGCACGTTGCTTTCCTCAGCCTCCTTAACAGTCGCAATTAATAAATGCCTGGCAGAGGGAAAGGAACTCTTACCTTTTTTTTCTTTTTTTTTTAAAGCATGTTTTAATATTGATTCCAATAGTGGGGTTTTTTTCCTCTGTTAGTAGTTCATCAAGTTTAGTTACTGGAGAATTTTTTAGAAATTAGGTTTAGAAAAGATGTCAAGAGGTCATCTAATGTAGCACCTTCCCTCAGGTGCTACATCCCCCATCAGCCGTATCTGCATCATTCCTGAGGGATGTTTGCTTACACTTTTCTCTAAAAAGATTTCAGTTCAAGAGATTTTATCACCTGCCTATGCAAGTCTTTATAAATTCCTCCTATTAGAAAGTTTTTCTTACAGATAAATCTGCCCAGATAACCTAAATCTGCCTTTCCATCAATTTTTTCCCCTTTTTTTCCCATACTTCAAACTCCATCTTCTGCTGTGAGATGATTCCTTTTTAAATATGGAGGGGTTTCTCCTCTAAGTTGATGTTGAAAGTATATCTTTCACAGGTTATTCAGGTATGAAGCTCAAGTTGTGAGCAACTAGAGAAAGGAGAGATTTTTCTCATCTGAAACGTTTTGAGCATCATTGCCCCTGTAATACAGTCTGCAGATTGATAAACACTGGTCAGAAAATAATCTCTCAATTGCACCTCTCTGATGGACTTTTTAGGATTCTTTTGTGATAGCAGAAACAAACTCTCAAAGCTTGACCAAACTGATTTTGCTGTCAGTTTACTGAAGTAACAACTTTTGGAGATTTTTGAACCCAGACCAACTTTGATGAGACAAAGCTTTTTTAATTATATTTTGAACCAGCTATACCCTTTCCACCTAAAAATTTGTCTGATTCTTTCAAACTGAACACTGATCATCTTGCCACTGGGTATTAAAGGTGGACAGAATCTTTTGTTTTTCCATGATGAAATTATACAATTTTTACATTAGGATTAAAGGTATACTATAAAAGGGTTTCTAGAACAAAAATAAATAAAATTGAGGATGTGTGTATATTTTTTTCTTTATACTGTGGTTCAGTAGCAACAGTCCTGGTGGTGGTTTTATAGAAATTTATTTGAAACATGCTGCTGATGGCTGATAGCTTCCTCCCTTTGTGCCTGCAGCCACATAGGATTTACAAAAGGATGCTTTTTGGTAGTAAAGAACTCGATGTTGACAGGAAATATGGTGTTTGTTTCACAGAGGTCTCGGGGAGAGCCCTCGTGTTCTGAATCTCTGGTAGAAGATTTGGACAGGATTCAGCAGGGGCAGGTGCATTGTCAGGCTTTGAGGGTGTTGCAGGTTGTGTTTGGAGCTGTGTCCTGCCCCAGGCTATCAGCCTCCCCTCCTTTTCCATGGTGGGCTTTTCATCTGCCAGGAGTGTTCCTGCTTTCCATGGCAGGAGATGATCCCCATATCAGGCCAGCTGAAATAACTGAGAAAAACAGGGTTTTTTTCTGAAGTGTTTCAGAGTATTTCTGTGTGCAAAGTGGGCTTTTTTCTGCATTCCCCCCCTCCCCCCTCAGTTCTGTCAGTTGGTCTCCTAAAATATCTCATTATCTCATCAGAAGCCTTTCCATGATCAAATGTTAGACAGGCGTGTGTGTGGAAACTCACATTTTTTTCAGTTAAAGGGAGATTTTAATATTTGCATGAAACTGCTGATGTTGAGAGGTTTGCACTATGTCTGCTTAAGATGTTTCAGCTGTAAATGAAGTATTCAGATTCTTTCTGATCCATATCTTTCTCCACTCAATGTGTCTGTTTAGTGCCTTCTTATTCCAGACCTCCTTCAGCTCTTCAGTTCTTACTTGATTTTGAAAGCTATTGCTGATCAGTACTTTTATTTATCAATGATTACTTTAACTACACACCAATTTAATTTGTTATGTTTAGTTCACAGTCATATATCTGCTTGGACTCTTTTAACAGTTTCTTTCTTCTGGAACTCTTGTCCAGATACAATAATAAGTACGTGTGATTTTGTAGTACATGTTCTGGAAGAAGCTTTTTTTAAATTATTTTCCAGTATTATAAGCCCAAAACAACAGCTGCTTATCTAAATCAGTCGTTTTAAGCTGTGTGGCAGAGATTTTCATTTTTGTGTTCGGTTTATGAAGAAGAGAAATCTAATTTTCATTTACTAAATTGCTCTTCCCTTTCTGTTGTTCAAGATGGAAGCTACAGGCAAAATCGACCGAACCTCACAACGCTGTTGGTACAACCAATTTCTGCAGTGCTTGCCAGAAAACTTGTTTCTCTCCCTGAGGACACTGCCCAAAAGGACAGGTGTACACCCCTCCAAGTGCCAGCTGCAGGTAATGCTCTTCAAATGCACAATTCCAACTATGGAATGTTCTTCACAGACTCCAAATCCCCTTCCTACAACTGTGCAGCCAAGAGGTTTAGCTGGTTATGGGTATGTTTTGCTTGGATGCTTTTTTAGAAGAGGCTATGAGTAGTCTAAAAATTATGCTCCTAAAATCTGATAGATGGAAGTTGTGGTTTTAAAAAAAAAAAAATAGTAGAAGGCATTGAGCACTAATTATTAATATTGACTTAGAACCTTCTCTTTGTAGTTACCATCACTATGGAGGGTTTGTTAAGCCTTGTTGTACTTCTAATAATTTTAACATTAAGGCATCAGTAATAACTATGTTATTCTGTGGGGTTTTTTTTCTGTTTCTGGAATAATAGCACTTAAATTCTAAATGTGTTTCTGTGTTCCTTAAGTTGTTTATTCTATAGAATAAACAGTGTGTTGTTACCTGAAGCTTCAGGCAGCTTTTTCTCCAAGTTTCACCAGGAAAATGGGCATCATGGTAAGAACAAAATGCCTTGAGTATGAATGCATGATGCCAGATGAATGCATTCATAGCATCTCACTAGAAATAATGCCATTAGCAAAGTCACACAGATTATTGCCTGAAAAAACTGATTGCTGATACAGGAAGGGAAAAAAAAAGTAAGACTGCATTCTTCCAGCAAAGATACTGCAGAGTGTTTCAGAGAAGGAACATCTCCCAGAGAACGTTCTGGATGAGGTGCATGTTTAAACAATAATTCTTCAGTGACCAGTCCTCAGTTTTGTTTTGTACCTGTCCATCTTTCACCAGAAAAACGTGGTGTATTTCATTATAACGCCCATTTAAATGAATTGATTTGAAGCTGTGATCTTGGAAGGGAGGAGGCAAATTAATTTAGCCACTGTATCCTGTGCTACCCACAGTGATGATAACAGTAAAAACAGATTTTAAAGGCAACCAGGGTACTTTCATGTGCTGTATCCCTTGTTTATTGCTTTTGGAAAGTTACTATGGAAAAGGAGTACAATACAACAAGTTGTAAAAAAGGTTGATTAATTTTATGACTTGTGTTAGCATTTGTAGTTATACATACTAAAAAGGAAGGCAAAAGACATCATGCCTCATGGCTTCAGCTGTTGTGGTGAGGCAGGACAATTGTTCTCCATGCATGGCTGAATAGATATTTTAAAAATGAACTTTTAATTTTAAATATGATTGTTCCCACAACCAGTAGAAAAGGGGAAAAGGCCATTTTGGAAGGGACAATTGTTTAACCATTCCAGGTAGGATGCATGAAGCTTGTTAGTATTGAAGGAATTTTCAACAGCTGAGGTGCCTGGAGCAAAGCGTGATTTGGGCTGGAAAATGACACTCATTTTAGAAAGATAAAAGGCTGCAAAATGTCTGTTCTCAAAAAGCTTTGTCTGGAGGCTGCAGGACAGAATTACCCTAAAGGGCAGCTTATTCTCCTTTTTCTGTGACAGGTGTGACATGTCTGTTTTATTTCCCTGAGAAGACAGGAATTCTGTGAGAGGAGACTTTCTGGAAAGAAGGAATATGCCAAGCCAGCAGTCTAGTGAGAGCCAGTCCATGTCTGGTTTACTCTGGGTGAACACAACAGCTTGTGTCTGATTTCATGTAAAGCTTCTGAACCACAGTGATTCATGGGGGATTTTTTTAAAGTCTTAATTTATTGAGAAAATAGAGACTACAAGAAATCTTGTATAATTCTGTAATGTATTATGGTATATTTTTCCTTGCATGGTGAAGCTGTTGATGTTCTGGAGCACAGAGTGTGCTGTTGTTCAGTACCAGCCCTAATGGAAGAGATAAAAGACCGGTCTTATGATAAGAAATGGTGTATAACTATTTAAGACCAGTAATAACTAAAGTGATAATGCTGAGGACAGCAATGCATTTGAGAAGGGTGAAGGTTGAATTTGCAGTCTTCCTGTTGATTTGGTGAAGCTTAAGAGAGAGATTTCACTTCTGATGTAGGACTCATCACTTATCTGTCAAAAGAGGTGAATGAGCAATTCAGATGATTGGTTGGCTTAAAATTTGTTAGGATAAAATGATCATCATTCTCTCATCATTATGTTTCAAAAAGCTGAACAGCAGATTCATCAGTAATGATTAAACATTTATATATAGTTTTCTCACATTGCTGCTTTTTTTCCCTTAGCCTTGCAGTTTTCAAGAGACAAAATGTGACAGAGGGGAGTGGGAGGATCGAGGCAAACATCCCACATAGATGGAGTGCTCAGGACCTACAAAGCAAACAGTGGGAATTTAAGTCAGCTGTTAATTTTGTGTTAGATGAAGTCAGTAATTAGATTTGGATTTTGTTTGGTATGGTACATTATTGTTAATTCTCATTAATTTGAAATTCTGTGCTCCCATGAACTTTTTCCCAAAGACAGGCAATTAGAAGGAATTTCAGACTGAACTTCTGTAGAGAGGCTGTAAACTTTTGAAGCTTCCTTTATTTTTTACCAAGTCTTACCAGGATATTTGCTGGAACATTGTGAAGGTTGTTGTAAAACTAAAGCACTCCTATAAACATAAATGAAGAAAGCCCTGCTGTGTACAGTGAACTGCCTTTGTTGTTGTTAAGTTTCCCACTATTTAGGAGATTGCAGTAATGTACGAATTACCCCTTTTCAATAAAACTCTTGAGTATTTAATGTAAATCTGTCTAATGGCAATTACTTTACAAAGAGTTTTTTGACACTAATGACCATATACTTTGGTTTGAATGGAAATCCTGGAAGCCTGGTTTTAAACACGTTAGTGTTGTGTGTGGCATTTTTCCCTTTGGCTTTAAGAGTCACTTTTCATACTCAACCTGATTAATGCCTGAGAAGAGAGAAGATGAGAAAGATCTAGGATTTCAGTAGTGATCAGTCTCCAGGTGTCTGGGGCATCATCCTGTTGTTCCATTCTTTTCCACATTTCTGTTGCTGGTCACTCTTGGAGATAAGGATTAGATGGTCATCGGTATAACCTGCTATAGCTGGACCTGCTACCTGCTCAGGACCTGCTACAAGCTCAGTTGGTAGGAAGTGCAATGCAAGTGATCTCACTTAAACATCCCATTTCTTAGCACTTCCGAATGCCTTTTCCTGTGCAATAGGTGCAATTTTTTATATTTTAACTTCTGAAATTATAAAGCCAAAGCATGAATAGTTTAAGTAATTTGAATGATATCAAACACTGTGTGAATAATAGAGCCAGGTATACAAAGACTCCCAGCATTCTGCTGCAGACAGTAAAATTACTCAGATCAAAATGCTTTTCTAGGTAGAGTCTTTTGATCTTTTGTAACCTTTTTTTAGTCTACAAAATACAGTCACTGATCAATAGTGAATCATCACAGTGACTGCAGTGCAGAGCTCTGTTGTAGGCTGCAAACAAATCTACCTCCTGTGACAAAATGGGTGAGTGGAACAGATAACCAGACCTGACTGGTACTGCAAAGGTTTGTAGCACAACACAATGAGACTTTGAACATCTATTTTATGTAGTTCCACGTGTCAGATGTTCATTATACTGACTTTGTAGTCGACTCTGATCATGCAAAATTTGAATCATTAATTATATGAAAGGAAGAGTCTTGGAATTGGAAGAGTCTGTTACTTTCCGTATTATATAATTCTCATCACAGATAAATAAAGTTCTCTGCCAAGTGCTGCACTAGTGCAAATCAAGCCTGTCTTCTCTTCAGTCAGAGGAAGGGCAAAGAGTGATAAAGATTATATATTCCTCCTGTTAAACTACAGCTTTGTGATAATATTATATGTGTTTCTCCTTCATACTTTGCTACCTGTCAGAGAAAATAAAGAGTACCGTATTTAATAAACTCTGGCTGAGCCATCTCACACTATGATCTCAATATGCAAACAACACCATAATTTCTGGGTATTTGGACTATGCTAAACATGAATCCAAGGAAGCAAATAGAGAAAGATGCCAGCAGATTGTGTGGCAGTGCATGTTACTGTATCTACCAAATCTGGAGTCATTGTACAGAACAGTAGAAATATGACAAAATTCTGCAGATGTCTCTTACTGGAACTTGAAAGAACAAGTTAAATAGGGAACTCTGATCTAATTCAGACATCCTGTATGTGAAAACTTACAGACATTTATACCAATACTCTCAGATTTTCTTTTCATGATCACTTTGAATTCTGTTCCTTTTTTAAACAGAAGTTCATGTGAAGAATTAAGCATGAACAGTGTGAAGCATTTTTAATATCTCTTCCCTCTACTCCCACCTGAAGCCTTGAGAGTTTTTCTACCAGGATTGTAAATGATCAAGATATATTTTCAGAATTCTGTTCTGTGCCAGTGTTTTCCTGTGTGATGCTTTGCTTTTGATCACTATAAAGCAGGTAAAGAATGAAAGTAGTGTGAGGTTATGAAATTCAGCTACACCATCTGAAGCGTTTTCAACTCTCTTTGATGTTGACTGTGACACATTTATTCTGTATCACATTAGGCCATCCTAGTTTAGAGCCTCCTTTAAGGACTTTATTCTAGGCATTTCTTAGTTCAAAAACTCTTCATCTGAAGAGTTTTATTTCTGGATTCCTCACTGTAGGTCAAAAAAGATGATCAAATACCAAGGAGTTTGTTCATTAAGCTCTTCATACTAAGATTAGGCTTGGAGAATGAAGATCTATGAATATTTGTTCAAAAAGGAGAATAAGTTGTCAGAAGGCAACTTAGCTGATTAATCAAATAGAAACCTATTAGAGAAAAATTCTAGAGATATCAGATTTAGATGGTGTATTGTTTATATACCAAAAAAGTGAAGGTTTTTCATTGCAAGGACATCTGTCTAGGAGTTCTGACATATTCCTGTAAAAATAGTTCTATACCTCAACAATACTGTACATTGCATAGATTCAGCATTGATTTTTTGCATATGCAGTTTTATAGTATCACACAATATTTTTCTGAGATTTAATATGTTATTAAGTATATACTATTGTATATTTATTCACTTTTCTATGTGTCCCATGTTGCATGTAGTGTTTTTTGTAGGTCCTGCTGTTACATAAATCTGGGTGGTGATCATATTTCTTCACTTAAAGTTCTGTTTGAACTTGAAAACTGACATAAAATACATAGCAAATAAAGTTTTCCATTCAAATCGACACGATGAATTGAATTGTCAAGTGCAGTTTTATGCTGATTACTTCAGCTCAATTAATGTCCCCTAAGTCACAGGAGCATGGATGTTTGATGATGTTTGAAATCTCCAGTTCAGTTGCCATTTCAGACAGATTCATACTTATTCAGGTGTTGATTTCAACAGGAATCATCTCAAAAACTGCATTACTCAAAGTTATTTAATGTACTTTATTTCAGCAGTCTGCTGAAATAACTTCGGGGTTTATGATGCAGGAGTTATTCTGTTGAAATCCTTGATTTTTCTATACTGCAGTTAAATGTGTATGTAGAGAAGTTTTTGACAATGATTAGCAAAAATGTTGTTGAATGAGTCCAATTTTCAAACCTGAGTCCCTAAAGATGTTTTTTAAAATCCAGTACTCAAATGCTCAGAAAACTGTCTGATGATGGGTGTTTAGCATGATCAGGATTCAGAAATTTAACCAACATGCTTGAAAATGAGGCTCAAGCTTTTACTTCTCTATGCATGAGCTTGGGACAAAGTTAAAAGCAAAAAAAAAAAAAAAAGAAACAAGCCTAACTCATGTTCTTTTAACATAAGTACTGCAAATAGAAGGTTTTTCACATCTGAAGTACTAAAATTGTCAGTCAGATGAGAGGGAAAATAGCCATGGATTTCTAGAAACAACTATGTAAATGTGAGAAGATAAGGTAGTCATTTTGTATGAGACATCTGAAAATTGCAGGTCAGGAAATAAATAAATAGATAAATAAATAAATAACAGTAAATATATTTGTGCTCTTCTATTCCAGAAGTAGCTTTTAGCTTACATAAAGACAGAGTATCCTGAATAATGTTAAGGTAAAGTCTCCTCATAGCATTCCAGAGAATAGAGAAAAAAAAAAAAAAAAAAGGGAGAAAGTTGTCAAGATCCTTAAAATACAGCATTAGCACGAGAGGTTTGTTGTCAGAACTGTTTAGAGGGGATTAAATTTTTCTTCTACTCTGTACTCCAAAGAGTAGTTTCAGCCTTTTCATCTGGTGTTCTAAGCCTTTAAGCCCAAGTCACTTTAAGCTGACTACTGTGTTACATGACTATTAACTCAAGTATCTGATTTTAGAATATGGGTATTGCCAGAAGTTAATTTTCTGTGTCTTTATTGTCAGTTGGAGACAGGAGAGCTGATGTTGATTAAGGAAAAACAGTGAAGTCAGATGTCTTCAAAAGGATTTATCTTCTTTTTGTCTGAGAAGGGCCCTAAAGGAACAAACATCTAAAGTGTTGTAGGAAAAGGAAAGGAAATCACTTTTGACTTTAAAATCTCTTTTTTTAAGAAGAGTAAATTGGCTCTAGAATGTCTGTAGGTGAGAAACAAGCAGCAAGAAATAACTTGCATAGTTTAGATTAAATTTAAGCTGCTTAATCAACATAGATGGCTTGAGCTGTTTTCACTTGTTTTAAAAGACTCTTTTGGGCTCCTTTGGACTATTTTTTATTTAAGTTTTTTTTAAAAAAAATTCTAAAATAATATCTGTGGATTTTTTTAACAAACATGATTCATTTATATGATGGCATTAATAAATCTTACAGTAACTTACATCAGAAGAGCAAAGCTGATTACGTGACAAATCAAAATATTAACATGCTGTGATTGATGGTTGCAAAGTCATGTGCCAGGGTTTATTTTTAATTTACTGCTTGGCTTGCATTTTCCTCACTGCTTTGTTCAAGCAAAACCAGAATTGTCATAGAGAAGACACATCTGCTGATAACAGAAGAGGTTTTGTCTGAATAAAAAAATAGAATAACTATTGCTAATTGATTTCTAAACAAACACTAGCAGTTGGCTTGCTTTTTTTAAATACCAGTGAAGAGCAGTGAATTAAAATATATTGTATTTTATTTTAAGAAAATTTTAAAGTAACTTTACCATCTGAACCAGCAAATGAGCCCTGAAGGACAGTAATGACGTGTTGGTTTTGTTTCACATGTTGCAGTAAACTCCCCACTCCCATATTCTGTTCATCTCATGAAACAAAGCCTGGGAAGAAACTGTTAGAAAATAGATCTGTAGTGGGATAATAGCCTGGGACACAGAGAGCAAAGTGATCTGTGGACTATTTTAATTTTGGTGGAGCCTTCATGGGCGGAGGAGAATCTCCCTGCAGCTCTGGGTTCAGGCTCTGGTCCTTGGCACACAACTGCTACTTTCTAAGTTCAAGCAGTTTAAGACATTTTCATTTCTTGGATAGACGATGTGACCTTTCAGATGAGCTGGATGTTAACACAGTCTGTTACATGCAAATGGAACATTTGGAAGGTGTCACCAGCTCTCCATGGTTGGTTGTTTGGTTTCCACTGTCACAAATTGCAAGAACTCAGGTGGTTGCTGTGTCCCACCTTCTTTTAATCTCTTTAAACTCAGGTATTTGCTCTACTCTGACTTTATTCTGGGCTACAGTCTCAACTGGCATGGCAGAACTGGCAAGTTCCTTACATTTTAGCAGCTTTTGAAATCGTTCTGCCTTTGAATTTGCACCATTTCCTCATCTGATGCCAGCTAAGCCAAAAGCCCTGGCTCCTGCTGGCTTATGTTCACAAGAGCATCACCAAAGGCTCTGCTGGCAAAGCTCTGGGGAGGTCTGGCTGTTCCATCTGATTTAACACAAGGACTTTTTTCCAGAAGAAAATGTAATATAAACCAGGTATAATTTTGTGAATGTTATTGATGGATTGACCTAGGTGAAGGATTGGGTGAGGAAAACCTATAAAGATTAAGGCAAATTTCGTTATCACAGAGTTATGCAAATCCTATTCTTTTAAAATTTTTTTACTGTTGTATTCTGGCAGCATTTATTGAGTGAATTCAATGATCTTTTAACTCAAGGAGTAGAGATCTCTTTTGAGATTCCATCTTTGAAGCATGCTGCTAAAATGGGACTAAGAAAATAATGTCATATTTCATGTTTTAATCTGTGGTTCCTATTCAGGGTGGTTTTTTTAACCTTCTCATTTTTAATGCCTTTTTTTTTTTTTACTGTATGTGGAATTTGTATCTTTGGCTTGTATGTTTCTTGGCTGGGTAAATAAGTTTAACATTTTCTCCTTTTTCATCTTTTAACAGGCAAAATAACAATCAGTCTGAACATTCAGTCTGTCACAACTTACAAGACAATTTCTAATGTCATTGGATATCTAAAAGGAGCTGTGTTTCCTGGTAAGTGTCCCTTTGTCATTTGTATTGATTATTTGTTTCATGATTGGTGGGAGTCACAGCTGGGATCAGGATCCCATTTTGGCAGATAATTCACTAATACAGAGAAAGAACAAGACTTTTTTGTACTCATTTTGTGATTCATGACAAGACAGAACATGAGGGTCAAACAGTGAATGAGCTGGAGGGGATATTGTAGTTACAAAAAGCATGTTTTTACACGAGAAGCAGGTGCTGCACCTGGACCACAGAGAGTAGCAGTAGTTTGTACCAGAGTAATTGTGTTATGGTTTTAATTTTAATATGGTTTTAACACTTGCTGCAGCCTTATTTTGTGTCTCAATCATGCCTTAAGCTAATTTTATACAATTCTATAAATAATAATTAGTGTTCTCTATGTCTGATGACTGAACAATAGGACTGTAAGTGCAACTGGGACATAAAGCACAGCCCCCTCTGTCCTTTGATGCTATACATAAATAATGTCATAATCAGGATATCATAAGATCATTTTGAGATTATTTTATTAGTGAATTTACCTGAAAGGTGAGGGGTTTCTGCAACGTGAATGAATGTTGTTGCTGGTTACTTAAATGGTGCAAACAATTCCTAGTGAGCAGGTGATCATCAAAACATCATCAAGCTTGCCTTAATACTTCTTTATTGGGTTATGATGAAAGAATGGAAATTTATTTACAGTCCCTTAGGCAGTGGGCCAGTCATTTCATATTTTAAGTAATGGAACAAAGGAGGTGGAGAAAATTTTATTCCTGTTGGTGAAATAATGACTCACTTTTGTGGATGCAGAACTGTATATTTCTCACCAGACTATTTTAAAGCAACAGAGGAAACAATTAGCAAAGTGAACTTGATTTCTATGAAGGATTTAATTTTCTTCATGAATCTGAAGTTACCAGTCTGCTATTATTAATGTTTTGCAAATAGCTGTCATGGAGTTGGAAAGGCAGAAACTGCCATGTTTAGACATTCTGTCTTCTGAATTGTGAAACAGAGGCAAGAAAAATAATAAAAACTGTGCTTCAATTTCTGTTTAACAAGTTTTCTATCTTCTCTATACCTGAACACTTTGTCTTACTATTACATTTTTAATCAGAAACTACTTTTTGGAAAGTGGGCCTGAACTTTAGGAATCAAAGAAATAAATAAGTGGAATTGGTAGCAGTACCCAGATGGCAGCAGTTTGTCCCATGGATGTCTGGCTCAACAAGAGCCATAGCAACTGTGTTCTAGTATAGACGCAAGTTAAATGTCTAATGCACTGTAATATTTTGTACAGAATCGATGTTAAACCTTGGTTTCTTTCTCTGCTCTTCCTGGTTGACACTACACTCGTTCCTCCTCAGCTGCTTTGAATCTTGCTGTTTTCATGACATTGATTCTCCGTCATTTTGATGGGGTTTTGCTCATTTCATATACATGAAATATTCACCTTTATGTTCACAGAAGTGCAGGAAGAGGGCAGAATTTATCTTTAGTGCTTAATGAAAGACTGCAGAGCATCACCAAGGGTGGAATTTATTTCTTTTTGCTTAAAGACCACCTAACACAGCCATACAGACAAGCACATCTCTGTAATGGTGACCTTAGCTGGCATTTGATCTCAGGAGTAGAAACGAGCATCTGAAGTGTAACTAAGACTTTAAAATATTTAGGAGTAGATGAAATGTGATAGTTGGGAGCATTTTAAAACCCAGAAAATGTAACACTGATTTTATAGCTCTATTGGACATGGTTGAAGATGGGATGTATAACAAGAAAAGACAGGATGTTTTTAATCATAAATCCCTGTTGTTCAGCCCATCACTAACCTGAACACTATCCTGTCTTATCATCTTCAAGGGTATCTGATGGGTAATTTTTTCTCTGTCTCAAGTTCAACCCCTTTTTAACTTTTTTTGCCATGTGATTCTGAGAAAGGACAGCTGCTGCCTCTGCAAGCATGACCATCCTTTCTCCTGTGCTCTTCCTGCAGTCATTTGCTTTAGGGTGTTGCCTCTGTTTGAGGGAGGGATGTGCAAAGATGAAGAATTTCAAAGGAGGCACCAGCTGTTATGTTTTGCCCCTGCTCATTCAGCTGGCATCTCCAGCAGGAAGTGGTGCTTGTGGCTTCTTCTCCATCAGAGTATCCTGAATTATTTTAATAAGGTCTCTCTCCTCTCACATAGTCTGTTCACAGAAATTATCACACAGGCAAGCACTGATCCTGTCTGATCCCCCTGTGCTAGAGGCACTTCCTTTAATGACCTAGAGGCATGTAAGGTCATTCATTTTGGTTCCTAATTCCTGTCATTAAATGAGTTGAAGATCCTATGTTTTTTCATTGTCAGTGCAACCTATAATTAAGCATTCATGGTGCAACGCACAAGTTGCAAAATTAGGTGATTTAGATTTTTCTTTGTTATGTTAAATTATTATGTAAGTCTAGATTGACACTTGGCATATCTGTTTTTAGAAAGAAATTCTCGTTCCCATACCTACACACCCCCAAGCAGCTGATTGAAAATATTGTGTTGTAGGTACATAACAGATCCTCTCTTTGAAAAGCATTTCTGATTCCTTATTAAACAACATGTTCAAATATTTTGTTGAACAATGCTGGTAAAACTCCAGTTTGATAGAGAAAGCTTTTATAATCAAAGTGTTCCATTAATATTGTTTCCAGGCAGCAGTCGCTGCAAAACATACCAAGTAGATATTTTAATTTTATAAGCAAATACAGAATGTGGGCAACTATATGTTGCTGCATTGTGATCAACTGAAAGAAAGTTAATGAGTTCACTTGGTTAAAGAAAAAAAAAAGAAAACTTTTGCACTTTTTTGGAACCCAAATGACACTCAGGGATTGCTGTGGGTCTGGCATCACTGTTCTTCACTGTTAATAACTGTTCTTCTGTTGTCTATTGGTATCCTGAGATAGGGAAAGAACACTTTAAAAGTCTACATCTGGGCCAGAAGACTTTACAAAATATCAGAGCAAAACCAATAAACAATCCTTCGAAGAGTGTTGTGCATTCATCTCACACAGAAGGTTTGATAGTTTAACAGCTCGTTCAGAATAACTCTGCTTCAGCTTCTTGACAGGCCTCAGTCACACCAGTCAGTCATGTCATTTCATAACACATCATTGGTTCTGGAATAAAATAAAGTTTGTTTTCTTTTTTTCCCTTGTGAGTGGTATTAAGGTTATATATAATGCCTTGAGAGATCAAGATTTAATTTTATTTCTCGGGAGAAAAGTTAATTTGTTTTTTGAGGTTTTATTTTGTGAGTAACCAGAGGCAAATTCTCTGTTTCAGGTTGAAACTTTTTGCTTTTCATTCTATCCAGCATTAACACAGCTGCTAGGTGTGGCTTACCATTTCTGTATCATTCATTATCTCTACCCCTCTGTCATGTCTCCTCTCTAAACCTGCAGTCCAGGTATTTTAATGTCTCCTTCCAGGGAAGGCTAAGTCCTGATCTCTAACCTGCTTGCCAGCTGCTCCACTGCTGTTTCTGCCATGTCTTTTTTGAGGTAGGGTGGTGAGCACTGAACAGTTATCCAGGTGAGGGACTACTAATACTTTGTTTATTTTCTTCATGTTTCCTATTGTACTGCCACATCTTTTGCTGTCTTTTTATTTTTTTTCCCAATGCTGATGTGTATTGAAGATCATTTCCTGCTTATTATTTTGTGGTTTTTTTCATAACACTCTACTGTGAGCATGATTATCTATATGAGCTAGTCCTGGCTGTAAAAATGATCAGTATCAGATCTATAAGGAGAGCAATAATCAAAGAAGGCAGGCAAGGCCATGGGGATTAATTGAGGAAGCTGTATACATTTATTTATTTACTAGTTTATTTTTAAGCAGTACTCACAGTTTCATGTATAATTGTTCTATGATTCTCTTGCATGTCATCATATACATTTTTGCTGACAGCTTTCAGTTGCATTAGTGACATTACACACTACTATTACATTTCATTTTTAGGATTGTCTGGAATTCTTTTAATCTGAGTATCCAGAAAAAAAAAAGTTTCTTTTTTGGGTTTTGTTTTTTATTCCTTATTTCAGACAGATACGTCCTCATTGGCAGCCACCACAGCAGCCTGAAGGGTTATGGTGGGCAAGGCTGGGCCAGCAGCACTGCTGTCATCACTGCCCTGCTCCAAGCCCTGATGGCAAAGGTGAAGAGGGGCTGGAGGCCTGACAGGACCCTGCTCTTCTGCTCCTGGGGAGGAACAGCCCTGGGCAACGTGGGCTCCTACGAGTGGGCTGAGGTAAAGCTGCCTGGGGAGAGAACTCACTGCCACCAGCATCCTTTCTGCTCAAAGCATGGAAACAATATGAGCTTACCAGGTGGAAATTGTGGGTCGTTAACTACTCTCTGAGGTCTGTCTGTGTTCATTCATGTACCACACAGCAAATCCAGGGAAAACATCTACTGAGGATCCGTCCTGGGGATGATGAGGTGGCAGGATGTTGCCATGGCTGTGGAGGCTGCAAATACAGCACCTTTCAGGGCTGATTTCCCTCTCTAATTCAGCACAGCATTGTCAAAGGGCATTGCCAGAGTTGGACAGAGGGAGGAAAACCTCAAAAGACAGCACAGGCACAGAAAGAGCTTAGAGAGCTTTTTCACCTCCTTGAGGGTTTAATGTTTAATCAGTTTTCACCGATAGGGTTAGTGTGGGGAGAAGTGAATCAAGAGAAAGAAGAGGACCATGCTGTGGCTTACATTAATTAAATAAACCTTGCAGAGTCTCCATGGCCAGTGCTGATTCACTTCTCACAGGTTTGTGCTAAGGAGTTGGATACAATCCAAAACAGACAATTCCTTGGGCTCTTACTTTCAACAGAATGGGAATCAGCTGGTTGAAAGAAAATACCTCAGAAAGTATTGATGATCATACCTGGCTAAAAGAGACTTCAGGTCATAAATTAAAGGAGTTGGTACTCCTTTAGGCAGAGAATTTCATGGCTGCTTTTCCAACTCTAATGGTTCAGTGAATTAAAACAGTAGATAAAGTAAAGAGTTAATTGCTTTTTACCATGTGTAAGAAGCAGCCAGCCCTCATTGGAATTTCATACTTCCAACACAATTATTCTTCAGAAACAAGAGGGGGTGAAAAAATCAAATTGAAAAGATCCAGGCTGGAAGCAAAATTTGTTTAGTTCCACTTCAAGTCAGCTTTGCATCAGATGTAATTGTGTTACACCCCTTCTGTTCAATATAAAGAGCCACTTCATGCAAAGAGGAACTCATTACTGAGAAGGCAAAGGGGATCCTTTTAAAGAAGAGATAATTGGAACAGTTTGTACATGCTATTTTTATAGTCTAAAAAATAATAAAATGAAAACACTGGGAAAGTTATGCAATTCAAATCTGAATTTGGTCTCTAAATATGTGAGTCCATTTAACTGTTGATAATGATTGCTTTTGAAGTTTGTCTTCTGTCAGGCATAAGTTTAAAATGCCATCATATTGTTTCACAGTGTGTGATGTTTTCATTTTTGGCCTTACAAGTGTAGTAATTTTTAATTCCTCCCAGACCTGTTTGCATTTTCTTTAGATGATGTGTGAAATGGAATTATAACTTCTGCTATAGAGAGAAACAGCACTAAGATGTCCTTTGAAGTTCATAAGAGCGTATTGTAAGAAGCAGTAGTTAACTAATACTTGGGGAATCACAGAGGATGGAAATGTAGGGTGCAGTTTTCCCCTGGAAGCAACAAAATGAACAAGACGAACCTTAATTATAATGCTGCACAGTAGTAACCATTTTTCTTCTTGTGTTATAGGATCTCAGGAGTGTTCTTCACAGAAATGTTGTGGCCTACATCAGCCTCCATAACCCAGTCACAGGCAACTCAACTTTACACCCCGTTGCATCCCCTTCTCTT
Organism: Sterrhoptilus dennistouni; assembly: GCA_013397095.1. Lineage (NCBI taxonomy): Eukaryota > Metazoa > Chordata > Aves > Passeriformes > Zosteropidae > Sterrhoptilus > Sterrhoptilus dennistouni. Next base: position 1,760,328 of record VWZU01006587.1, on the reverse strand, counting down.
CAGCAGTTGGCAGCAGAGGTTAGAAATAAAATATTTGCTTTCACATCTGGCTTATAAGGTTAGGTGGTTAACCTGCTTGAGATTGTTAGACAGCAATAGGCATTTATTTGCTAAAGAATTTTAACTTCACAAATACACTGTTTTTTATTGTTGTTTTGTTTTGTTTTTTTAAGTAAGCAGGTTAAATTTTATTTTTCGAAAATAATAGATTAAGAGATTGGAAGGGATAACATGTTTCACCTGTTTGTTAGACAAAGTCTGGCCATACTTGCACGCCCTGCAAGTTTTTTTTACCTTTTGGCAGCTTTAAAGTAACATATTTGTTATTCTTCAGGACAGAGCACATTTTTTCTCGTCCGAATTAGGTCTTTCCAGACTGTTTCTCAATTTGCATTTAAACCTGTATATTTACCAGATGTAACATGACACACAGGGAGAGTGTTGCTCCTACCATAATAAATACTGTCTAAAATGGGTATGTCAGATTCAGTGCTCAGCAGTGCCTGTGCAGCTCATCTGGAGTCAGAATATTCCAGGGGTGTAAGGACACTTAGGCCTTAAAATAATGACCCTGTTGCTGTTCCTGAGGTTTCTGAGTTTATTACAATATTTTACATGAATGGAACATAGTGCAAGGCACATTCTAAATGACAAAACCAGTTTGAAGTGATGTGCATAGAATGGAGTTCAATTTCACTTTCATAAATTACACTTTTTAGATTTTTTTTTTCCTGTAAGTTTGCCAAATGAATACTTATTCTGATGTTTCTTTGTCTTGCCTCTGAAGCATTTGGTAATAAACACTCATCAGAGCTGCATCTTGGATTAAATGCAGTTTAAGACTGACCTGGCTTGGCAATTGTTCAACTAAGTTAGTAAAATGATATCAGTAAATTGCTTCTTAGCAATGTCTTAAACACTGAACAGGAAAAGTGGTTAAGTGGTAATTTGCTCATGGAAAGAATCTGATTTATTCTGTGTAAGTATTATGAAAAATGTGATGCAACATCGTTTCAGAGGAAAAAAAAGCTTCCATTTGTGGAAAATTATTTATAGTGTTGTATATGTGAGTCTCCAGGTGTTATAGATATGTCAATTCAAATTTTATTATCAGTTTTAGCTGTTGTATTTGCAAGAAATACTATCCTGAAAAGTTGCTAGCCTTTTGCTAACCTAGTGGTGTTGGCAGTTCTATCTCCATTAAAACAAGTATTTGCCATTTAAGAGAGTGAGTTTATTACATTAGGTCCTTGAGCCATTTGGTTTTTTCTCATTTTATTTCTTTGACTCCACAATATGATCCATGGCAGTGATCTGAAAACTAAATTGTCTGGAGCTTTGCAGCAGTCTCTTTATTATCTGTTTGTCACTTTATTAAGACTCAATTCTTTCATCCTAATAAATGCCATATTAATATGAGTGCTACGTTCATGTTTTGAAAAGAACTGTGGTGTTAAATAATATTTTATAATTCTTGTAATAGCAGTTGTGTTTTGTTCAGCAGTATGGAAGGAGCCCCTCAGCAGTCTTGCCTTGCACCTGTTAATTAATAAAATGTGACTAGAAAATATTTTCTTTTTTTAAGTCCCAGTAACCACTTTCCATCTCACTTCTGATTCTTTAATTTTGAGAGTGCATCCCTTTCTGCACGTTTATCCTAAAGTCCCGTTTATAAACTAAAGAATAAAATGCCTGTGTGCATTTTTATCTGTATGGCTTTCCTTTCTGTGGGATATTATTATTTGTAATTAATATAACTGTCATACAGTTTGTGACATTAAAAAGATTTATAGGAATTATTGCCTCCAAATGCTGGCTAGATTCCTGAATTCATGTCAAATGTATTGACAGTGATGGAGCAGCCCAGCACAGATCCCTGTTTGTTCCCATGGGTGCTCACAATTTGCCATGTGTCCAGAAGATTTTCTCTGTAAGACTGATCTCCTTATAAAGAATATTGATATTATTACTTCCAGTACTTACCAGGAAGATAATGTAATTAGAGTTTACATGTAAGTTATGACAGTGCAAATGGGGTGAGATGTGACTTTTTGGAGCTCATCTCATCTTGAAGAAATTGTGAGTCTATTCACATGAGATTCTTGCTACCAGATGCAGGTTGCAAAGGAGAGCTTAAAAATTCCAATGAGAGAAAAGGATAATTTTAATTTGTGTGAGCTCTGGGTGTAGGTTAGAACAGAAAAGAAGGTGAAACAGGAATTTAGAATTAATGATATCAGTCCATTTTAAAATGAAAAGGTAGACTAGCCTGTCTTGCTTAGTTAGATAGAAGTTTTCCATAATTCATGAATACATGGAAGATCCTGCACTGTGCCTTTGGATTCAGTGGTGGAACTCATAATTTAATTCCATTTTTCCACAACAAAAGAAACTGTGATGCATTATTTTTCCTTCTACTGCTAAATAGTGCTGTAGCATTGTTTGGAGGTGAGGGAGACTGAAATCTCACCGTTTTTTGTGCTTTGTTCAGTGCTCACTGTAGAGCTAAAGTTGTGTGTGAAAGAGAGGGACAATGCATTCCTAGGGAAAATTAATACATGTTAGAAAAGCCTACAGAGTGTAAGTGTTAGAATTCTAAGGATAACAATGAAAAACTGTAGCTTGTCCTGTGAAAGAGAACTCGAGTAATAATCACACTAAGTGCAGAGCACTCTGTGGATGCTGCAAGGAAAATAATTTAAAGAGAATTGTGGGGAAATAGCAAACTAAGGTGGGCCAATGCACACAGCAGTGTTTGCTTTCAGTGCTGGGTTTTTTTTTTCCTTAAAATAAAATTGTGGATAGTTGCTAATCACTGCAGCTTCCACACTATTTTTTCCCCTTAATTTCTGGGAAAAGTAGGGAAGAAGTTTCAGCTGAAATGTTGTTTATATGGATATTCTAAACTCAACAATGAAAAGAAGAATCAGGAAACTTAATAACTTGGCTGCTACGTGAGGTCTGGCAATCAGAGAATAGAATAAGTGCTTGGCTAATTAACAGAGACCATGTTTCTTAAAGAATATTTTTTTATATAAAGGGATTATATCTTCATATTTGTTGCAGGTTTCAAAAGGCAGCTACATAAGCAGTCTGGAAATAATAATTTTATATTCGTGTCTGTGGGATTCTGGTTGAAACACCAAATTACTCGAAGAAGCAAATTTAAATATTTGGATTAATTAAGCAAAGAGGAACTCAAACAGTTCTGAGACCTTGACATATTTAATTCAAATCTTTTTTATATAACTAATTAGTGTCCACATTAACAAGAGGGAAGAACTGCCAAGTTATATTTTTGTCTACTGTTATTTTGTACAGAAAATGATGGTTAATTTGCCTGCTCAGTTGGTGAATCGCCATTTGTTGGCACAGTGTCACTGGTAAATTGGGTTTGTTCAAGGCTGGGATTCATTCTCTGTAAATAAGGACCTTAATGATTTTTTTTCTAAAATGGACATGTCACAAAGAAAAAAAGTTATTATGAAACATAAATTCATTGCTGTTGTCTTTCAACTGATTGTGTGACCATCAGACTCCAGGTCTGCTGTTAGTGCTGAGCCCAACAAAACTTACTGCTCCTGTCTCCCAAGGAAAAGAGTGATTTAAAGCTATTGATGAATGAGTTGATCATTAAAAATGACTGTGCCAAGTATTGTTCCATGCCATTTATCAGTATTTGTTTCCACTAATGGAGTAAAAGACATAAAACATCTCTACGTTAAAAGGTGGTGTTACTGACAGAAACCTCTTCTTTTCTTTATGAAGTAAAGCCAAAGATAAACTTCTGCATAGTTGTTGCTATCATTATTTCTTGATTTTTAAAGAAAAAAGATCTTACATTAATGTCAGCATCGATTCTCTTCTTCCAGCGTCTATGTGTTTCTTGATTTTTTATACTGTTAGCATTAATAGTGGATCTCCTGGTGTCATATATCAGTAGTTGTAAATAAGAAAAAACGTGGTTATTTGAATTGCTTGTTCTATACCTTGTAACAGAAGACTGTTGCTTCCCCATGAGCTTTCAGTCTTTACCTGTTATCACTTTTAGTATTAGATTTGATTGCTGATGTTACTTTTTATATTTGTGTTGAGAACAAAAGAAAATCTCTTGAGAATCAGAAGTTTATGCTGTAGATATTTAATGGTGGATTTGATTTGCAGGAGGGGTTTTTTGTATCTCCTAACCACTTTGTCCTTTTGATAAAATGCTACTTTGTCCACTGTTACATATTTTTTCACTCTTCTTCCAAACTGAATTCTTCTAATACATAAAAGCTGATTCAGCCAGTGAGTAATTTAACTCATGTATTTTGATGTTATGAAAATTTTATTTCTGTTAAACGTGGAGAAAAGTTTGGTAGCAAGACAGAGTGTAATAATGAACCAGTTTTCCAGCTGCGATCTTGTTGGAGATCTGGTACAATTCCTTTGTTCCTGATGACTCAACATTTGTGCTTCCATGTCCTTCCCTGTATTTACATAGATTTCCAACAGAGGTATAAATGGTGTATATTTTCAGAAAATTTTTCTTTTTTTAAAATGTAAATGTCTACTTTGATAGCTATTGTGAATGAAACTGAATAAATCTGAACATTTTATTACCTTTAGGTGTAGTACTGGAGGAGGGAAGTAATTCCTTTTCTGCTGCAAAAATGGGGTTTGTTTCAAGGTTTCTATTGTCCTGTATAGTTAATATTGTCTCATATAATGAGCTGTACTGTGTAAGGGAATTGTTTTTCCCTTCCAGACACTTTAGCCAGACTACAGTATTAGGAAAATTAACTTCATTTCTGTCTAAATATTCCTTTGTTTAATTTCATCTTGATTATTTCTCTTCAGAACTGACATTTTCACGATAATAGAAAGATGTTTTCTTAGTGATAGAAAACCTTTCATCTAGAGAGTTTAAAAAGTAAACTTTTAGTTCTTACAAAAGAAGATGGATTGAGAGCTCTGGATATTTTAAAGTTTCTACGTAAACAGAAATCATTGAAAAGTTTCTCTTGATGTTTCATCATTATTAACTATGTTGTTGGATGAAATAAAATTGACTCAATAGATATAAGCTGTACTACACAAACAGCCCATGGGAAAGAAATGCACATGCAAAAATTAGGTGTGTGGTCAAATAACCAAAAAGGAAGAAAGCACCTTTAGATCAGAATTGATGAGAAATTAGTGTAAACTGAAATGAGACTTATGTCTGTGTCATGTTGTTTGGTCCACAACAGCTGCAGCCATGGGCTGCACATCACAGAAGAAGAATCAAAATGTTTTGCGGTATAACTTACTCTTTAGTTTGCAGATTCTTGTTGGGAAACAAAAAGCACCTGGATAGTGAAAAGCAGACCATTTGTTATAAATAAAAAGGTTTTCAGTAATCCCATATATATTTAACCTTGCCAGAAGTATCAGTATGATAGTTCTTGAGCGTGCTGAACCTCACATCCTCCAGAGAAGGTTTCAGGAGCTCTTTGACACACTTCTGCTCCCTCTGTCTCAGTGTGCCTTGGAGCTGGGATTGATTGTTCTTTGGACAAGCATGAAGATGTTTATTTTTAAATGATGTACCTCTCTCTTACGTTGTAAATTGTCAGCTGTTTCATAGAGTACTGAGCAGGCCACAGGAGGCAGAGGAGTGGGAAGACTTGAAGATTTGTAGAAACCTGGGAAGGTGTGGGGTTGTGGGGGGAGTTTTTGGCTTGGATGGGGGGTTTTTTGCTGTTTCTTTGGGGTTTTCTATTTTGGTTTGGGTGTTTTTTAAGCTATTTTTTCCAGGAAGAGTAGAAGTACCTCTGTAGAATGGTAAGGCAGTAAGTGAGGTGAAAATGGTGACCTGAGCCCCAGTGGGTGCAGGGAAGAGTCTGGAATTCCTGCTCGTGCTGGGAGATTTTGAGGTTGGAAGTTCTCTTTTTACATGGACCCTTGTCATGCTTGGAGGGCTCTTACATGTCTTCCAGGGTTCAGGATTAAATATCAACTCCAAATTATGGTGATTGGCCTATTTTTGTTACATAAATTTGTCCCCCCCTTTAATTTCAGTGTTGCTACAGTAGCAGTTCTTACATGTGAAAACAAAAGCTTGATTGCTTTAAGGCTGTTAATTGAACTTCTTTGTCTCTTGTTTAGGCATACCTATATAAGAAATACTCACATTTGGGAAGGAAAAAGAAAATAAATCCCCAGACACCTCACCTGGTTAATGTCAGTCATCGAAAGGAAAAAAAAATCTTAAAATTTTACCTTAGACATATTTATTGGCAAGAAGTTAGAATTCCTTTGATGAATTCTTTGAAACCAGGTGTGAGGAGAATCATCCCAAATCCATTTAAAACTGTGACAGTTTGAATAATCACGAGCATAAACTTGAGCTGTTCTCAGGTTTCCTTGGCTTGTTCTATGTTCATCTGTTTACTACAAGCAGATTCTGATGATGGTGTCTTCTCTAGTGTAAAAAAAAAAAGACTAAACAGAGCTGGAACGGAGATTCTTGGGACACCATAAACAGGGAATGTGAAATTTCAAAAGCAATTTCAAGCCAATTGAATACTTGTTGGGAAAAAAAACAACAAATGTATTTTCCAAATTATTCCTGAGGTTTTAACTAGTAATGTAGTTGAGATGCATTTTTATTTATTGAGTCAAAGAGCCACAATTCCCACAGTATTCCTCCTGTCTTGAAGTGCCCACAGAATGGAAATTCATTGAACAGAACAGAGAAAATTTTACAGCAGATAATCTCAGATGTCAGGAAAAGCCAAAATTCAAGAAATAGTTTTCTTGGAGGTTCTGCAAAAAGCTGTTTTTCTGGCAGCTAAAGGTCACACAGTTCCAACCTTTGTCTCCTGACAGAGCAGTGAAAGGGATTTCAAAACCTGCTTTGTTGCCTTTTATTTTAACACTTTAAATGCTTTAAGCTTTCTTTCAAAAGGAGGTTTAGGAGAGCTGCAACCTTCTCTGCTTTTGACACATCATCCTTGTCTTGATTAGATAATTATTGTATAATTACTTCAAAAAAACCTCAATGTACCATCTTCAACAGGCAATTCAGCACTAGAAGGGAGACTTCTAAAAACAGACACAAAAAAATCAATTTGAGAACTAGCTTTCTCTCAGTTTTAACGTGTCCATTTTTTTTTTATTTTAACATAAGAATGATCATTTTTAATTTTAGTTGAATATGTTTTCAAAAAGCTGCACATCCAGTTCTGATTTATTGCTGTTGGTTTTTTTCCATAGGTTTATAGCACTCCTAGGAAGCTGTTGTGTTCTGTGTCTGAATGGAAAAGGAGAACAATATTTAATATTAAGATTAATGAACAGCTCATGGGTTTGTGAGAATATAGATATGGGTGATCTTCCTGATTTTTCATACATTACCTGTGTCTGTGACAGGCAAGGAAGAGATTTCAGTTTCTGCAATTCTGGCTAACCACAAGTTTCAAAATTACCTACTGATTCTGCATTGAGATCCACAAATATGTCCAAATATTTGTGGAAAAGTTACCTCTAGTTTATTCACATTTTCTACTACTGCTAGTTATTTAATAAATATCTGAAATCTCAGTAATACTCAAAAGCTTTTGTTGAGTTAGATTTTAGTTTAAGTTTCCCTCATGAAATGGAGAAGTGACCAGTGTACTTTTTAAAATCTCGTAAGTTTAGCAAATTTCTATGTCATG